>JACYFF010031954.1:626179-681861 GCA_017589665.1 Selenicereus undatus | reverse complement strand
AATAATAATAATAATAATAATAATAATAATAATAATAATAATAATAAAATCTTAGTAATAATACCCCATTTCCTACCAGAACAACAAGCAAGTATCGTTTGGGAAAAGACAAAATAGGCAATTATGAAGGGTTAGAAAATATTTAGTACAATAAATTGTATAAATACTTATTTTCTTTGTTGTGAGTAAAGAAAATGCAATGTGAGTATTAATGTTTGAATATAAGATGAGGATGCAATGTAACTTAGATTTTATTTTTACAATTATAAAGTCATGATCTCTCAGTAAACTCGGATTTTAATTATTTTTACTCCATGGCTCACATCATTTAGGCAATCATAATAATATAAAAAGAAAAATAGTCACTAAATAAAACCGATTAATCCTTTACACATTAAACCCTAATATTTGAATACCAGAATCAAAGCATACCATTATGATCCTTGCGATTGAATGGTGTTGAGTATCTTCAATGAAACTGAGTGATGTTTAATGACACTAAATGACATTGAATGTTGTATGCTCAATGGTACGTGCTTATAGTATTGAAAGCATTAAATGGAATCGGATCGAATAGTGCCAAATGATGTTAAACAGTATTGAATTTTGCCAAATGGTACAAATATCACCCAAATCAATCTCTCTATGGGTAGAAATACCGATAGAGGAAAGGTTGCCTACATCTGGATCTCCCCAAACCCCGCAAGAGCGGGACCCACACTGGGAGGTTGTTGTTGTTGTTGTTGTTGTACAAATATCACCCAAGAAAATTGAACAATATTGAATATTGATAATAATTAATTATTTAAGAAAAATCGCGACTTTGTATTTTCTACATTCTTGGGGGGGGGGGGTGGAGGAATGAATTAAAGCCCCTTTTATATACATGCTAATTATAAAAAAAAAGAGGGTAATTATCAATCAAGATAAAAGGACTTCATATATGAGTTCAATACATTAGTTAATTCATAGAATTTAGTAGACATTCTATGATACCTGACCCACCAATTCCATGCAGCTTCCAAGCATCTATGTATATAGTATATTGCCCTTGCCATGGATCTTTGTGAATTATTATTTAAACAATAAGTGTCCAAAAATTAAATAATTAAAATCCAAATAATCAAATATGTATAAATAAAAAAAATTGAGCATGGTATCGATCAATGATATGTCATAATTTATTTCACTGCTATAAGTGGTGTTGGGCCAATATTTGTTTTTTTTTTAAAATTTTCTTTACATGGAGTATTATTTTTTGAAAAATAATCAAACTTTAAAAATCAAGGGCTCCACTGAATTAAGTTGCTTTTATTACCTCACTTCCATGCAAAACGTGAATCTCTCCACTCCACCAAACGAGGGTCTACGACGCCCTTTCTTTGGTCTCGGGAGTATATACTCTCATATGACACATAAGTAATTATATATTAAAAAATATAATATATAACAGATACACTTCAAAAAAATATATAAATTAGATATAGGAGTATATACACACATATGTACGTAATAATGTACGAGCTTGAGGTTGCTTCAATCATAAGATTTGTATTTGGCAACATAGTTTGCTGAAAATAGCAAGCGGTGGAGAACATTGCATGTTTATTTCACCTGCAAATGCGTGAAACAAAAGGCCAATTCATTATTTTTCATGGACCCCTTCAATTCAATTCCCTCGGATATCAAGTGAAAGAGATAGGTTGGAATTGGGACCTTTAGTTTGTTTGCACCAAATGAACTTCCATTTTGCTCATGCATGTATGTAAAATATTTGGGTGTAATGAACGTAAACCATTTACCATTTTTGGAGTAACATTAAATAGTTATGCATTGTACAATGTAACATTAAATAGTAACATTGAGTACCTGTTCTCTTTCTTTAGAAATATGAGTTGGTAAATGGGTGAATCGAAGTTGGTTGAGATTGATTTAAGTGGGTTGAAGTAGATTGAAGTAAGTATTTTTTTTTTTTATTGAAGTGGGTTGAAGTGAGTTAAACTATGTTGAAGTGGGTTGAAGTGGATTGAAGTTGGTTGTAATTTTTTTGTGTGATGGGTAAAAGTTGGTTAAAGTGTGCTGAAGTTTGTTGAATTTTTTATTTATTTTTGTGTATGATGGGTAAAAGTTGATTAAAATAGTAGGAGGTGGGTTGAAATTTGTTGAAGTATGTATTTTTTTTATTGAAACTCGTAAAGTATGTTAAGGTGAGTTTAAATTAATAAATTTGAATTTACCAACGAAAAGAACATGGCCTAAACAGTTATGCACAATATAAATGGTGTAATAGTGAAGAGCGTTCTTATAAAATATCGAAAATATTTTATAGTGTTTCAATTAAGATAAAAAGGTAAAATTGACATCAATTTTAATTAGTTACTGAAGCTTCTGAGAAATAATTTCTAATTTTTTTTTTTTTTAAAGAAGGTGAATATCAGATGATGGAGAATGAGTAAAACCAAAACGAGCGGCACTTAAACAGTTACACTAGCTTTAATTAGTTATAAATTAAAAGGTTGTTATGTTAGTAACTTTTACTGTGTACATACATATAATTACACTTTATGCATTTATTTATTTATTTATTTTATTGACTGCTCCTAAATTAAAAAGTTTTTATATTAATAACTCCTAATCCTAGCATGCATCTCCACCGCCCCCCCCCCCCTCCTCCCAAGGGGGGAGAGAGAAAGGACATAACGGTTTGTGTCATTTTCAAACCTCACAGTGTACTATCTTGACTTCTTATTGATTGCTGTCCTGCATTTTCTACCAAATTTTTAAATGAAAGTGATGAGACATGTGAAAATGTGATGATGAAGTTTTCTAGGAATTTAGTTTTAAAAAATTTGTAAAAGTTTACTTCCCAAAGCCTTCTAATATTTACCCTCAATTTAACCTTCATTTGACAGATTATTGCTGTAATAAAAATAATAGCATTTGGTGTTTGATATTGCAATACAAATTTCATAGTTTGATTATCAAAAAAAATATTTATTAATAATATTTTCCAAATATTTTTTGATAAGACAATTAATGTCCGAATAATCAAATAATGTGTACTACCTATCCATGTGCAATCAAAATAAGCACATTTTTTTTTCTTACTAACTAATCAATAATTGACGACAATAAGATAATTGTATAATGGTTTTGTTCAAATTCTTTGTTGAAAATAATGTCCTTTTTTTAAAAATAAGTAAACAAGGTTAGGAATGATGGACTGTGATTGGTTATTGTACGTATGATAGTTTTTTTCTTTTGTTTGAAGAATTTTTGGCGCGTTAATTGATTAAAATCTATCTACAATAGAAATTAGTTAATGAAAATAAAATTTGACTATGAGAAATTGAACAAGTAATGTAGTCCACATAAGAAAATAGTCACAGATATTACTGTATTATTACAGGCAAAAGCAATTCCACAAAATTCATACCTCATAAATTATAATGCATGGGATGGGAATGTTAATTATTTAGTTTGGAGAATCTTTCAAGATTAAATTTTGATTATGGTTACAAAAAAATGTGTGTCCTTTTGTGATATGTGGGTATATATATATCAATTAATCTAATTGAAAAAATTTTAAAATAGTATTACAAAATAAGATTTAAACATCAATCATATTAATTATGGACTTACAGAAGTGTTCCTCTCTAGGGCTGAGAAGGAATGAAGTAAAAAAAAAAAAGTTGTTTCCTAATCACTGAGATAGGGATAGTTTTATAATCATCATAATAACTAAGTAGATAAACTTTTCCTAATCAATCTAGCAATTCCTACCTCACATACAATAGATTGCTCAATAAGTAGAACATCACTACCACGCAGTCAAAAAAAAAAAAAGAATTACCCATAATTTTAGGGCTGGAGATTGAGTTTTGATGCTTATCAACTCATCTAAGGCATATTTAAATATACAAATTGATACCCATTCAAATCAAAATATACAAGAGAACAACACTGGTAACAACATAGAACGACATGTTAAAAAATAAAAATTCAAGTTTCATCGAAAACATAAGAAGACCTATTCAAATTTTCAACATTTTTATTTTTTGGTAAGAAATGTTAGAAGTACAGTATAGGAAGCCCTTCTCTCAATGGTTCTTCCTAAATTATCCTCTAGTAGGATGCGACTAAGGTCTCGATGAGATACCACATCCCACACAGTCGTGAAATGAAGTGATAACCCAAATTTCGCCAACCAATCGATTGCAGTGTTGCCTTATATAAAAATATGATTAATAATAACATGTTAAAACCTAGATAGATAAGCTGTAATATCTTATTCAAATTTTATATTTGTATTAACTACAAGTAATAAACTAATTTTATTGGTATGCACACTGTAGTGTAGACTTTGGCTGAAGAACAAACAAAAACAGTGTTTAGTTTTTGGTGAAATTGCATGTCATGACAAACTCGTAAGTGGAATCGAGTAATTATGTCGGCGTAACTATCTTGAGATCTCGCTCAGGCCAAAATTTCATGGAATTTCCTCATCAATATTAAATCTTCTGGGAGTAAGTCAAGGAAAATACACAGAACAGACAGGTCAAATTGTTGTTGGGTTTCCCACCTAGGTTGACTCCATTACAGTGCACCAAGATCAAATAATTGTTAAATTTTCTTTGATTTGATGTTATAATAATTGTTAATAATGTTTTTTTGGTAATAATTGATACTAAGACTCTAAATATATTAGATTTTAAGTTTGATTTTTCTCTCTGGTTCTATTGTAAGTATGTTGTACTATAATTTGCGATTTTTCGTACCCCAAAAATAAAGCCCACTAAGATCTTCCATGTAAAAAATGTCTTCATTATCAATAAGTATATTAGATAGTTATTAATTAATAGTTATCGAGTTGGGAAACCTTATTGACAAAAACACCTCCCAATATAACGGCAGTACGATGCATAAGCATCCCGTGTTTACACGGGGTCTGGGGAAGGACCGTACCCTAAGGGGTGAATTGTAGGCAGTAACTTGGCTTTGTCAGTGGCTGATTCAACTGCTCGAACCCGTGGCCTTTTGGTCACACGAAAACAACCTCACGTTGCTCCAAGGCTCTCATTCGATTTGGTACACCTCCCAATATGCAACCAAAAAATTCCAATTTTAATGAAAAAGATTTGGCATTTTCAAACTATTATGTCGATTGTTTAATGTTGGGTTTTTTTTTTAATTTATATATTTTTTTAACAAGTTGATGCTCACTTATAACTTATGTTTGTGTGGGAGGTGAGAGCATTGGTTAGTTAAAGTGGGGAGTGCTTCTTTGGAGTGTAGATCCATCTGATTACAGCACTTACCAAATTTTATGAAGATAAGGATCGACAATTTTGACCAATTTTAGAGTTGCTTCGTGTTAGTGTTATACTACTTAATGTCTGCTTTTAGGTGTGATTTTTTTATTTTAAAAAAAAGATTTAGGTTTAAGTGGTTTGTTTTTTTTGTTTTTTTTTTGGCCCCCTGATTGATTTGATTGTGTAGCCTGTGGGAAGACTTCCGTGTAATAACAATGCATTCTATTGCCCCATTTTTCAAACGCAATTTGGCGTTTGTCATTTTCTGTTTTTTAATTATCACAACAAATTAACAATCATTCCTACCCCCATTTTCAGGCTTATGTCCCAACCTGAGTCCACTAACTAATTTAGTTAATTGTATTTTTTAGGCTTTTGAGCTAAATTCGGCTCCAATATAGGTTTTAATAAGCACTATCATTAAGTTAGTGTACTGCTAAATTACTCTTATGGTTGGTCCTCTTTGGCTCTTTGCATGAGACTACTTTGCCAATCAGTAGAGGAGAAGACCAAAACATAAGAGAACAAAACACTCCTCAAATTGTCATGTTATGAATAACGTAAACCAACACAGATTAACTCGATTAACTCGTCCCTCATTCCCTCTAAGCAAGATCTCGTATCCGAGTCTTATGAATGGAGAAAATAGTAATAAAAGAATTTTAATTTTTTTTATGGGTCAACAATAACTCCTTGAACTATGGTCAAATAGAGCCCCAAAGATCGAGAAAAAATTGACACTCAAATTTTGGCATCTACACTTGGGAGAAAATTTCAAAATGGAGAGTGTCCATTGCAGTAGAATGAGCGGGTTAAGACAAAATTATTCAAGCCTAAACAGAGTCATCAAGCTACTCTCAATCCTCAACTACACAGGCAATCAAAACTCGGGAATTTTCTAAACATCAACTAAGCCAGAAAGAAAGAAAACAATAACTGATCTCGAAGCAAACCATGTACCATACCAAGAGAAACAGCTTCATGTCAAAACTCAGTACTAGAAAAACTTTCAAACATGGGTTTTGTTTTTGCCCAAACCAGGACTAGGATTGCCTTCCAAACAAAATTCACGGACTCAAGTTCACATCATATGGTTCCAACAGACGGTTTAAAATGTTTTCGCTCCAATAGGGTCCCCCCCGGGGGGGTAGTAACAAGGATTTAAGTTTCATTTTCATCTGCTGCAACACGTAAAGTGAAGAATGACCTGACAATATACAAATTACGGACACTCCTAGTCCACGGTTATAGGACAGACTAACCCATTGCGTATTTTTGAGTCCAGCTCCTTGCAGTTGCCTCGTACTTTGCTCGGTCGGTCTTATACATGTGCGCTATCTCGGGCACAAGGGGATCATCTGGGTTTGGGTCGGTTAACAGGGAGCATATTGAGAGCAGTACCTGAAATCAGAATCATAACGCTTTAGTGACACGAATAAGCAGGCAAGGGAGATAGTAACAGATGTAATGAAAAGGTAGCTTTACTCACTCCATGTCAACCAAGTCAAGAGTTGATTTTCACTGAAGAGAAACTGTGAAGGCCATTAAGGACGAAGAAAGCAAAAACTACATTGAGTCTAACAACACAGAGCTGTTCTAACAAATCTTGCCATTCAAATAGCTGCCCCCCCCCCCCCCCCCAAAACAAGACAAATAAGGCTATTGGAGGCATGACAGTGGATAACATTATTGTCATACTTTGTGGTAGTATTCACCTATAAGTCACAATAGTGCTCAACTAGATTGCAAAAAAGATTCTTGAGCAAAAGTCAAGAATTCAGGAAACCACAATATCCTGAACAAAGCTGAAATCCTCACAACTTGAAAACTCACATAATCTGAAATCCTTATTGTGTCTGCGTAACCCCTGTACTTGTCAACAACACACAGAATTTCTGAATACGAAAATATGACACCATCCTCTATCTAACAGGAAAAACTATATCAAATAAGAGACAAGGAGGCATACCTAGACCACCCTGAGACAAAACCTTAATAGGGTGGTATCCTCCTATCACATAATGACAACCTAAAAGGAGACCCAATGCAAAATAACTAATCCAGGCTCAAGCAACTAATAATCCAAAACTCCCAGCTCATCAATTATTTTTTTAAAAAAAATTAAAAATCAGACACATTTGCAACAGCAGCTTCCAGAGGTCATGGCTGGCAAACAAGGCAATCAGAGCAAAAGCAAACATTCATTCAGATAGTCCAATGGCGACAACTAAATCATGAGAAATTCCATGTGGAGAACCTTGGATATTGTCAATGCTGGGCTCCACTGCTCCTTGAGAATATCCAGACAAATACTGCCATTACTGTTGATATTAGGGTGAAATACCTTTGTCCTGAAGGCAACCTGCAGAAAGAGAACAGGACGCAAGGCATATCAGTGAAAACATGTACTGACAGCAAATATGTTATGAAATTACAATAATGAAGACGATGGCCCCAAGCATTCAGATGTCTGATCAGCTTGTCCAAATTGATCGTCCAAAACACGAATAGTTGAACTAATTGATGGCGTGAAAACCCTTCCAGCCTAAGATAGGTACAGTCAAACTATGAGATGGAAAATTTGGTGATACCTTGGGTGGCTTAAATGGATAGTCAGGAGGGAAATGGATAGTTGCAAGGAACACTCCTCCAGCATATGGGCTATCTGCAGGGCCCATTATTGTTGCCTGCCAATGGAACATGTCCTCGGCAACAGGACCTGAGAAATAAGAAAGAAAATGTATGTTGATTATCACATGGATTATCATACTCCCGATCACAGAGAGAGAGAGAGAGAGAGAGAGAGAGAGAGAGAGAACGCATAGCACACATGTAAATGCAAACATAAGCATACAGGCTTGCCAGACTGACAGATGATTAAATTGAATGGGCAGAACTCCTTCTACCTCAGTGCCATAAATATACGGACCTTATGAAATATAACCAGCCCAAAAAATTAATGATGCAGCACAAAGAAGCAAAACAATGTCTAAGGGTCTCAGAGAGAGAAAAATTGTGCTGACCTCAAAAAATAAATACTCTTTATCCCAATATTTGTCTTTCACTGAAATTTTGATTCACATTTTATAAGTAACAAATTTCACTGCAAAGTCTGCAATCATGAAATATAGGATGCAGAAATTACAAAGCAAGTTGGTGGACCGAAAATCCAGCACTGGAACACCACCAATCCTACGGCACACCAGAAAGAGAACACTCCGGAAAAAGAACTCCACACATATGTATCCAAAAAAAGAAGCAAGAAAACAACAAATCCTAAAAAAATACCATTAACTGTTCTCACATTCCTCTCCAACTACACTATTCATAATTTCCTATGGAATAACTATATGTTTTTATGTTCATTAGGGCAAGCTACGCTATCCACCATGGACAAACTAATTTTCAACTATGCTATCCATAATAGGTAGAGCTAGAACTCCTTCCAACCAAGTGCCATAAATACACCCAACCTCATGAAATATATTGAGTTCAAAAGTTAGGATGCAGCACAATGAAGCAAACAACGTCTAAGGATCTCAGAGAAAGAAAAATTGCATTGATGACAGAAAATAAGAACTCTCTTTATCCCAATATATGTTATTCATTAAAACTTGAATTTCACATTTTTATTAGTAACAAATTTCAATGCAGTCATACATAGGACGGAGCATTACGAAGCAAGTAGGTGACCAAAAATCCAGCAGTGGAAAACTAGTCGTGCCACGCACCGAAAAGAGAATATGCCTGGAAAGAACTCCATGCTCATGTATCCAAAGAGAAGCAAGAAAACAACCAAAACCCAAAGAAAATTTCCAGCGTTAGCTCTTCTCTCATTCCTCATCAACCATGCTATTCATAATTTCTACAAGCCAGCAATATCCTCTTATGTCGATTAGGTCAAGCCACCATCAACCATGGACAAGTAATCCAACCACGCTATCCATAAATTTGCTATTCGATTTATAGACTACATCTTCTCCTCTCCAACAACATTATTCATACCTGGCTTACTTTAAAATTTACCATAGGCATCAAACCCATAGACAGGCTACTATCACTCATTACCCAGGATTCATGATCTACAACAAACAATTTTTTTTTTTTTTGGTTAAGTATGATCTACAACAAACATTTCTAGCAATAACAAGCCAAATCCCTAAAGTTTATACATTGTAAATGCTCCACTTAATAAAGAGGGAAGGCAAAAGATTTTTTTTTTTCCTCCGGAACATTCAAACAAATCTCAACATAGATCTTACTATAATATCATCAAGAAAGGTCAAAACTATACACTCTTAATTAAGGGAGCCATGGCCCATGACTCAATCATTTTCAGAGCTCAATCAACTCTTCTGTTTCTGAGGACAAAGGACAGTCAAAATTGCATTGAGAATTACATTTCACGCAGGCATATCCATTGCATTGACAATTTGACACTGCACCCATGTTCGTTAACAGTCCATTTATTGGATTACTTTGCATTATTGTATCTTGCTACCACTATCTTGACCAGATACATGATATTAAGCTGAGCGATTGTAAGTAAAATTGATAGTCAGGTGGTGCAATTTACACAATCCTATTTAGGAGATAGAGATGCATGAGTGTGGTTTTGTTGAGCTTGTATCATTGTTGACACTGTAATAATAGTACACAATCCACAAGCCAAGCCATGCAATATGCACTAGCGGCTAAGTCAGTATGACTCATGCATATTAACTCGAGCAGAAAGAGCTGACTGCTAGATTAATCTTGGATAAAAGACAAAGGTGCAATTGTTGACTGGAATGCTGCCACTTTCGCATATGAGGATATTCTGGAAAGATCTATCCTTAATAGTATGATTCACAATGAAACAGGCGGCAAGAAATGATACTGGTACTAAGTTGGACGTGTGTTGTGTGAGGAAAGAGGAAAACTGCAAGATGTGGAGCCAAATAATTAGTTGCAGCAATAAGTTTGCTTGCACAGATATGCAATGCAGAAGGCTGCATACGATATTGTTCATTTTACTCTCTCCAAGGAAGTTTAGTCTCATCTGTGGTAGATCTGAGATGAGATCAATACTACATAGCTATGGCGACAGAGGCCCTATTGAATTAACAGTTCAATGAGCAAATAAGTTCCCTAAGATGAAAACACCGTCATCTCTATTATTCGTAGGATTGTGCTTGATTTATGCACAGAACTTCCAATTCACATATGGAAGATAATATTTTTTATAAAATAAAATAAAATGAAGAGTAAGTATCCTGTCAATTACAACTCATCAAGTAATGCTATTAATAGCGCAATGATAACAGAACATAACCAATGCCGAGGTCATAATACAAATACATGCATATGCTAGGCATGGATCTCATCTTTGTGGGCATCAATTATAAATAGTACTTCAATTCCATAACATGCTTTAAGTGTCTAGTTCTGTCAGCAGCCTAGTTGCTTCTCCACAAAAGACACAGAGCTAGGAAATTTTGTCTCCCATTTGGTCTAGAGTAGCACCACCTTTGTGATCATATAAACAATCCATTAACTACCATACAAAAAAGGGATAAAGAATGTGCATGCCACTACAACCAAGCAAGATTTGCTACTAGGAAAAGCACACATCTGAACTCCCAAATCCCAATCTGTACATAAAATCTGAATTTCAGGACTCGGAATCAGGCGTCAAAAAGGCAAAAACCATGAAATGAGCAATTCCTTGCCACAGATTGGATGTTATACCATCCCCAAGTAGTTTATGGGAATGCTCTTGCTCTTTTTCTAGAAAATTCATTCTCCTGTTTTCAGGAAATTACACCTTATCCTGATGTTCTATACGAGTCCAAACTCACCAGCAAAAAAGGTGACCCTGCTCCTAATTAAGAAATGATTGAACGAGGCCAAGAAGAGGAGCAGTATAAGGGGGCAATCAAGGTATATATGCTCTGAGAGGTAAAAGTTGTTCCTAACTTGGCATGTTTTTTGTTGGAGTTCCCAACATTGCAGGTCACTGACCAGGCAAAATGAACATACCCTACTCTTAGGAAATTGCCTTCCCCTGATCTATGGCCCATCCAATGTTGTCATCCACCTGTTGTAACCAAAGAAGGGTGAACCATTTCAATGCCTAACCCGACTAGAACTCCAACCGCCCTTCCGTTCAATACCTTATCAGCTTCCGCAATCCTTTCCACTCAACTTGCTTACCTAAATGCCAACTACTTTCCATTGACAGTGACTACATTATATCCTCTTGATCTCATCACAACTCATCATATGTACATTCAGGAAAGCTTACACTAAATTTGTCCAATCCTTTTGGTAATCAAGAAAACTTGATAGGTACATTAACTATTGTGAGGTTAGGCTACACATGCATGGGCAGAGAACTCAGCAGAGTCATATTTCAGCTATAAATCCAGTCCATGTGCCATTTGTCGGAGTCAATAGCAATCAGCAATAGAATCAAGCATTATGTGCTTGTTCTTTTCGTTGGTAAATTCACTTTTACCAACCTCTACCAACTCTCACCAGCTTCTATCAACTTTTACCGACTCTTACAAAAGATTCCAATCCTTTCCAACTATAATCAACTTCTACCAATTTCTACCAACTCTTACCAACCTCGTTCAACAAATTTTACAAAGAAGTCCCCACTCATTTACATTTCCTACCAACACCCTCCAACTTCTACCAACTTTCAAATCTTTGCCAACTTTAACCAACTCTTACCAGTCATTTCAAAAAATATTCACTTCCACCAATCTTTACCAACCTCACCTATTTATCAACCTCTATTTACCAACGAAAAGAGCATGCCCTATGTGTAGTTTGGACAATCAGTGACGTTTTAAGTTTAATTTTGTTCAACAGTTGTGGCCAGAGCTGGACTTTTCTCAGTTAACCATACCTAGTGTATTGAAGATTTGAAGTTTTATGTTCTTAGCTGAAGATTCTAGGCACTAAACGCAGCTTTCAAGTAGCTGTAGAATAACGTAAGCATTTTCAACGAAGGCAATATCAACTTTCAAAAAATCCCAAAGTAAAATACAATGTCCAACACAAATTACAAACCAACTACAGCAATAAAAGAAGAAACGCAAGTTCAAACGGGTAATTAGAAAACGAATTTCAACAGATCCACATCCCAATCAAAGCTACTATTTACGCAGCCGACAGACGCAGAATCACAACCAGTATTAGTTCGACCAAATCGCGTAAAAATGCAACATATATCAAATTAAAATTCAGACACGGAGAAAAATAAAGCAAGTTCAGCAAGTCAAATTTGGTCGTACAACGAAGAACATGAACACGAAGAAAGAAATACTCGGTACTCCATAGTAGAAGAGAGAGAGACAAGAGTAGCTTACCAGCGCTGCAAGAAGTAGGAGGATCTTTCTGGAGATCTTTGAGCTCCTTCAAGATCCGCTTGGACGCCATGGATGGACGAGAGAGAAAGCTTGGCTAGGCTAGCAAACCCTACCTGCTGCTCAAGTTAGAGAGAGCAAGAGAGTGTGTGTGTGAGTGTGAGTGGGAGAGAGAGAGACAGAGACAGAGAGAAGCGGAGCGAGGACTGGAAGGCGCAAAAGAGACGGCAGGAAGGATGACGACGGCATTAATAAAAGGAGGAGGGGCTGCTTGTAATTCACGCGGAGGCTGATCTGATCTTGGTGGTGGGTCCCACTAGTATTTTCATTTTTGATTCTTTTTTTTATTTTTTCAAATTTAATGTCTGTCATGGAATCTTCTATTTTAGCGCTGTCTCTGTCTTAGCCTCAAATGATGGCTCCATTCTTACTCCGGCCATGTTCGGCAAAATTAGCGGTTCAAGTAACGGATAGCGGTTTAGGTAGCGGATAGCTGTTCAGGTAGCGGATAGCGTTTCTAATTTAGCTGTTAGCGGATAGCTGTTTAGAATAGCAGTTGAATAAAATGTGTTCGGTAAATTTAGCTGTTGGATTAGCTGATTAATGTAAATTGACATAAAAGAATATAGATAATTTTCAATGATAAAATTTCCAAAGGGTAATTTTTGGTAAAAAAAAATGAAATGCTACTTTTGAATGTAAAACGTTAATACTATTAGCTTTTCAAAAACGCTATTTAAAACGCTAAACGCTACTTGAAATCCTAGTCAAAACACTACGTTACCGAACACTAAAAATTACGTGATGAGTGTATTGACTTAGTCAAAACGCCAAACGCTACCAAAAACGCTGTTGCCGAACACGCCCTCCATCATATCTTGGATTTAATTTTATTTATTTATAATCTCAATTTGAGTTATCATTGATATTCCTTCACCCAAATTCTCTCTGATCTTTTTGTTTTGTTTTTTATTTTTAATCCGTATGAGTGGTAAAAGTATCACATTTCAATGGAAAATAAGAAATTTAACTTGAGATTTAATGTATGAAATAATTCAGTCTTAACCACTAGATTAAGAATTTGGACGTGTTCGACAATAACATCATGAGTAGATTAGCATTTTAACTAAGTTAATATACTAATTATTCAATTTTTAATACTCAGTAGCTAATGTTTGGATTTACATTACAACCAACATTTAGCATTTCAAGTAGCGTTTATGGAGAGTTAGTATTATTAGCTTTTAATATTTAAAAGCAGCATTTCTTATTTTGTGGCTAAAAAAATACCCTTTAGAAATTTAATATTTGTAAATTACCTGTAGCAATTTATGTTAATTTACAATAATCAACTATCCCAACAGCTAAATTTATCGAATACATTTACGTCAATTACTTATCTAAATAAACGTATGCTAACAGCTAAATTGAAACCACTATCTACTACATAAATAGTGATCCATTACTTAAACTGTTATTCACTACCTAAAGTGTTGATTTTCTCGAAGAGGACTTTCATTGACAAATTCTCTAATTAAATACAATGGAATTGGATACGGCCCAGCCCGTCTCTGCCATATGGAGGTCCACAATGATCTAACTACTAAAGGTCAATTGATCCATATGAGATTAAGGGGTTATTTTTAAAAGTTACTTATTTAAAAAAAAAGTAAAAATTTCAGGATGAAGCTAAAAATATATGATCTTTAAACTTTATTCAAAACAATTTAATACTATATATGTCTTTTTTTTAATTTTATTATGGTTATTTTTAAAGTTTCCTTGAGTCCTCTCATCAATTTACAACTGTTTTTTAAAGGAAAAAATCAATTCACCAAAACAGAAATACTTAAGATTTCAAAGCAACAAGTTACCTACACATTATCACTTTTATGTTATGTTAGGGTAGATCCCGTGTTTTGCATAGTCCTAAGTCAATATACATTTTGAAAATTTATTTAAAATATAAATAAGTAAAAAACCTTGTTTAATTTAAGCCATTTAGTCATCTTTTTTTAAAAAAAAAAACCTGACAAAATATAAGTTAGATTAATTTTACGAAAGAACAATAGAGATATTTGTGCCATTTTTAAAGTATAAGAAAAATGTTTTGTTTTTCTAATTCATAATAACATTACTTTACTTACAATTCGATTTTTACATTTCAATTCGACATTGTTAATGACCTTTCAATGAATTGTATTAGATTAAAAGTCAATATACTAATTAGTAACCCTTTAATTGTAAATTAACTTTCTTAAATAAAAGAGAACCAATGATAATTGCATGATTTAGTATATTTTATTGATGAATAAATGTTGAATTCAATAATATGACTAAGATCATTTATTGGGTGTCACACAATCATTTTTTTTATTTCAAAAACTACGCGACCAATGATGATATAACAAATGTCATCACTATGTTAACTCATTCAATTTTATATTATATATATAGTATAATATATAATATATAATAACAAGGTGCCCACCAAAAGATAATCTATCCGAGAGGTCATTTTTCAAAATCTTTAACTTTCAAATAAAAGACTGCATTCTGTTAGACAGAATGAATGTACATATTAAGGGATCATTGACTTGGTCCAATAACAATTTTATTATATATCACAATGAGATGGTTTCATATAAGGTGTGTTCATTGAATATATAATAAGTAACTTATTATTGATCAAGTTTTGATTGGTACCGGTGAGTGTTGACCCATGATGAAAATATGACTTAAACATATTACCAAGTGTTTATTAGTAATAGTGCTCATTGATACAGATGAGTATTTATCGGTATTAAATGTTAATCATAAATGTTTACAATAAGTTGGAAAAAAAAAACATATCCTAATAGAAAATTCAATTATATTCTTTGACAAATTATACGTAAAGATCGATGTCTATAATATTCGAACCGAATATTTGATAACTTACCCAGTTACACACTTACACCCACTACGTAGACAATTTTGCCGGATCCATGGATGGAAGTGTGCATGGGCTTAAACTAGGAAGGATATTTTGACGGCCCAACTAGTGTCTCGTTAGCTCAAAATTGAACGGCAAATAGGCCCTTTACCACCCTCACTCGCCCCCTCCCCCTCCTCGCATTCTTCCTCGTCGAACTGTCCGAGTGAGGGTTGAGCGCACTGGTTGAACAGACATGGAGTTCGTTAGCCCTGAAGGTCTTCGCTTAGATGGTCGTCGTCCTACTGAGGTTTTCTCTCTCTTCCTTTTTTTTCGTTTTGCTGCAAATTCGATTTATCTTTTGTTCTAATTCAATTTGATGCCCTAATTCTCCCAAACAGATGAGGCAACTCCGCGCAGCAATTGGTGCTGTTTCTAAGGCTGACGGGTAAATTTCAAAACCCCAGAAAAACCCTTTTAAAAAAATATATATGCGAGTGTTGAATGATGGGGTTTTCTGTTTTCTTTTTCCTTTTTTTTGGTGGGACTTATGTAGATCAGCTGTTTTTGAGATGGGTAACACCAAAGTCATTGCTGCCGTGTATGGCCCTAGAGAGGTGCTCATTTGCCTTCCCTTATTCATCATACGATAAAACCCACAATTTCTCATTCATATTTTTTTTTAAAATTTTTGATTTTTTACTCTGACGAACTTCTGCTGCTTGAGTGATTACATGATATATACTGGAACTAAATCTATATATGAA
Source organism: Selenicereus undatus (assembly GCA_017589665.1). Classification (NCBI taxonomy): domain Eukaryota; kingdom Viridiplantae; phylum Streptophyta; class Magnoliopsida; order Caryophyllales; family Cactaceae; genus Selenicereus; species Selenicereus undatus. The sequence goes on along the minus strand of JACYFF010031954.1, from coordinate 665,510 downwards.
TTACAGTTACAGGGAGGGTTTGAATATGAGGCATGTTTTTATGAAATTTTAATGAGATGTGTTTCTTGTAGGTTGAAAACAAGGCGGAGCTGATCAATGACCAAGCATTGGTAATGGACATCTTGCACCCATCAGCTCAATTTTTGTGTTTTGAATTATGGGTTTGGATGGGCTTATCATGTTTATAAGCTATGGTGTTTTATCAGGTTCGTTGCGAATATACCATGGCTAATTTCAGTACCGGTGATCGTGTCAGGAAGCCAAAGGGAGACAGGTTGGGCTTCCTTCCATTGTCAGCTTAACCCATGTAGTCATTTTTTGTCAATACTTCCCACTATCAGCTTAAACATGTAGGCATTTTTTGTCAATACTTCTCTAGAGAAATGGTGATGGCAAAGTATGTTATTCACACATCTATGCATTGTCAATTCAGCTAGGTTAACATGTTTATGGAGTTACAAGATTTCAGCCTACACTTGCATATGACATACTGGCTTAAATACTGTCTGATGCTTTTGTTTCATGACAGGGATTTACTTCGCCGTGAAAAGTCCCTCTAGTTGTCTGATGTTTAGGATTCATGAGGGTTTTACTTCCTTTCAATTGGCAAGCAAAATGAATATTTCAAAAACTAATTGATTCAGTGTCGTTAGCTTAAGATATGCTTGTGCATAATCCAGATGTTTGATCTGAACTTTTGGGGTCCCCCCCCAAGTTACATCAGCTTGGCAGGTGCACTGATATGCATTCAAAGCTGTTTAGTCGGATGTCTTTATAGCTTAATGATGTATACGCACCGTGACAGCTTAGTTTGAAAAAGCGCAGGTGAGGCGCGCCTAGGCGAGAGGCGCATAGGCTGGCGCCTCACACACACCCAGGCGACGCCCATCCCGGAAGCCACATGAGGCGTGCGCCTCTTGGCGCCTCACGCCGAGGCGCAAGGCGAGGCAGGCGCGCGCCCAGAAGATCATAAGGCTTCCTTGAAAGAAAAAAAAAAAGAGTTGGACGAAAATAGTTAAAGTTGCTTTGGCTGCCTTCTTCTTCAGCTCTCACCTCGACTCAGCCTCGACTCTGCTCCACCGTTCGAAACCCTAGAGCCTCAAATCTTCTCAGCCGAAGCCTTCATCTCAGTCGACCAGGTATGCTTTCTATTCTTCTCTTCTTCGTCCTCCTGTCCTGCTTCTCTTCTTCGTCCTCCTGTTCTTCTTCTCTTCTTCGTCCTCCTGTCGACCAGCTACAGTCGACCAGCCGGCCAGGCGGCCATGGCTGTCGACTTCTTCTCCTTTTTTTTTCGTTTTTCTCTCTCCCTGAAGCTCTCACCCTCTCTTTCGGCCATGTCTGTCTCTGTTCGAGCCATTTTCGTTTGCTTTCCTCCCCTGTTTTCGGGCTGCTGAACTCCCCTCCTCTGCTCTGTGACTTCTGTCTCGGCTTCCCTCCTCTGTTCTGCCCTTCTTCAACACCTAATGTCACGTTTTTTTTTTTTTTTTGGGGGGCTGGGCAGGGTAGCAGACTAACAGGTAGCCAGCTAGGTGTGCCAAGGTAGAAATGTTATTATTTTTTTTGTTAAATTTGCAACAACCAAATTTTTTTTTTTGTGGTCAGTGGCAGGCTGGTAGTAAAATCAATTACCTCTGTTTTGTCTTTTTTTTTTTTTGTTGGTAGTAAAATGCAATTAGTGATTAGTCATTAGTGTCTCACTAACTATTTGCTTGATTGCTATGGAATTTTAGTTTGAGAGCTGAAACGGTGAGTTAAATGGAGGATTCAAACCCAACCGGTAACACCTCGGGTTCGGGTTCGGCTTCCTCTAAATCGTTAGACCCCGGAAGAAAGTATGGGAAGCAAGATCCAACAAATAGAAATAATTTCTTTTGCAATTTTTGCGGAGTGAGAACCACCGGGGGTGTTTTCCGACTAAAACAACATCTAGTTGGTGGGCATCGAAACACACTAGGTTGTCAAAGGGTTCCCGAGCATGTTAAGAAAGAAATCCAAGATTACATGGACCTTAAAAAGGCAAGTAAAGAAGCCTATGATATGTCTAAACGCTTGCCACAAAGCTATTTTGATGAAGAAGATGATGATGATGAGTGTGTTGAGATGCCTAAGGGTGGAAAATTCACAAGTGGTGGGTCAAAAGGTAGTAATAGCATGCCTTCAAAGAGATCAAAGACAAAAGGTCCAATAGATATGTTCTTCACTCCTAATCCCGCCGATGTTGTGAAGGCAAGAAAGGAAGGGAAGGATCAAGGAAGGCAAAAGACTTTAAATGAGATGTGTAGGAAAGATCTAAGGAACAAAGTGTGTAGGGATATTGCTAGATTCTTCTATGATGGTGCTATTCCTTTTAACTTACTTACACTTGATAGTTTTCAAGTCATGTGTGAGTCTATTGGTCAATTTGGTCCGGGTTTAAAACCACTTTCAATGTATGAGGCAAGGATTCCTCTCCTCAAAAAAGAAGTGGAGGATACCGAGAAAGCAATGGTAGAGAACAAGAAAGAATGGGCTCTATTTTTCTCTTTTGTTTTCCTTAAAATATTATAATCGAAGATAACTTTTCAATTTTATTTTCTACTAGCTGATTGGTGGAGTAATTACGGAGCTGAAGCACCTAATTTGAAGAAGTTTGCCATTCGTGTTCTTAGCCTCACTTGTAGTGCAACCGGGTGTGAAAGGAATTGGGGTGTGTTTCAACACGTAAGTTAGAAAAATCGAACGTTAATCCTTTTGATAATTTATTATTTACATTTATTAATATTTAGTAATGATTAATGAAGTCTAATAAAAGCTATTTTCTTGTTACCAGCTTCATACCAAAAAGAGAAATCGATTAGCCCAGTCTCGCTTGAATGACTTGGTTTTTGTCAAAGCAAATCGTGCTTTGAAGCGTAGACGTGAAGAGAGTACCTCCATGGATCCCATTCTCTTAAAGGATATTGATGAAAGTAATGAGTGGTTGCTTGGAAGGATGGATGGTGATTCAGATGATGATACTCTTGTATTTGAGGATGATAATTTGACATGGGCTGCTGTTGCCCGAGCTTCTGGGGCAGATGAGCCTAATTATTACACTAGACGTAGAACATCTCAAGGAAGCACCACTAAGCAAGGCTCTATGTCTAACAAGGATAAAGGAAAGGCTCCTGCTTCATCTTCTAGGCCTCGTGGACGATTTCAATTAGTTGATGAAGATGAAGATGAGGATGAGGATGAGAATGTTGCAGAGTATCAAGAGGAGGAGGAAGAGGACATAGGAGATGACGATGTTGGTGGATTTGATGATGTTGATCCTGAGCATGTGGTGTTGGATGATGATGACGACGTCTAGTTGATTTTAGATTACTTGAAGAACTATGTTATATGTTTATATTTTCTTTCATGTCTTCATGACTATGCTTGTTTCTTTGTTTCTAAACTTTTACTAAGTTCTTGTGTGTGCATGTGTTTTTACTTTTTATAATATTATCATGCTAAATTACCGCCTTGTTGATTATTTGTGATACTTTTGGTACTTATATTGATGTACAATTGTTCTTTGATGTCACTATTTTACTTAATTATCATAAATAAGCCATGTCAATTGTTTTCAAACCTTTTTTTAGCTAGAAAAAGGCCCGCGTCCTTGAGGCGCGCGCCTTCGCCTCGCGCCTCGCGCCTCGGGACCCTTTGCGCCTCGCGCTTTTTCAAACTAAGCGTGACAGCTATGTAGGTTGTAGTTCTCACATTGTTTCGATAGTTTTAGAATGTTATGTTGATTTATTGGCTGCAGTTGCTTCAAATGTCAAATTGTGTCTATGGGGATGACTTGGGGAAGGACTGCTGCTGTCATCGATTAATATTTCTTGTAATTTGAAATGAATGCGTCATATATTTTCTTGAAATTCAATGTATGCCAGTTGTTTTACTTGTTTGTATCACTGGCAGTAGGAACTAACCACTGCTCACTATACTATCTGCAAAAAGATGTAAATTTATTTGAACCTGGTCATATATTCTTTTATTATGCATGTCAGTAGTTTTCAAAGCTGCTTTTGTTTGTGTAGGCGTTCCACTGAAATATCACTGGTAATCCGGCAAACCATGGAGGCCTGCATAATGACGCATCTAATGCCTCGATCACAGGTTTCTATAATATGATCTCTAATAAGACTTTGTATGTTCAGTGTTACTTAATCATGAGCTTTTTTTGACGTGCTTTGCAGATTGACATCTTTGTTCAAGTTCTTCAAGCTGATGGAGGTGATTATTGTTCTAATGCTTTTTTGCTGCTTTAGTTTGATGTTTTAAGCAGTAGGTCTATCTTTGCTCTCTGTTTACCTGGCTTTGTTGTACTTCATAAAGAACCCGAATTGTTAAAATTAGATTTAATTACTTCCCATTTATGAATTTCATAAGTTTGAGTGGTTGAGATGTTAGATGCTCTAATCCAACTGCCCTTACTGCATCAGCTCGTCAAAAAGAAAGGATAACGATTTGTTGCAGTAGTCTGTTCTTTAATTTAAACTCGGTGTCTGTTTGGCAGCAGGGAGAAACTGATGCAAAATTCACATATGGATGGGAAACTCCAGATTTGTATCATCTGGAGTCTTTACTTTCCTTTCCATGGTGCCCTTTAGAACACTGATAGTAGATGCCCTCCCTGTAGTTACGTCTGCTTTTCAAGCTCCTAGGGTTGAGGTGCAAACGAAAGACCGTTTTCCTTGTGCTTTATCATAATTTTGTATTCATCTTTGTGCTCTTGTGACTTAATGCAGGACTCCGATGTTTTTGTCACTTTATTTAAAATTTTCATGTATTTGGAATTATATAAACCTTCGTTACATGTTTTCCTTTAGGAACTAGATCAGCATGCATCAATGCAGCAACTTTGGCTTTAGCAGATGCTGGGATCCCAATGCGTGATCTGGTCACATCTTGTAGTGCAGGATATCTTAATAGCACACCACTTCTCGGTACGTTCTGTGGACACCTACATCCCCCAGATGAATTCATGTTCTTGTTGAGCAGAATTTTTGTTAACTAGAACGTTCTTCATTGTTAGATCTCAACTATGTTGAAGACAGCGCTGGAGGTCCTGATGTTACTGTAGGTTTTCTACCAAAATTGGATAAAGTGACACTTCTTCAGGTATTCAATATAATCTTTGGCTCTTTAATTTAAACGTCAGAAGAGGGGTTACCTTTGGCATCAATATTGTTAATGTTTTCAGACTGAGCAAGTTTCAGACACATGTGCTATTGTAGGTGTCACCTTCGAACTTATTCATCTCTGTACTATGCTATCTTACTGGATGTTGGGAAATCTAGACATATTGCTGAATTAGCAGATCATCTTTTTGGTTCCAAGAACATTTTGGAAGTGTTTGCCCTTTCATCACTTATCTAGCATCTTTGGCTGCTGGTTGTCTACTTCGTTTAATTGAAGTGGCTTTTATTAGTACAAGTCATGTCTGATTGTTCCACATTACATTTGCAGATGGATTCGAAGCTATCAATGGATATCTTTCAAAGCGTGATGCAACTTGCAATAGAAGGGTGCAAGGCCATTGCAAACTACATCCGAGAAGTAAGAGCATGTTCCAAACTTTCTGACGGAAACGTATCACATCAATTCTTGACTAAGACAGTCTCATAGTCCGCTGCATGAAACCGACTCTTTTTTCCATCAGACTCTTATTTGTCCCATTTCTTTTTCTACCTACGTCTCACACCAATAGTGCAAGACGATATAACACAAAACAAACTCGAATAATCTAGCTCTCCAAAAATAAACAATTGGAGATACATTTCTTTTTACTCATTTTGCTTTCTGTGTGTCTTCAGGTATTACACGAGAACACCAAGCAATTGGAGTATCGACGGTGTGCATAGCTACACTACAAGCTGTGACATAGCTCCAGAACTTTTTTGAGAACCTACTTCTTTTTCTTTTTATTGTTATATTCATGTAGACAGTTAATGTTAGTTTGAATTAAAGAACAGCATATATTGTATCAATGAATGAGCCAATGAGGAGTTACATTTTAATGGATGATCATGACTTGCTTTTTATCGCGGTTGGACCTGGTTTTTTACCATGAATGTGAAAGGATGGATTTTGGTTGGAGATAAGGGAAAAAATAATCACCATTCTTACAAGTTACAACCAAATTTATACTGCTGATGAAATTTTATCCCATCTGTTGAAGAGATGTCTGAATATTTCAAAATGTATTTTAGCAAATGTTGGAGCGCGGATGAGGATGAGGTGGGTTATAGATCGAGGACTAGCACTATGCATATAGTTGGCTCGTTTGGGAGATTTTATGTTCTCATTGTGGAGTAAATCCCTATTTTAATAAGATGGGTGCTCAAAAAATAGCTTTTGTTTGTTATTACCATCACTAGCTAAGATTTATGTTGACATTTTTATCTATAATACTTATTATATCTTAGAAATTCCACCAAAATCGTAAAGGAAATCAACAGATAAACGATAGTCTTAAATCTCACCTTCAGGAATATGGTTAAGTATTGAGGACTGCAGCAATGAATCAACGATCAGAGTGGCGCAGCGGAAGCGTGGTGGGCCCATAACCCACAGGTCCCAGGATCGAAACCTGGCTCTGATATTAGAGTAGCTTCCCAACATTTTTTCCTTCTAAACTTGACTCCCAAACGCCTTTTCCCTCCACAAATCCACGTTCTTTTTTCCCAATACCTGTTTCCTCCCCCAACTTCACATCTTTTCCCCATACCCAACTTCATGTTTCTCTTCCTTGCTTGTTGCTTCTGATAGGGGAAAACCCCAGGGGAAAAAAAAAGAACCCAAAAAAAAAGGGGAGATAAAACTGATATGGCTGTGTGGAAAATAAAGGGCAGCATATATTGAAATCTCAAAAGCTGCTTCTATTTCTTCAAATATAAGATAGATGGTTCGACATTTGAGATACACATCTCCTGCTGAAATTTTAAAAACAATTCCAGCATCTTCCCAGTTCTCCCCCCCCCCCCCCCCCAAAAAAAAAAAAACTATAAACCACCAAAGGTCCTTAACAAAAGACTTACATGCACCTGGGACATTGAAACACTTAGACTGCTGACACTGACTGAATATGCATATGACCACTCATTTTGAGAAGAATACTAAGCTCCTCTTATGTATACTGATTTCGGGTTCCCTCAGAAAAAGGTCTTCTGCAAATCGAGGTGGTCGCTACAAAAGCTTGAAGGCACAACCAAAAGCTCAAGCCGCCCCATCCACTCTTCCCCGGGTTTCAGTGTGATGGGATTCTCCACCAATGCTCCATCGACGCAGAGCATCTGCTTGTATTCTTCGTCCCCAAAATCTAGCATCGCCTTTGATTTCTTGTCCCATGGATTCCACACAACTAGACAAGGAAGGAAAGAAGAAATGAATGAATCAATCATCATTCAATGGATAACATTCTCACAAAAGCGGGTGTTGGCTAATTTAGCTAGTGAAGTCACGGACACTAGGCTTTGTGCCCCCACTTATACGTGGGAATTTAGCTATTCGTTAGAAGTATGTTGGCTCCAGATGCATAAATTAGAATATGGAATGTAGGGAGAGGGAAAGGGAGTCAGGGTAGACATGTTTCCGAAGAAAGGGTTTATGTGATCTTACCGACATCAGGCAGGCCATCCTTTCTGATCACGAAAGTCCTCTTCTTCCCATGGTCAATTACAGCAATGGCATTTGGGCAACTGAGATATACTCTATCAACCTAGAAAAGCCACAAGTGGAAATGAAATTACGAGGAAAACAAAATCACTCCATACATAGCATTATAGCAATCGAATTCTAGGGATTATAGTAAGTGATTATAGGGATTTCATTCATACTCAGGACTCAATCATTTGATTCTGAACATTTGCAAAAACTGAGTTCGAAACAAGTGAAATAAGTCCAAAAACTGCCATCAGCGAAGTGTTATGAACAGATAGTAGTTGGAAGAATGTCATAATTGTGGTAATATATTTGTACGTTTCACTCTCTTAGAAAGTTTGGAACTGGAGAATTTGAGAGCTTTTTAGTTTATTTCTCTCACAAGATTGCAGAGACCTCGGAATTGACCAACAGAAGCACCTGGCTAAGAGTAAGCATCCCAAGAGACGAGATGTTTACCTCAGATTCAAAAGTCAAGGCATCCCCTTGTTCAGTGCAACGTTCTTTCTGAGAAAGGTTGTCCAGGTAGTCAAGTGTTTCCAGCCCCTCTATCCTCACTTCGCTGCAGAAAACATATATTTGTACCAAACATCAACATGGGAAGCTCGCAAGCTACAGCATCAAAGAATGAAATCCGTAAGAGACCATGGCTGTATTTGGTATGGACTCTGTCGTACTCATTTCATACCAAATACAAGCTGCACTGGGTTGGCTTAGCCTATGGCTTGGGCCAGGCCAAGGTAACTTGGACTGGCTAGTAGGCCAAGTGGCCCAATGATCCAAAGTTGCCAAGCTGAAGCAAGTACATACACATGAACAACGTTGGCCACACTGAGCTGACCAGGTCCAACAAACAAGCCAGCCTTCTCAGGTTTGATACGGGACTAACATGAGCCAACCTCTTACCATGGGTCAACACTCGTCTATATATAATGGATTATTAAACGTCAAGAGTTCATGATAGTCCCCTATGAAAGCTAGTCATCAGGCAAACTCAACGACGCAAGTACAAGGAAGAAGAGGGTCTAATACCTGATGTCAGAAACTGAAAAGTAGGTGTGGTAAGCAAAAGAGAAAGTAAACGGCTTCCCATTGATGTTCCTTATACGAGATATCAATGATAGACTTCCATCATTTGCAAGAGCAACCCTCAAACGATACTCAAAGCTGGAACAAGAAATTCAGAAGTTACTAGGGAGACAGTCCAATCACTAACAGATAGTATGTATATAACAAATGGAATTTCAAGGATTTATCCTACATCCTACCTGTGAGGCCAGCTTTTCAGATCGTCTGCAGATGGTTTGAGAATCAAGTCAACAAAGGATTTGCCATTGGAATCATTTGGGGGTAGCGGAGGTGGGGTTTCGTCAAGTGTCCATGTTTTGTTTCTTGCAAATCCATGTTGCTCAAGATATCCACTGTTCCCAAACTGCAAACACAGTAAAATGAAACTAAGAGATTGATATTCTGCCAGCACTCATAAAATTGAACAAGAAAAATCAAATTCACCTGAGGGAAACAGATAGGTATTCCTCCTCTCGTCGCCTTCGGAGGTTTAAAGATGGCCTGTTTGTCGACAAAGAAGAAGCCGTGAACGTGTCAGTTATCATTATTCATCACATAGAAAACTCATAAAGGGCTACTGTTGATAAGAATACAACTATAGAATGATCCTGTGCTGTGGATTGTTTGATGCTTATGGGCTATGTAACACAGTAAATGGCAACAACTAACGACATGAGTCTGATTCCGATTGGTAAACCCACCCTTTTCTGAAAATTTTACATATATTTGGTATAAAATGAGTTCAATAGAGTCCATAGCCCATACCTATGTCAGATTATAGGGTGACAAGGGTTCTCAAATTCTTGTTTATTTACCTTCTTTTCTTTTTGGGTGTATGTGGCCCCCCCCTGGGGGGGGGGTGTTTATGATCCTCAAAGCACCAGCATTCCTCAATTGGAGAATTTCGGGGCTCAAAAACCTTCTTCTCAGATGGAAAATAAGTGGCATTATACATTGGATCAAAAAACCAACGTCGATTTAAGGAAACACCGCCAAGAGTAGAAGAAGCTTATGCATAGTGGACCGTTGGTATTATCTCCATCATATACAGTGATTCACAAGGCACCACTAAACTAGGTGTAGGTTTTGGTATTGACATATTCAAATTGGACATAAGAAGTCTAGAGGATGTAGCTGTAGTTTTCACAGACACCCACACACTGATGACAAGCTTTCTGAGTCTACATGCATGATTAATTGCTAAAAAGTTCCAAACATAAACAGTGAAACGCTTATTTCCCCCCAACCCCGTCCCCCCCAAAAAACAAAAAAAATAAGGGAGGGTAAAAAGCAAGTTTATACTGAATATTTGCATATGAAAGTGACAGATAAATTAGGGTACCTTGCTACTAGTGAATAAGAGCTCTTCCCCTTGTTCATTTTTCCATGACATGACCTGTCCCCCATGCAAGCTGACCTGAAAATGGAAAGCTAAGCCAATCAAAAACCCCAAAACTTCAAAAGTTGAAAAAAGCAAAAGAAAAGAGAAACTACATTATCATCGAGGCAACAAGCAACAAATATGATTATATGAACAACATTGAGGTACCTTTTGCTGACAGAGAAAACTTAATGAATTTACTAAAAATCTACCCCCCCCCCCAAAAAAAAAGGATTTCTACCGAAAAGCTATTGATTGAACCTTGCATGCAGACATATGAAACAATAGTACTCAAGAATATTTATTTCCAAAAAAGAGAAAAAAATTCTAGATTAATTAAGCAACAATGCCCAGATTAACAAGGGAGAAATTAACCCAGAGAAGCTTACCCTGGCTGAAGCCCCTTGAGGGTTCCTAAGAACAACTTGGAGAGTTCCATTCCAGTCTGATGTGATTTCATTTGCAGCTTTATAGTCCCAGATTTTTGCAGAATGTCCCATTTTTGCAGGTAATACTCACACAGCAGAAAACAATGGTGTTCCACCTTCACCTCCTAGTTCCCTTCTCTCTCTTCTCTCTCTCTCTAATTCTATCCCCTAAATACCTCTTCTCTGCCCTTTTAAAGATCCAGAAAATGGATAAGACGGAATCAATCAATCCAGCAAAGAACCCAGTAGGTGAGGGCTCTAAGCTACCTTCAACTTCAAGCACTTTTCTTGTGACAAAAACCTATGGATCCTGTGATCAAATTGAAAAATCTCAACTACCAACTCAACTTTCCAGCGTGACAGCCCAGATCCAGACGACCCTATCCTCCTCTAAAAATCCCACAATTTCATATACCCTTTTAGACCTCCCTCAGATTGTAACCTAAATAATCCACAAATTGAGGAACAATTGACAGCAACCCAGAATCAAAATCTCACCAGAAATTGCCAAATGTTGCCAATCATGTATACTTCATAACAAGAACATGAAACGCATTTTTTGCTCCGAAAAATACAAAATTGCTCATTAAAGCTCCAACTTTTAACTACTCATACAACATTCATTCACTCCCACTACAGAAATTTACCCTCTTGTTTTTCCCTCTCCCCTCATAAAAAATATAGAAAACCCAGTTCCCAACTTGGATCCAAATCTCCAAAATCCAGAAAAAAAATTACTCACATTGAAATCATACTCACCACCCACTTGGAAAATCAAGCAGCAAAAGTTAAATTTCAAAGAAAATTAACACCAAATTGGGGAAAAAATGCAATGTATGTATATATATCCTCAGAACCAAAACAGGGTAAACCAAACCCAGAAGAAATCCCAATTTAAAGCAATGAAAACCAAGTACAATGCACCGAAAGATGAAAAAATAAAAAGGGAAACTCAGCAACTTTCGTATAATAAGGTGTAGAAATCTTAAACCAGCACAATAATATAAACTAGTAAAATCCTACTGGTAAGGGCAGATTAGGAGAGAGAATATTTGAAGGATGTGCTTGGGAAGAACAGTACATTCTGGAGACCCATTTGTACCACCAAACGGTCAAAATTTGTAAAAGCTCTTCAATTTTTTTCTATCTGCCTATGGCAATCTGAGGGTTTGATCTGGTCCAATCTGTCATCTTCACCCGAGATTCACCTCAAACGATGTCGTTTTCTAACATATTGAGGACGTTGTTTTACCTTAGTTTGTGTTTTCACCTTGCTTTTCCTTTTCTTTTTCATCTTTGGAGTTGGTTGATTGGATTTCATCTTTCTTGACCATTGAATTATGAAATGACCACAGATTTCTAGGAATTATGACCATTTGAAGTTGGATTTGTACATCATTCTTAGGAGAATTTGGAGGAGCCAGCACATAATATAGTAATAATATGTATGGGATTTTGAGCAAATTTTTAACCCTTCATTTAGTGTCTAATTAGGAGATTTATGGATGGTTTTATATATCTTTTTCAATAAGGTTATTTCTTTTGTCTCCTCATTTTGGTATAAGTTTTTTCTCTGACCTTGGTGTGAATTTCTATACGAGTTTTTCCCTCTCGTTTTAATGCGAGTTTTCGTAGATTTGAAGATACTATGTCGTGGAAATATGGTTGATTTTTATCATATGGGCTTGTTTGTTTCAATTAGGGGGTTAGTCTACTATTATAGGGTTCTACCATGATCTTCTTCCTTTCAGGCGTAAATCTGTCACCAAATAGATTTATACTCATGTGGTTATATTATAGCTTGCCGTTGTTTAAAAAGTCGAAAAATATTGAAAAATGTAATTAGTGATCAGAAAAATATTACAAGTTCATAGTCAATCAACATTATATTTACAATTCACTTATTGGATATAAAAATTTATATTGATATTTTAGATATATTCTTCTTTATCGTAAATGTTATTCCACCTATAACAAAATAATTCTATCTTTTGCAATCAATAATTGTTGGGCTCTTATTAATAGAGAACTCCAACACCCCCCCAAAAAAAAAAAAAGGCTATGCGGTCATGTACGGATGGGAGTGACTGGCATGCTGACAAGAAGGAAAAGTAACGTGCATGATGCAAAATATTATTTCTTACACATGCCATGTCCTCCTTAAATGCAATGCTATGCGGCCATCAGTTTGGACTCTAGTGGATGCTTCCTGCCTCTCTAGTAGTGTTATGACTCCTGATTAAAAAATTAATGTTATAATTTGTATAATATAAAAAATAAACACAAGTGTGAGCATAATTGATCTCTTGAAGGGGAACGATATCTGAAGATATGAGACTGTCTGTATCTGAATCTTTTCAAATCCTGTAAAAGCGAGATCTATATTTAAATAAGTTGTTATTATTGTTGTATAGTGTGAACATTGTTTGCCATGACTCACAATCTGATCTGCATGTTCACAACATAAACACTATTCTCAAGTTTCCAAGTACTTGTCAAGACAAATGCATTTTCTGAAATTGGAACCTTATCCTAGTTGTAACATTGTAAATTATTGGCCTTAATTGGTAACAATTTGCATAACCTTTTTTCATAACTTATTCGTGGGGATAATTTTGATGCTTCAATTTTTAAATGTTCCTTTATAAAGATTTCTAATCATTTATGACCTTATATAAATGTGTAAGTCATCCAAGTTCCTCTAACCAAAGGCTCAAAGTTGGTCATTTGAATAGAGAATATTAATTTATATCAAAAGAATTTTCAACTTACAAATCATTTTAATTTGAGACAAAAAAGAAGTCCTTTAATCCAAGCAAAATTTCATTTAGCAAACAGCGAACTATATAAAACCAACACTCCTGTTGTAAACTCGAATTTATAGATTCGATAACTTTGCATAGTTTGGACCAGTATTTTTTTTTTTTAAGAATGACAACAAACTTCTAATATGAATATCGTTTTCGTGGAATATGGAGAGATTCAAATGTAGGCAATCTTATTCTTACGAAAACTTATGTAAATAAAAAGAGCGATTTCAATAAACACATAAAAAATTTTCAGAAAACATTTTGATAGTAGAAAATCTTTAAATTTATATCACTAAAAAAAATTACCATATATTACGACTCGAGCTTATAAAGTATAAACTCGAAACTATCACATAATTTGTACCCTCACGTAGTCACGTTCCCATCAATAGAACCATGGAGCGCCTAGTCTGAAAATTTTAAACTGGGAGTATCGGAAGTAGGGCATCCCCACCGTAGGGTAGGGCCCTATGGCTATGGGCTTGGCAATGGACAAGCACAGTGATTTGGGCTTTTTCCATCTTTGTATTTCAGTCTCTGTCTACCCTTCTTGGGTCCAATTGTGGCCCAAACATTGTCTAGTGGGCCCCTGGTGTACTAGCATTACTCATGGGAATTGTTTGGTTTAAAATACATGGAAACAAAAAAAAAAATTTAAAAAAATGTTGTCCAATGAAGACGCTCTTTTAGGTATGGTGGTAAGCTTTCCACGAACAAAATGACAAGGACAGTATATAAGGAGGGGAAACTCTTTCATGTCTTTGATGAAATTTGGATTTTGATTCAATCCTTCTACATAGAAGCTGCTATATCATACTTACAGAAGCTCATAATAACATATATGAGTTGTTTACATACAACTAGGGATGACTGTGCAGGTACAGGGCAAGTCGAGTTGTTCATTCACTCATACCTATTTTCAAAAATCATACATATATTCCTACCCGTAAACGTTAGGTATTGAAAAATAAAACCTATACCCATATCTATTGGATTTTGGGGGTTCATATTAAGAATAAAAATTAATACCCATATGCAATCTATATCTAAGTACAATATATAGTTCTGTCATTATAAGATTACAGAGTTGTGAAATTTTGAGAATATATCATTTAAAAATGTGAAATCAAATATATTATTGTCTAATTTTTGTTAGAACTTAGAAGGGTTTGGATTGGACTTAAACCGAAAAAATATTAAACAAAAATATTTTTTTTATCTTATTGTAAAAACGGGTACGCTGTATGGGTAAAGTGCGGGTATGAAGTAGGTGAGGGTTATACCCATATCCATATCTATTCCCATATATATTTTTTTAATACTCACCTCATACCCATTTAAAACTCATTTAAAATTATCTTTTAATAGCTATTTGAGCTTTGGCCTTCCGAGTATATCTTTGTGATACCTATTTGAGCCATAACAAATTAACAATTGTAACAAAGACAATGACTTGTATGCATCTAAGTTGTTTTTTTTTTTTTTGGGGGGGGGGGGGGGTGCCATCCCCTGAACTCCCATTCCTATGAACGCATTCCAAAAGGAGCAATGGAATGTGAAATCAACAAGGATAAGAACCAGAACTTTGCCTAATGGTTATTGGTTCAACTCAGACGGGCCACCAATCACCATATGGGCCGGCTAGGACGTCGGCCACGTCTGCTGATACATCCAATGAAGCAAGCATTTGGTGGGAGGAGAATTCAAATCAAACGATAAGGGTTAGATTCTTATTGGATTGAGTATATCGATCGATTTAAAATAGGATCAATAATACTGTTATTTTTTATTTTATCGGGGTCAAAGGGCAAATTGTCGTTTAATCAACCTTGGAGTTATGTGAGAAAGAGACAAACAAAATAAAGTATATAGAAGGTACGCACTAGAGAGTTCTTAAAAATTTTATCGCCAAAATTATTCTCATGATTTTAAAAGAAAATTTTGGTTACTTACATAATTCATTTTTCAACCAGTTTTCTCTTTTTTCCCCTTCTTTGCATTTTTCCTTGCCCAAAAAAGTGAAATTTAATATATATATATATATATATATATATATATATATATATATATAAATTCTTACATTTTCCTAACAGAAAAAATTGATAATGTTTCTTAGTTGACCAATGTGCATTACTTCCTCCTTTTTTTCTTTTTTTTTAAAATGGCATACCTACCTATGCTTTAATAATTATTACCATACTAATAGGAGCTATGAAATTCCCAAAAAAAAAAGCCATAAAAAAATATTGATCTTTATAGGGCTAAGGTAGGGAACTGAGATCACAATACGCTGTAATCAACAAATGATTAGATCATGGAAACATAGTGGCCTTGCATCAGCAATGACATTTGCCATTTTGTCTCAATCATTGGCAAGTGTAGATTTTGTCACTATCATCACATCATTAGCCCATATTAATCACATACTTATATACATTAGTTATTAAGCCAATGAGACCGTCTTAGCTCAGGGATTAGGACTGAGTTTCGGTACATTAGACCTCGGGTTTGATTTGCTTTTTTTTTTTGGTTCTACTGTATTGTCATTTCTTAATCATTTATATCTAAAAAACAAATTATGTTATTATCTATTATGTTGATTTTTAATATCTAAACATCTTTGTATGGTCCAATTTATATGATTGCTCCGTCTGAAAATGTGTATTTCGTTTAGAAATAAGAGTCTAATTTTTCTCTCATTAAAAAATAAACTCTTACGTATTTTTGAGAGGAACACTTTTCTATCCAAGGAGGGGACATATTTATTAGCTTATGGATTTGATCAAGCATTATTAGTAGATTACTTGTCTAGTTTTCAGGTTCTCATCCTATGATTACTTATATTTTCATGGTGATATATTATCCATGTTTAATTTATTGAGTTAATATGTTGAATCAAAAAAAAAAATGGTATCTAACTAAAATTACTAAGAGTGTATGTTTGAACACATGTTCTTCCCCATCCTTTAATTTCTTGCAACATAAATTTACAATTTTGGGGGAAACTTGTCTTGATCAAAGATTGTACACAAGTAGTTCTGTGCTAATTAACCACATCATGCCAAAAAAAAATCAAAAATGAAAAAAAAAACAATTGGTTAATTGACAAAAGCCAATTTAGTTGATCAAGGGGTTGAATCATCCTCAAGATTGGATGCTGGAGTTCTTGTCATAGAAGCTGAAGGCATCCTACTATTCCCAATCCAAATTGTGCCAAGTGATTCACTTTTTTCTGCTCTTCTTTCCATCTTTTTAATTTTTCTTGATGCAAATGTTGTGTAACAAACGACACTGATTAGCAACAACAAGCCTAACGCAACAAGTCCTGCTGCGAATCCAATAACCCACCATTTCCATTCGCTCTGATCTTTCCTTCTCTTCCGGTGTGGGGATCCCCTCCTTCCCATATGCGGAGATGGGGAAGGTGGTGGGGCTACAGGTGCTATAATCCCTGGCATGGCTATGCCGAAATGCCCCAAGTCTCGCCATGAGCAGACATTAGGCCTTGTCATGTTACTCAACTCGACATCACCATTGGAGGGGCTAAACATCACACACATTAGATCCGACATGTTCCCTCCTTTGGGAACTTGTACATCATGAAACTTTATTGTGACGGGCTCACCCCTGGTTTCGATATTAAGTCTTTGTACCCTCGTTTTTCCACTCAAATCTGTGGCATCATACATGGCAATCCCCACAATCGCAGTTAGAAATGTGTACCCAGGTAACTCATGGTAATGAGATGACCAATTCCCAAAGTTTTCATACATTATTCCTACTCTTCTCACATAGGGCAATGTGAGTACCCTAGGAGGAACATCAATGTAGCTAAAATTTGCACCTTGATCCCATAATTTACTACCCCTTTGTCTCAAAATCGAAACCTCCATGTCTGAGAAACTAGATGGGAGAGAGATGTTGTAGATGACTCCGGTACGAGCTTTTTGAGAAATCTGATTAGAGGAGTAGTTATAGAGATAATCATCTAGGGAATAAGGATTAGTGTTGGAAGAGTTGTTGATTATGGGCTGGGAAAATGATGAACAAAAGGATAAATTTATGATCATAATCCAGAAATTAACAGCAGCTGCATGCCAAGTTGTTTTCCAAGAGGAACCCATCATCATCAAGACTTGCCCACATTGCTTCTCTTACATATCATATGATTTCCCAGAAAAATTTGCTTCAAAATCAAATGAAAAGCTTGAAAAACTGCAGTTTTTTGCCCAGAAATCCTCTGTTTTTTGTTTGTTTTTGGGGGGCTCTGTAGACTGAGATGAATGAACACTGATGTTTGAATCAAACCCAGAATGAGAAAATCAGGAAGAAAAAAAAAAGATGGAATTTTTGATAAAATGTGTGAAGAGTTTTGGGGGGTAGTGAGAGAGATGTGATAAAAATGGAAATTGGTTTGCTATAAAGAAGGAAAGGGAGGAACCAACGGTAATGAAAAATGTGAGCAAGGGAATGAATGATTATGAATGGGTCATGAAATTTTGCATAATAATAATAATAATAATAATAATAATAATAATAATAATGTGCTGTTTTCTCAAGCAGTTGGTTTACGTAGAGGGGGGGGGGGGGGGGGTGCCAGACTGGCAGCACCAGAGAAGAACGGGGGGTTGCTCTTTTGAGTTGTTCAAAAGGGGTGTTTGGTTGTTAATTAATTCTTGACTCCTAATCATCGAATAATACGGCCATTATTTTTTAATTTCTATTCTTTTATGTGTAAAAAATGGATAAAAGTCGGTCTATATGTCAATACATTTTATAATATAGATAATTCCAGAGACATAATTCTTTTTTTTTTAAATCTTCAAAATCCTAGTATATTTGGTATATTTGTTAAGATATGGTGTAATTATAAATATATTTTTTGCAACTTATTATAGATAATTTATTGCTAACTAGTGTTCATTAGCGCTTAAATTAAAATTATAGCTGTAGTTTTGATCAGTGTCAACAAATACTGATCAGTGTTAATTGATACTGATCAATGTTGAACTATAAGTGAAGATAATAAATTAAAAATAACATCTCCCATAAATCGTGCAAATATTATAAAAGAGTTGACCACTTAAAAGGAGTATAATTTCAACAACCAAAATACAAAACTATTTTAATTTTTTGAATAAAAAAGGTTACTTTGGTTGCATAATGTTGTTGCCAATGGGATGCTTATAGAATTTATCCTAATTTAAAAGTATTATACACTTGTTTGGTAGATGGTGATGAAGAGTTACATGATGATATAGTACCCACCTCTTTAATTATAATGTAAAGGATCAAAGGATATAATTTTGATAATGCAATCTAGTCTACCCAATTTGGGTAGACAAATTTAGAAATCTCCAAAAACTATAGCTTTAGGGATGAGACACCTAGTTGTCTAACCACTAATTTGGTTAAATTATTAAAACCATAAAATTTAGATTCATCTAATGAAGTTGGTAGGTATTCTTTTATTTTCTTTATTTCAAAGAGATTTGGATACATTTTAATAGATGTATTTTCCAGTTTTTTTTTTTTTGACAGAAGGATAATACAGTATACTAGTAACATAAACAATTACAGAAAAACTATACCGTTAAGATACAAAAGGACCTACGTCTTTACCTTGTGATCTGCCAAGTATAGTAGCTCTATGACAAGAGAGAGCACAATTGACTTATTTGTTGATGAGAAAAAATTACAAAGCATCAAAATTTGTGGATTTATTAAATGACATGCCATATTTATAACTAATTACATCCACATAAGTGATTGTATATTAATGCTATTTTGTTCAACAACAAACAAGCTAGTAAGAGGCTAAAAAATATAGCCTTAGATAATTTCCAACTTCAACCCAAAAAGATATTCTAGAGTTGATAGATCAAATGGCATATGGCTATAAATCTATGTTATGTTTGGGTGGACATTTTTTTTCATTTTTTCCACTTTGATAATGTGTCAAATGACATATCAATTATTTTTTTAATGATGAAAGCTTCCATCATGGGGAAGAGTAGGGGGAAGCATTGACTTTTTTCCTTTTTGGGGGGGGGGGGGGGTTAATTATCAATAGGTTTTGGGAGAATTAAATAAAAGAATATAGTAATTAGCATCATGTATTAGATAACTAAAAATCCAACCTCCTCGTTTGGATTTGATAATATCACATTATATTGGAAATAAAAATAGTCTAAATTGAGTTTGATTATGTATAAGTTCAGCTACTTATAGAACAGGATCTTTTAAAGTTTAAATTTCTTTCCTCTTGAATAAATTCATTTTGAGCTAAAACATTATTTTCAATCCCGACGCTTCTTTTTCATGTTGCATGCTTGTAATCCCGTAAACCATTTGATCATCATTCCTACTCATATTTTAAGCCGTACAACTTTTCACGTTCGCCAAGTATCAATAACCTATTTTTTTCTGTCTTCTAAAAACTTAAAGTGACTATTAGCTGAGAATCAATGGCCTTCTCATGGGTAGGGAAAAGAAAGAGATAATTAAATTGATACTCTGGAGTTATATGTTATACTAGAAAGAAATTCAAAGACATTAAGATTCTTAGGCACTATACCAAACTTTGGTATGGAAAAAAAGGCGATAAATCGATGCTCCAGTTCAAAAATCAGTACAAATTATCTCAAAAATTTATCGTAATTTCAACATCCATCCTAATTTCATCACCATCTATCAAACAAAAAATTCCTTATTTGTTTTTTTCCAACTTGGTGTTGCTTCAACCTTAAAAAACTCAAACCAATTTAACCATTGTGCCTCAAGCATGCCAAAATAGCTAATTTCACATTATTATTTCAACTTTGATCCCACCTATTTTTGTTGGTTTAATCAACTTTTTTAAGCGGAAAAGAAAATAAATCACGGATGGAATTGTGAGATCTATTGAGCCAATCAAAGTGCTCTATTATTCCACGTGTCAGTCAAATTGTCCCCAGGATAATGCTATTGCTACAACTACCGAGTACCAATGGTTGAAAGCCGAGTTTGAACAAAAGACCAAATTTTTATCAAAATAAAATCCAAATTTCCACAATAATTCAACCAATTCTTTGCCCAAATTCAACTTTCAAGTTTCAATCAATCGGTCTACTTCTGGGCAAGACGAGGGAGAGAGAAAGGCGAGAAATTTGGGCAAAGAAGTGAGAGGGCGAATGGCTATGGCGTGTGCAGGAGCATCATCTTCAATGGCGGCTGCAACAACTGGGTTGCTGCCATGTGTCCGTACTAGTCAATCATCTCGTTGTTTAGCGTTGCCTCATCTCCCTCCTCGCCCTTTAGCCCCATCTTTGAGGATTGACTGCAAGAGTTTCTCTGGTGTGTTTCTCTTAAGCATTTTGTCGAACACCTTGCTGACATTTTTGGGCGATGCTGCTAGCTTTGACCTTGTCCCCCCCCCCCTCCAAATTTACTTTCTAGTAGGATTTTTGGATCTGGGTATTGTTTTGCTTAATTGTTATCAATGGTGTCATTCTTCAAATTGAATGGTTGAAGTTCTGTAGTAATTATCTTAGACTGTGGTTCCGCTAGATTGTGGTATGTCTATTAGAATTCTTGGACGATCTTTCTTCCTGCAATTCAGCAATGTGTTCAGTTAGAATTGCTGCGTTATTAAACCCCAACTCTAGTTTTTCTGGAATTTGTTAATTGCTGCTCTATTGAACTCCAGCTTTCAGTTTTTCTGGAGTTTGTTGGTAGCTAAATATAGATCATGCTACCATTATGGTGACTTCCTATGAAAGTGAGAACATTGGTATATTTGTCCATGTTCTTTCTCCTGGCATTCTCATTATGGTAGTATACGAGCCGCCTGTCCTTGAACTTCCAGTTCCAATCAAAGCATGTAGATCCGTAAATGGATTTGTATATTAATGGTACGTAGATTGTTTGGCTTTCCTAAGTCCTAAAGACTTCAATCTCTACGTTTGAAGCCCATCAAATCAAGTGTTTTTGAGATCTTACGGCCAAGGCACTATAAAAATCAAGTGAAATTGAGCAATTCAAGCTGCTTAGATAAATTTCTTATAGGAAAATGTGGTCATATTCAATGAAATATCTACAAAAGAGGGTAGAGAACAGTTAGACAACAAGAAAATTCGCAATTATAGGAACTTTGGTATGGCACAAAATTGAAATATTGACAACTAATTTAAATATAGAGGGGGCGCCTTTGTCTGAATTGGTTTTATCCATCTATGCTATAATTCAAATACTGTTAGTTACTTGTTCACGAATGATTCTCAGATTGTTCTTTTTTGCGACGCTTCTTTCTGAATTTGTTTCTATTGGTTTTATCAATGAATGCTCCAATTCACATGTTGTCAGTTATTCAAGCATGAATGATTCTCAGCTTGTTCTTCTCGTTCCTCTTCTTCTTCTTTTTTAATTGGTGCTTTGTAACTAGTTGGTGATGCCCCTTCTTGAACAGACTCAAGAAGGTTTTCATCATTCCAAGTCAAAGCTTCCTCAACAGAAGAGACATCTACGGAAGACTTACTCGCTGATCTGAAAGAGAAGGTGAGTATGACACATGCCATCGATGAATGACCTTTTTTTGGTTTGGTCACAATTTAATCCTGGAATAGGCGAATGCTTAAACCTGTTTCGCAGTGGGATAAACTTGAGAATAAGTCCACAGTACTTCTATATGGTGGTGGTGCAATAGTGGCAGTTTGGCTATCTTCCGTAGCTGTCAGTGCAATCAACTCAGTCCCTCTGGTAAGTGATGTTCTCTAAAAACTCCATCTATACACCTGAATTTCTACTGGAGTACTGGAATTGCCTTGAATCTCAAAAGCTTCTGCATTTAGAAGTACTACCACGAACAATATGCTCTCTCATTCATATCTGTCCTTCAGCCATTTCTACTTCCTTGATCTTCGTAAGATAACTATAGAACTTTATTAGAACAGGCGAGAACTAGCCTCACGTGCCTTAGAATCCTCTGCTTAGTTTGTTTTATATCCTGATCCAGCTAGCCAACTGAATTTGCTGAACTATGCCAACTTTGTCATAAATTTGTTCATGGTTTTATTGAGAACTGATTCAGGTCTAGTGAAGAAACACATTTTGCAAACATATTTTAATGGCTAGTTTACCTGCATGCTATTATGGTAGAGACATTTATTCACAGCGTTGTTTGTCATCAGCTTCCAAAGATCATGGAGTTGATTGGGCTTGGATACACAGGATGGTTTGTTTACCGATACCTTCTTTTCAAGGTAATGCTTGTATCTGTTTCGGCAATGAACTTCCACTAACCACACCCCCCCCCCCCAAAAAGGAAAAAGTGGTTGTATGTGCAATGTTAATCTCTCCCCTCCCACCTTAGAAGTTAGAACCAAATGATTTTGGTGTACAGCTAATTCTTATTTCGGTGGCCTGGCTCTCTCACCAAGCACATTTCGATACCTGTGATATTCTGCCCCTTATACGAGGCCATGGCTGAATAGTTGTTAAAGGCTGCTTTGGTGGCTTAAATACACGCTTGGTTATTGTTTTTGCTGTATGTTATCAACATCTTACACAAAATATCAGTGTATAATTTGACGCTTCGTTGGGATTCTATTGCTTAAAGCAGAATCGGACTGACTCACTCTATTATCTTTGTTATAAGTCTGGTAGAAAGGAACTAGCAGAAGACATTGAGCAATTGAAGAAAAAAGTTGCTGGAAGTGAATGAAGCTGCATCGACCATTTCCTATTATCCCTCTTGTATAATAGAACATTGATAGTTGCTTTGTATTCCAATTGCAAATATTTGAGTCCCTGTCTTAACATTGGAGCAATGAGGATGGGTATATAATTTTAAGATTTAAGCTAATAGTCAAAGTTCGATTGTGCTGACCTATGGCCTAATATCGAACATTCTTACAATGGCTTCTCAGGAAATCCCACCTCAGTTACAACTAGAGTTTGTTCACTGGCCCGAATCGTTTGGTGCCCTTGAGGGATTCTATTTGTATATGTTCTGCTATTAGAGTTGCCCACTTATATATGTATTTTTCGAATTGTATTCAATTTTTAGTATATACCTGCTTATGTATCGCATTGGAGCACATGCTCTCAAAAGTATGATATAGACTTTGGTTGTGACCCGTTATTCTTCTGGGTTGGCTATGACTATGACTGATTATAACAAAAAACAAAAAGGTTATTGCCGATCAATTAGAGACAAGTCAGGTACCCTTTAAACAAGGTCTGAAGTTCAAGTCTCGTAAATAAAGAAATTTTGTAATGCAAGAGCTTCATCTCTTTATGGAGGAAGGGTAATTCGACTATGATAATAGAAACTCAAGTACCAAAAAAATTAGAGACTAGTCACGGGAGCAAAATGCAAGAACTTGTTCCCTTCAGGATCCCAAGTCAACAACTAACGAGTGTTTAAAATTAGTCCCTAGACTGGTCATTTGGTATGTTGCTTCCAAAGACAGCCCGCCTTGACATTCATCTCATAGTAAGAAGCACAAGATGATCAAGCTCTCTGTTATTCAAGTGTATCTATAGCTTACAGGAATACAATTTCCCTTCAAATAGTACTACACTAATTTTTCTTTGTTAATCAAATTCAGGAACATATAATTTATCACAATATATTTAGGTTTTTCAACAGCAAAGTGCATCAGAAAAGCCCAAATTATTTAAATCTTATCGATATCTTCATCTTCGAACTCAATGTAGTCATCGACACCACCTTCATCCTCATCCTCGACATTAAGACCTTCGTTCAGCCTAATGTTATCTGGCAACTCGCCATAAGCCTTCAGTAGCCTGGCTTCATCGGGCATGTACTTCAGGATAACATCAGCCTTGTCATCCTACACCACACACCATAAGGTATCAGTCTCAATAGTCCAAGAAAGCAACAGAAACACTGGTGTAGCAAGAACCTGTAACTGGAAAATAAGTTAAATAGGGATACAAAGCAACCTAAGCAAAAATTCTATGATTTCAAAGCGGCCCCCCCCCCCCCCAATTGGGCATAGGGGATAAGGCCACAAGGGTAAGTAGCCTAGTTCCAAGGGGAAGAGGGCACGGAACCATGAGACATGTTTGATCAAATGCAACTAACCTTATAATACAAACAAATTTGTGATTCAGGTGACAAATCCGATACACCTAGTATAGATATTGCTAAAGCAAAGTGTCAAGAGATCCATATATACGCGACCTTATCTCTCCAAGCAAGCAGAGAGGCAAGGCTGCCACTTTGTCATCCGTGGACAAGACACACCCCCCCCCCCAGGAAAAAAACTTTTGCAATTCTTTAAATATCCTTGAGGGACAACGATATTAACGGCTCATGATGCCATAATTATCATCTGTCCTGAACAGCAAAACAAAGCTCACAATATCACGGATTACTCTCCTAAACCAGGGATTAACAACAACAACGTGATTTCCTCCACCAAAAACAAAAATATTGAATACACCAATTCGCACCGATTCAAAACACGAAAAGACGATCAAATTACATAAATCGTAGAGAACACCAACTGAATTACGCAAACCCCAAATCATACGCGACTTTTCAAAACAGCAATCAATTGAATCCTAAATCAAACCATCAACGAATCGAATTAGGAGAAAATAATCGAGGAATACCTGATAATCCCTAAGTCCGACGAGGATGATATCACCGGCGGCAATCCAGACCTTCTTGTGCATCTTACCACGAATATGGCAGAGTCGCTTGAAATTATCGATACACATAGCTTCACAACGGCCATTTCCAAGCATACGAAGAACCTGCGCATACTCCTGACCATCTTCCTTGAAAACAAGCTCTCTTTTCTCATCATCGGCTTCATTCTTCCCTCTCTTCCTGTTCTTTCCTCCCTTTCCCTTGTTCTTCGGCATCTTCTCTTCTCTTTGTCTCTCCTCTCTCTCTCTCTCTCTTCGCCGGTGATGATCAAAAGCCTAGATCCGACGGTGGTGATCGATTGCCTCTAGTTTCTCTCCCTAAAAATGAAAAATTGAGCTCTGTTTTGATTCTCTCTCCTCCTCTCCTCCCTTTGTTTCCTGGCCCTCCGTTTGTTGGGGCTTTTTTGAGTCCGTGCTGAGTATATATACGGGGTAGCGAGCATGGCGTGGAAGAGACGGTGGTATCTAATTGAAAGACCATTTTACCCTTGGAGTTTGGGCGGGATTTTCTCGGGTCGGGTGGAGAGTTTGGATTACGTGCGGATCAAGGGAATTTGGCGGGCAATGGAACAGCCGTGTGGGCAAGATAAGATGACATTATTCATGGTCCCAACAAACAAATATGAATTCCTTTTTTTTTTTTTTTGAAAAGAAGGAATATGCATTGAAACTAAAATTAAAATAACGTCCTTTTGTGAGTTATTAATTCAAATCTATATTTTTTTTATGCATATGGTATACAAATATTGATATAGACAAGTTTAAACCTAGGAGGTACTGGACAACAATTGTCGAAAAAATACACAATTTTTATAGTTGAAATATAAATATGTTTTGAAAAGTTAGAAATACCTAGACCAATGCCTCTAGTTTATGTGATAAATCCCTAAGCCATATGAAAAATTCAACTATTTCTTTGAGGGGAAGCTGTTTCATGGCAAATCAACTTAAAATCATATACTCGCTCAACCCCCCTCCCTCCCAAAATAGATCAGATTCTCGTTAGGAACTTCCCACGGGATAATAGAACTGTAAC
Organism: Selenicereus undatus; assembly: GCA_017589665.1. NCBI lineage: Eukaryota > Viridiplantae > Streptophyta > Magnoliopsida > Caryophyllales > Cactaceae > Selenicereus > Selenicereus undatus. The sequence continues at coordinate 639,455 of JACYFF010031954.1, read as the reverse complement.
ATTTAAACAATAAATTGGCTACGAACCTATGAAAAAGCTCAAAGTAAATATTTATGTCACATATGCTGTAAAACAGAATTTTTAAAAATCGTTACCCAACGGCCATGGATGAAATAAATAGAATCCTCATATTGAATCTTGTGTGTGCGCGCGCGTTTTTTTAAAATTTTAAATACAGCTTTTTGCATTTGAAATCCAACAATTATCCTATAACGCCTTTACAGCTTCCAATTAGTTTGAGTACGGCCAGACAGTGCCTGCAAAAAATGAGATACGAGCAGGGATTCGCCGCGCCACTGATCACAAGTCTTTGGAGTCTCAGGATCTGCCTCCGAAATTTGGAAGCTTAAACATTCAATAGCAGAAAATGATTAAGAGTCCAAGAGATTGAAATCACATTTACATTGATTTTCCTCTGCTCTTCAAGAACATGGCCAGAACAACAAGAGAGAGACCATTAATTTTTGACCCCTCCAAACCTAACAAGATACAACTACAACTTTTAGCTCATCTGTATTGCCCTACAATATGAATCCTGTCAACATGAAAGGAACATAACATTGAACCCGAGATTCGACGCCAAAAGTTCGGGAGCTTGCTGAAATATAAGACGGGAGGGAGGGAGTGAGGGGGGGGGGGGGGCACATAAGTCAGTGCCTGATGGTAAGCTCGGCTCTTAGATGAAGGATGCCATTGATGAAGTACAGGCTATCCTCGGCCATGAACGATGTCCAAGGTATTCCGAAAAGATTTCTGTATCCTACTGCCTTACCCCCGGTGAATGTATAATTGCCTTTGTATTTGCTCTGGAACTCCTCGGTTGGCTTCGACCTTGCAGCAAACTCATAATCAACTGCAAAAGTCACCGAACCTTTCTCTTGCATCCCGAGGAACAGCCCAAAGCAATGGAAAGAGCTCTGCTGGTCCATGTTACAGTGAGCTGAGAGGAAGAAGCCTTGCCCCCCTAGGTGAAATGCCTGAGAATAAACCCGCCCAGAAGGGAAGAGATTCGCACACTCTTCCCTTTTCAAATCCAAGTACACTACACACTGTTGGCGAGGGAGTTCAAACTCAACCACCTTGACAGGCCGGTACTTGTAGGCACGCTCTAAAAAGCGGCGGTTGGTCGAAGGCGATTCCTCTGCAGCTAGAGCCCGTTGGCGGTGTGGTGCCTCTGCCTTGAAGAAGAGCGCCTCGAGCACGAGTTTGGATGACACCTCGTGCTCAAAGTCTGGACAGGTCAGAACCTTTCTCAACTTTCGACAGGTCATGTAGGGGAACCGGATATAACGAGCAAGGCGGTTGGCCAGGATGTCACGCCGCTCTTCCAGCTTTGGGTACTGAGCCCTTGCCCACTTCAAGACAAAATCATAGACAGCATCCTCAGATGCCACCTGAAGATCATCACTGGGAAGAATAGCCTCGATCCCAGCAATGGGTAAAGCCATCACCTCCTCTTGGAACCTTCAAATCAAAGGGAAAACCAATGTTAACTGTCAAAATTTTCAAGCAAACTGGATAGTCATGAGATAAAGAAAGGAATTTTTTTCCCCTGAAGATAATTGCATTCCAAACAATTTAATACAGCAAGCAAATGCACTGACTGTACAAATCTGTGCATTTCTTGCTTAAAATGTGAATATTTTGAGTGAAATAATATAGTAGATGTTTTGGAGATGTAAGACTTCAATCCAAGATTAGGACTGTAACTAGAAACATACTTGGTAATGTCCTTGTAACGATTGGCAAGGTATTGCTTAGCTGCATCAGTCAATGGTTGAACTGCTTCCGCCATCAAGACACTAGAAGGGAGCTCTAGATAAAGTAGAGCAGACTCAGGTGTCATGGGCATATTTCGCAGCAGCCGACTACAGTGTCTCATACATGAAGCAACCTCAAACTTATCCGCAGCCATCAATACATCTAGCAAAGCAGGGGCTGCGTTTGCACTTAAGGTGCCGCTATACATGAAGTTCAAGAGTTCCATTAGAGCAGCTTCCTCTGTCATTAAAAAAGGAAAAAAGCAACATTATATCGTGAGATAGTGCCTAAACAAATCACAGGCACCAAGGCAACCGCAGTTAGAGTCGCAGAGAAGTGCAACTTTTCATATGTGGTGCCTTCCATATTTCATAATCTTTGAGGCTCAAAAGGAGCATCAAACTTATTCAGCTCGTTAGCTGTCCATCAGTACATACGCACAGATTACATTGAGGCATACCCCGACCCATACACTCCCTGATGGGCTGCAAAGCGCTCAGTTTACATGGGATCAAATACAAAAAGAATAATTACTCCTCCCGTCCAAAGCACATAGTTCCCACAGCAAACAGTAAAAATTTATCCTTTTATTGTGTCTAGATTGCAATAGTGACATCCAGCTGAGTGCATCAGATTCAACTATGACCTACCCCCACAGCATCAAACTAACATACTTTAACACAAATCTGATTGTTTCCCCTTTAGCTACCTATGACAACTTCATCACTTTCGTTCTCTTCGCACCAGCCTCCCCCTCCCCCCCGGGCCATAATTACAAGCCCTGTATCCATACCTTGCCTGACGCCATTGCCAAATCCCAAATGCATTTCTTTTCTCTTCAAGCCAACATGCCAAATGCGATACTCATCCACCACTTCTCTAAACACTAGTACTTGAGATTCTCTCGTGCATCCTCACCACCCTTCTCAGTCTCCACCAGGATCTCGTTGGTGTAAACAAATAGGAGCTTCAGTTTGTTGATGATATCTCTGAGACCCTTCATCAATTTCTAGGTGGCCTGATTGAGCTTCTGGACGACCCATAGAACCCTAACATATACCAAACATCTCTGATCCATCACTGTCCCAATAATGGCTGGCATACAAAATAAAATGCACCACAATATCCTGTTACCTACCGCATCTACTCCAATATGAGCATCTGAAGTTGCTTCTTATCCTTTTAACAAGCTTATTCTTACCCATCTTCATCTCTGTTAGGAATACAATTTTAGGCCCATCTCTTTCGTTATCTTTAAGCTCCAGCACTCAACACCCACCTCTCCTCTTTTCACTCCTCTTCTCACTCATAGTCATAATTGCATGCAGAACACTGGTCCCTTTCTGCTACTTCCTAGGTTTATGTCCCCACACACATCTCCCTTAATTTGACACTCAATCGATGGTTGAGCTTCTCAAGGGATTCCTATGTCCTCACCTAATAGCTCACAACTGTCTTGATTTGTCACATCGCCTAATGAGGCCTTAGTCACTTCATTTTCAAATGTTCACAAAATACACTTCACATGCTACATACACAGGGCTAGCAAAGTTGGTTCCAAGCTTCCAACTCTCATCTCCCCCCCCCCCCCCAAGAAGAAGAAAAAAAAACCCAAAGCATGCTCCTCCTTGGCACTCACTCATACTTTTTGCATGCCCTATTCTCCAATCTTAAAAGCAACAGTTCAGAGGCCTTTCTTATTTAAGGTGAGTCTATTCCCAACACTATCCTTCATATTAGGGGGAAACCAAAAAGGAGAAAACATCAAACATCAATTTCCACTTTGACCCTTCATGAATCATGGTGCATTCGCCATCCCCCCTTATGTCATCCTCCATGAAGCATCCCGATGCTCACAACCCACTGGAAGTTTCTGTGTTGTCAATAGGACACCAAAAACACAACTGAGAAACATGAAAAACACAAACCCAGAAGCATGAAAACATAATGTCAACATCTTTCACTTGTGCATTGTGCTTCAGCGCACACTTCTTGAAGTTTTATGTGGTTTCCCATGATTGTCCAAGATCCTCCATTCCATATTCACTTCACACCCTCTCATGCTTTGAATCTAAATACAACAACAACAACAACTCCCAGTGTGGGTCTCGCTTTCGCGGGGTTTGGGGAGATCCAGCTGTAGGCAACCTTACCTCTACCGGCATTCCTACCCGTAGAGAGGTTGGGAGACCCACAAAAAAGGGTTTTGTGAAAATATTTTCAGAAGAAAGATTTTGTGAAAACACTTAATAGGAAAACATTTTATAGAAGAAAGATTCTATAGCAAGGGATGGCTGAGATAAAAGATCAGTTGCTGAAACTATGAAATAAAAGGACAGCTGCTTTGAATCTAAATAAAAATATATATCGGAGCAACACATATTCTGCCTACATTGCCTCCGATGTAGACAGTTGCAACCCCAATCTAGGATTTCTTGATCCTTGTATAACGATCTTGATTGTTGGCAGATGGCACATTCAACACAATCCTCTTCGCAAGCAGTAGGTTACCAAGCATTGTTCAATTCCTTCATCCACCTTTCAATTTATTGATCCTAGCCTCTTACATCCATCATGCCACCAAACTAAATATCAAATCTTTTTCAAAAAATGCCATGTAATCGGGAAAACAAAGGCTTGCTGTGTGGAAGGCAGAAAATTGCAACATCGGGATAAGGTCAAACCGTAGCACAAAACCCCAGAAAAGGGTAGGAACAACCTATCAACAAGAGTGGTTATTTGAAGCGCATGAATCATTTTCTTATTTCAATTTTTCAATGATTCTGATTTTAAACCTATGTACTCATTCACATAAAACTAACAAAAATTTTTAAAGAACACATGGTTAAATCATCAGCATGTAACAAAGTAGTCACCTTACTTTTTGCTACTTTCATGCAAGACAAATTACAAGAATCCCAGTAATTGGCACACAGAATGAATAAAATCTCCATCAAATGGCTATGAAAAGACTAATAGAGAAAAGAAACGTGAAATTAACAATGGCAACCAATTTGATTCTCAAAAGTGGAAAACCGAGAGAGCAGAACAAAATAATAATAATAATTTTATGCATACCAGAAGCATTGATACGCAGTGTTACTTGCCTCTGTTCAGACTCCCTCATGCCATTTGAGAAAAGCTACACAGATATATAAACAATTATTTCTAACAAGTATAATAAACACAATGCAACTGGTCCAAACCAAATCCATAGATACCTTATAGAAAAATGGACTCTTGGCTGCTAGGATGGGCGAGCTGATGTGCAAAGTCTGTACTCTTACAACTGTAGAACATTCCATGCTCCATGATGAATCATTGCTATTATCCCCTTCATCTCCTTTAGCAGGACAAAGTAGACTTAATACAGGAGAAGAAAATTGGAGAGCAAGAACTCGATTTTCTTTAAAAACAATTTATTCAGAGTGAACAATTGCAGTCTCGTCATTTCTATCCACACGGTTAAAGACAAAGTACGTTCGTACAAAGAAGTTGCTGTCACCACCTACAAAGACTTGACAGCTCCATGCTTATAACCAAAAAATGTCAAATCAGCAACCGTTTCGAAATAGCACAACTGCCAGTCCTGGATGGAATAATCACCCTTGGATGGCCTTGTTGTCCCAACTCCCAAGACATGAACACAGTGGGTTGACATAGATTTTCACCATATTTCACACATGGCTCCCATTTGGACGGAGAGGCTCGTGCAACATTAAAGTTTCCCCATGGAGATATGGGTTCAGTGGGCCACAGTCCTCCCCACAGACATGTGGCAGTCAGGCTGCATAGGCATACATTTAGAATCCTTTTCCGCTGAAATTTAGATGGGGAACTTTTCCATGTGATACTTCCTCCCCCCCCCCCCGATTGGGGGGGGGTCCTTAAACAGCCAGAGGGGAAAGATATATGGCAATACTTTACAGATTCTATAAAATTGAATTCCTAGAAAGAGGGGCATCATAACAGAATTCACAGCTGCACTTTTACTAGCCCGAATGCGACAAAGCTCAACAGAAACATTTGAGGACAAAGAGTGAAAAGGTGGAAGAAACCATTGTAGTTAAACATTAAATCTCTACGACAAATAAGTTATTGTTATAAATGTTCAGGTTGGTTCTTCACATCAATTTCTTCTGCCCTACCCAAATGGCAGGCTAAAACTTGTAGTAGTAAAGGATAAATGACAGTGTTTGACTCTTAAGAAGCCGCTTCGTCTGCTTCATTTCCAATCCTACATCATGGACCAACTCAAAAACCAATTGCAACGCAAACTCCAAATAAATAAAATCCAAAAGCTCCGACGAAAACAGCGGACCAGAACTTGATTTTAAATTTACCTGAAGGTGATTCTTCGATCATTGCAACAGCTTCATCATCATCATTGTCACAAGCTAAAACATCATCACCATCAGATTGATTCAAAACCTGCTCCTCAGGACCCCCAGCAACATCCAAACCTGTAAAACAAGAAAATCAGATCAACAAAGAGCACAAAGCACTCCATGTCAATAGTCAACACCACCAAAGCCAAACATACTTTCTGTGCAAACCAAAAACATCTAGACAATCTACCAAAGCACAGAAAGCAATATTAAAGCAAAATGTAACTTACATGCACAACAGAACTTCACTAAATTTAGGACAAAAGGGATACGAGTCATCAGGACTACAGCTAGATTTTGAAAATGCCTACTCTGCCTCCCTTGTATGCTACTAAAAACTTCAATGAATCAAAAATCAATCAAAAATTCTCACCAAAACAACGATAAAAACATCGTCCGTTAAATCAAATAGGGGCAACCAATACTCATCCACCATTCCTTAATTTCACATAAACAATCCAAATGATTCGAATCAACAGAAATTTCTAGCTACTAATAACGCTTTCTCACTTGTTCTTCTTATCCTAAAATTAAATCAGCATACAATTCAAAATGACTCCAACTTCCTCAAATGACTTCATTTCACACACCACAAACTAGATCCATTTTCACTTCAACCAACACCAGCTAACACAACAAAATCAAATTCACGAACAAATCATAAAAGACAGACACACCATTCTCCTTCTTCAAATCCTCACGGCGGCGCTTGCGGCGGCGCGCCCAATCAAGCAGGCTGCAACAACCGTCACCATCGGACTTCGAATCCGAAGGTCCGGCCATAATCTCGATCCGAAGAACTCGATCGGAAAAATTGCTGTCGTTGAATGCGAACCCGAAGTTCCCTTCCTTCGGTGACTTCTCTTCATCGGATTCCATCACCGTCGACCGCGGATCGAACAGATCTGTATTCCACTCCTTCATCATTATCTCCGATCAAAAATGGCGGTCCTCCTTGAATTCGTCTGTATAAACCCTAACAAATTCGAAATCGAGGACAAAGATGATGAAGAAGAAAAGCAATCAGCTTCGTCCACTCTTTTCTCTAGACTCCCTCTTTCTCTCTCCTCGATGACTGTGTCCAAAAATCCCAAAAATTTCCTACAAATTTATTTATTTATTCTTTTAGGGGAAAGATTTTTTCAGGACAAGCTCAAGTTTAGCTTAATAAAACGTTTTTAGTTTTTAGGGCTTTTCTAAAGAGTGCCCAGTGGGCACTGTTTAATAAGCAATAAATGAGCTTTATTTATCTAAAATTATTAATTTAGTAGAGCTAATTTTTGGTATTTATAAAGCATTAAACTAATGTTTTATTATAACTAGGGGCAAAACTGAAATACTTCATTATATAGCCTGCCTTTTCACTTTCCAATATATTTATGAAGTACTCTGATTTTCTACTTTTCCCACCTCTATTGTTCTCTCACTTCCTATAATTACACTGTCACTGTCAGAAACAATAAAAAGCACTATTCTCTCACTACACTCCGAAGAGAAAATTGATTATTTTACTCTTTGCTAAAAGCTAAATCTACTGTTGAAATTTTCCATCCGATGTGTACGTTCCTGAAAGTATATAGGAGAATTTAACTAATTAATTTGGCTGTAAGACATGAACTTGGAAAATGAATCGCCGCTGATTTTATTGCAAATTTATTTAATAAATCTTTTTAGATGAAATTATATCATATTTAAAGAATTTCATATGAGGAGTTGGTATATATATATTTTTGGAATAAAGACTGTTACCTTAGTTTGATTTTCGAAACAACATCAATGTAGATACTTTTTCATACTATTAATTAAATGTTGCTATTTCTTGCTCCTTTTTTGAAATCAATTTTGGTAAATTCGTAGTTCATGCGTCGTGATATATATATATATATATATATATATATATATAGATATATATATATATATATGGGTAAAATGAATCATGTCTTTAATATGGCTTCAAATGACTAAAACTGGCTTCAAATGACTAGAACCTTTTAATTTGATATTCAATCATTTTAAATATCCCCCAAAAAAACTAATTTGATATTAGCAAAATCATATGGCTTATATAGTTGCACGATAATCTGAGGTCTTACATAGTAAGCAAATGACTCGAACCTTTTAATTTGATAAATGGTAGTAGATATTAAATTCAAACATAATATTCCCCAACATAATTGGCTCTAACATTTTGTAGAGAAAATTGGGTTGAGTTTTTCATTCCTTGAGGCATTTTTCTTTTGCTTTTTATTACTTGGAATGTTGGCATTTCCCCCAAAATTTTCCTTGTGCGGGCATGTAGTAATATTGTGGCCCATGCGCTTGCAAAAGCTACAAGTTTTCACTTGCTTGGCTAGTTCCTTTGAACTCTTTCTTCGCAATTGCTTGGGACGACCTTTAGTTTTTGATTGGGGAGGACAATGAACAAAACCGACATTATTGCTAGTATGGGCATGTGCCGCCAAGTCCTCTACTATCAAGTCTTCCACCGGTGATGATAACACTTCTGTAACTTGTGCTACTTCACAACACCAACGCGTTGGAAAACATATAGAATTGACACAAAAGCAATCCTTGTGCACAAACACAAATAGTATGTGATGACAAAAGAATTCCCCAAAATTCAAAATGTTTGCAACTGCATATAACTTTTTAACTATCCCAAAATACTCTGTGCTTGGAGGTAGCTCCAGTGCCATGATGTTGCACAACAAACTCATAGGGATTCACTTCGAACATCATATATTGGATAGCTCTTGCAAACTCATCTTGAAGTCTTTAAAAACAAAATGGTGTTAAGATATCAAATGCTTGCTTCTCTAATGGCGACATGCTTCTCAAAGGATTGACTCTATATGTCTCCAACATTGTATGATGTAATTGTGATTGCTCAACATCTTCAATTGCAAGATCAACCTATAAATTCAAATATTCTATTATCATGAAGCAATTATCATAAAAAACTTACAAAAATCATAATTGCAAATTTAATTTGTAAGTCAATTTTTATTCCTAAAATAAAATGATAAAATAACGTAAGTAAGCCTAAACAAAGTTATTATACTTCTAATGCATGCCTGTTTGATAAATTGACTTAAACAAGTACGAGAAGTCACAAAGCGTTTGATAAATTCATTAATACTTTCAGATCACCCTGTTGTTGCCATAACCGGAAAAAAATAACTTCGAAAATATCCGGGCACCCAAGAATGCCTAATTTGATATAAACCCAACACATGTTTATTTGTCTGCATGTTATATTTTGCAATCACTTGTGGCCATTGTTGCTCAAATTCTTCAACATCTTCAAGCTTATACAACTTGTAAAAGTCAGCACACCAACTTTGATAATCTTGACGAAGAATTGAAGTAAACCGGCAACTAAACTTAGTAGTAATGTGCCATATGCAAAAAACATGCTTTGTGGTGGGCGTTTCTTTAGAAATGGCATCTGTCATACATATATCTTGATCGGTCAAAATTGATAAAGGTGGCTTCTTCATCAATTTTACAAATATCTGCAAACCAATTTTAAATCATTAGACAAATGCAATATGCATATCACAATACGTCAAAACAGTAAATTTAGGAATATAAGCTAAAGAATAATAACATGATATGTACAAAACCAACAATCAATATACATTAAATAAATGCAAGCACCAACATCTTAACACTACACAAAGGGATAATGACTTAGGAATATAATGCACAGACAAGGATTGATGCAATGATACATACGTCTTACATATGAGCTTAGTTTTTTTCTCTTTTTTTCTTTCTTTCGTTTCTTTTTTTAGAATTGATGAGCCTAGCTTAGGAAGATGAGGGTTTAGCAAATCAATTACAAGATATGCAAGTGAATTTTAAATTATTAAAAAAATTAGCTCTACACAGAACATATATTGAAAATAATGGTAAATTTAGGGACTAAAAATACCTTCATTAGCCAGATAAACGCACTAGTGGTTTCATTCCGATGTAGTGCACAAGAAAATAATATCGTCCTCCCATGGTTATCAACACCTACAAAAATACCAAATGGCATGTCATAGGAGTTAACCTTGTATGTTGTATCGAACACAACTACATCCCCAAATCTCTGATACCAATCAAAACATTGGGCAGGAGACCAAAAAATGTGTTTCAATTTGTTCTCTTTATCAAGTTTAAAAGCATATTGGAACATTGGATTTTCATCCTTGGCATCTTTGCAAAATTTGAGCAACTCCATTGCATCATTGGGTCCCATCATTCTACTAACCTTGCCAAACAAGTTGTGAATGTCCCTGGCAAGAAACTGAAGATGGCCATGCTTGACATTATTTTCCAGTTCTAAGATATACATGATTTGTCTAATAACCGATAGACCCGCTTTTTTGAACAAGAGAATCCGCTCCTCAGTTTCTTTATCAATGCTACGATAAGTAGATAGAAAGCGGACCTGTTCCAGAGACAATAACGTGTGGTTATGATCATCCTTGAATAGTGTCACTTGTCATTCTTCAGGAAAGATGTCAAATGATATTTTCAATGTAACTCTCATATAAGACCCACATCCACATTTGTGTGACTCTCTATTTCTTGGCTCTATTGCTGGATTAACAGCTTTTGGGGGCGCCCATCCTTCACAAGAGCAAAAGAAATCTTGCCTTCTTTCTACTCCATTCTTATTTTTTATCGCCCTTTTCGAACACTAAACCCACGGCTTGTTGCAAAGTTCTTACAGAAAAGAAAAGCTTCCTCCAAACTATGAAAGCATTGCCCAATAAAAGGTGGAAAAATATCCATTGATTCTTTGGCTATGTCATCGTCATTTTCAGGAGCTTCATTTAAATCAAAATTTCTCATAACACTTCTTTCAATGTGAGGCTCAACTGACATTTCTTCCATCTAGGAGACAAGGAAAAAAAATACTAAATTCAGCTTTGTTAACCAAATTTTGATAATTTAATTGAAAAATAAAAATAACAGTAGAGAAGCTTTAATTATTCATTTTCATGAAGTATGATGATCATGATGAAGACGTCAAAGGGAAACAACCAGCTCTATAACTTACTTTTAGTTGCTTTAAACAAGACCATGCCTTCCATTCATTTAAAAAAGAAAATAAGAGACAAGACTAAAATAAATGGAAGAGGTTTATACCTTTCACTTTCAGGTAAGTACACCTTGGATGGAAATTTTCAACAGTAGCTTTAGCTTTTTTAGTAAAGAGTAAAATAATCAATCTTTTCCATGGAGTGCAGTGAGAGAATAGTGCTTTTTATTATTTCTGACAGTGGCAGTGTAGTTATAGGAAGTGAGAAATCAATGGAGGCGGGAAAAATAGAAAATCAGAGTACTTTATAAATATATTGGAAAGTGAAAAGACACGCTATATAATGAAGTATTCTAATTTTGTCCCTAGTTATAATAAACCATCAGTTTAATGCTTTGCAAATACCAAAAATTAGCTTGGCCAAATTAATAGTGTTAGGTAGATAAAGGTCATTTATTGTTTATTAAACAGTGCCCACTGGGCACTCTTTAGAAAAGCCCTAGTTTTTAAATCTTCACCTTAAGTGAGTTAGGGCTACTTGGCGGTGAGGTTTTGGAGGTGACGGGCGAATTGAATCATGAATCTATGGTTGCTTTGACTTGCAAGACAACAGGTCAAACACTGCCACCTGTTTTTTGTTTTCTTTTTTTGGGGGGGCGGGGCGGAAGATCTCCGGAACTACCCAATGCTTGTGGATTTATCGAATCAAATCTTACATAGAAAAAATTGGTACATGGTAGCTGATCTTGGAAAAAATAATTGAGAATTTTCATTATCAAATAAGATTAATTAATTTTTTTCTAGAATAACCCAAATCATACTGTCAATTATTTATTTGAATGGATAATTATGAGAAAGAAAGAAAATGAGATGTCATGTAATTAAAATTGTACTCAAAATATGGTAATAAATAGATTAAGTTCATTGGTTTCAAAGGTCCAAAGGTCCAAAAGTTGAAGTATTAGAATCTATTTTTAAAGGTTGGATTATTGGTTGTTAAACTCTCTAAACTTTAGATTGTTAAAAACCAAAAATCTTACTTTTTATTACTTTATTTAGTAAAATTTTCTTTTAAAAATGAGCAAGATACCTTATACTTGTTTTCACACTAAACTGATAACTTTTGTGGTATCTGTAGACATATTACATCTGTCGAAACACTGTTGATGAAAACTTTTCTAATATCTTTTTGGAATTAAGATATTAATTTTATTTGAGCAAAACATATAAACATATCAATATTAAAAAAATGAGCACAAAAATTGCCTGCAAAATGACATTGTAGCATAATAGAAAATTTAAGAATAAAATTAGCATAGCAAATATTAACTTTTCCCTAGTAAAAAAGTAATAAAAATAAATAACAATAAGAAAAAATGAGTTAAAGAGACCACAAGAGCTCCTTTCACTCCAAGACCGAAAAGATGAAGGTAACCTCATCTCCTAGTTCATGCCCAGCCTCTAATGGTGCGCCATGAATCATTGAATAATTTTGCGCATCTTCAATGTGTGTTCATGACCTAGCAGTTGTGGCCTTTTACTCCCTTCATTTCTTTTCAGGATTGGAGTAAGAGAGCTCTCATGGACCACTTACCTCAATCCCACCTACTAAAAGGAAAAGGGGAAAAAAAAAAATCATTTTTAAGAAGTTTAAAAATTTGGGTTTTTTTTTGTTTTTTTTTGGGTTGATGGAAGAATCATCCTTATATAATAGCCACAGAAATAAATACATGATCAAGAGATGTGATTCACCCACTGATTTACAACAACATCAAGACAAGAAATAGAAAACCATGGAGGTCTTCAATTAATAATACAAAGATCCGTTTGGATAAGGTTGTGCTTCTTATAATATGCTACTGTCCAATGAAAATCCACATGGGTTGATATTTGGCAATCTGACTTTCATTTATTGAATGATTTTGGAATTGTATATTTATTGAATGGCAGGCGTATATCATATTCTTAGTTCGTCACGTCAGCGTCACATATTAATAATTGTCTATATGATAAATACACGCTGAAAAAATATATACACATAATAAGTGGGAGTACACACTCATATGATATGCATTACCTTCCTTAAACA
>JACYFF010031954.1:566879-625779 GCA_017589665.1 Selenicereus undatus | reverse complement strand
ATGTATGTATGTATGTATGTATAAAATCATAAAACTCAATGAAAATTGAACTCCAAAACCCATAACTAAAGATGGTACTCCTTAACACTAGAGCATCTTGCTCTTAACTAAACATGCTAAATAAATTTATAGTGATATTTATTCTTGCTTACTGTTGCCAAATTATATTCACTTGAACTATTATTTAGACCTGTCAAATGGGTCATTTGGTCGGTACGGGTCGGATTAAATTTGGGTTGGGTCATGTTTCGAGTTATGTGACATTTCAGGGTGGTTTGGTTTGGTTTGGATTGGGTGAACTTTGGTTCGGATCAACCGATTTTTGGCCCAATACGCTTGTCATGTAAAAATAATCAACTTTGTAGAAAATTTCGGGTTGGGTATGGTTCGACTCAGGTCAGTTCGGATTTCGAGTCCACTTTCGGATGTCGGGTCGGATATGGGTCCGGGTCATTCGGCTTGAATTTTAGATCTCTGGTCAGTTTTGCCATGTCTATTATTATTCATAGCATTAAGGAAAATGAAAACATAGGTTTCCGAAGAATAAAAAATAAAGTAGATAAAGATGAATTGTACCATCTATAAGTGATCATAATTTCAATGATTGTTCATGCTATAAGACATTTTTTGCTTCTATTATTAGCCAGGAGACAATTTTCAAGTCAAGGGCGGACCTAGTGCCAAAAACCTCTACTAAAAACCAAGCCATAGGGTTAGTAGTAGAACTAAAATTTCTTATCAGTATATTAGGGCCCTACAAAACCTCCACAATTGAGATCACAAAGAGACTACCCAATTGATGCTTAAATATCCGAGTTGTGAAATCCAAGAAGTTTCAGTACTCATTTGCTTAGAACATGTAACTTCTTCTCTATGGCTGTTCAAATTCACAACCAGAACAGAAAGAAAAGTAGAAAATTGCAGAATGCAGAGCATGAAAGAAGGCAAAGCATGTCAAATAAATATTAACACAGGGTTGTCATTGTATATACTCAGGCCAAATGACTGAAGAAAAAGTGGGCAGGCCTGGCCCTTGGCCGTTGCCATTGTCGTCGCCTCAGAATTACAATGCCTGTTCAGAATAACAAAATATCGTACCTTTTCTTTTTCAGGATCAATGTCGTAGGCCTCGTAGCAAATATTCACATTGGAGAATTTCCTCATGAAATCTACTCTTAGGTTAATCAACTAAAGTTCACTGGACAAAACAGCCCCAACTTCGATCTCAACAAGCATCATTAGACATTAGCCAGCATATCATGAAGAAAGATTATAATGTTCCTCAGACCCGAGTCAAGCAGAACCTTTGGAGACCTTTGGTTGAGAGTTTCGCCGCTCCAGCCTTGCCTCGAGAAGTCTAGCCTTCAATGATGTCTCCTTTGGGCCCACAGGCCATCTTGAAGACTCCGAGATTTCAGAATCTTGTGAAGTGAGCTTTGGCTCCCACTTTTTCACTGGACTTGCAAGACCTGCTAACAAGAAACGACCATGAGAATCATCAACCAATTCACTCTCGGGGTAAATTCTCTCTCCCTCTATCGATGAGGAGTTGTTCCTTAATAGACTGTCCATCATATTAATATGATTTGCGTTCCCTCCCCGGTTGCCGAACCTCTTGCTGCTCCTGTCGGGCAAACCTTCTTCTGTTGTCCCCGCTTGGTTACCTGACATATGGGATGTGTTTGTTCCTACTGGGGTCCCCTCCTTTTGGGGTTTTCTGTTACTTGAGATCACCCTAGCTATGTGTTTCTCAAAGCGTGCTTGCAATGTGGATAAGCTACGACCATCAGTCATCTCTCGTGATTCACCCTTTCTCTTCTCAGCATCCATTTTCCCCTTCTCTCCAAGATTTATTTCTTTAGGAACATCAATGTCTCTAGAATGAACCCCATTGGAGTATTCTCCGTCCAAATTCTTGTCTAGTTCAAAACAATGCGACTCACTGTTAACGGAACCATCATCATCTTCATCATCGACATTCTTAGGGGCACTTGTGGCCTCATTCAATGGGAAGGACTCCAAAGACTGACGGCGCAAGCCACTGCCCTTGGAGCATTTGGTGGGGAAGTCAACATTTTCCCTTGAATCCAAGGTTTGCCTAGCTTTAAGAAAACTCTCTATTTCGGGCTTCAGCTTGTCAACAATCATATCCTTTTCTCCCACATCTTTTCGTATTTCTTCTGCTAACTTCATCTGCACTCGCTCATCTAACCAAGCCTCGGAGATATGAAGGACCAAGCTGTCAACATGTTCTCTGTGAACCTGTTCCTTTTCAGTCCTGTATTTCAGGGATCTAAGTTCCTGCTCATAGTCTCTTATTCCAAGAGCAAACTCATCACACAAGTCTTCCAAGAGAATCCGAGCCCTTCTTTCCCTTTCTAGATCACTCAAAACCTTAGAAAAGGAAGATTTCATCTCAGAGATCTCTCGGGCCAGCTTTCGATGCATACTCTCAGAGCGCTTTCTTAGTTTCCTTTCATCTTCTAGTTCCTCCCTAACCGACTGCAATGCAGACTGCACTCTATCTTGATCCATGTTCTTCCTGACAAGTCTAAGCTCAGAAACTTGCTTCATTAGGTCGTCCATCACCTGCCTGTCCATTTGCTTCTCCCGGAGCAATTCTTTGATTCTTGTCCGCGCATCATCCAGCTCCATTTTAAGAGTCTTCACTCGGGATGCCTTATATGCATGCTGTTCTTCAAGGCACCATATCCGGTTCAAAACTTTGAGCAACTCCGTGGATGTTTTAAGGCTACAACTTGGATCACTCAACCTGGCCTTATACTCCAGCGAACTTCCAGGAGTAGCAGGAGGATTATAAGGTGTTATCTGTCAAGTAAACACGATAGAATTAGCATATTTAACTAACCAAAGGCAGCAGGAGCTTTAAAGAATATAAGAACCAAATGCATATAGGATCTCACAATCAGCAAGAAAACAAGAAGAAGAAAAAAGAAAAGAAAAGCGTTGTTTGGTGAACTACAGAAACTTTGCAGTAATAATACTCAACATAGAGTGACCACAAAAGACCCTCAAAGCATTATGGATGTTATTTCTTTTGCTTGTTGGGAACATTACAATTTCTCTAGTTACACTCGAGTGATTCAGAAACAATTAGCATCACATCTAGCTACTTCCATGACAAGGAAACTTTGGTTTGCTAGTAATGAGGGGCTCTGTCACAAAGAGCTGCTAAGACTTGTCCACACATGTGTTGGAGAGTCAAGAATCTGACACATCTGGGTGTCAAAGTCGGCCATTTTCTACATAGTTTGTGCGTTAATAGGTACTTGAGTTGCCCAATGCTCATGCCCACGTTAAAGTATCAAGTGTCCAGTTCAACACGTCAGCAAAATGAAGAACCCAGTAACTATAGCTAATGAGAATGACCTTTTGTTTTCTGATAAGAGACTTTAACTACTAACTAAAAACATAAGACCACAACCTCAATTTGACACCATCCCACTTGCATGAAAAGCTAAGTGGCTTTTCTCGAAGGAATGCCTTATAATTCTCTATCCAACTTACAAAATCTCTTTCATAAATCTACCAGATCTATAAGACATCCAAACAGCTTTAAATTCTCAATAAGGTGTCTAAGGAAATCCTTCAAACGCATTCCATTTCAGTACATAGGAAACTCGATATTAGAAAGGGAGGAATTCATCTAGGAAACTACAATCAGCAAAGAGACCTTTGTAGTTACCTCCATAGAACTTGCATAACTTGCAGGTGATATTGGCTGCAAAGCATGACCATTCCTGTCAAATGACCGATGGTGTCGCATAAGTGAAGCTGCAATCTGCCTGTGGAAGGTTCCGGTACTTACAGGCTGGAATAAAAATATAGAAAAGATGTAGTCAAGTCAATCAAAAAAAATCCACTGAACACCACATACCAAATTTTTCATAGGATTTAAGCATACATGTATGATAGGATTCTAGAGTTATCCACAGATGGTCCACAAAAATCTTAATTTAGCCTAATCTGGAATGGCGTTGCTACTGCTAGCATTCAATCAGCTGAGTTTCAGATGTTCCACATAAATCCTACAATGACAGTAATGTTTTTCGCTAAGCTTTCAGAAGTTAGCAGACATTGCTATTGAGACAGTAGGGATACAACAAGTGAGCTCAGACAGCCAAAAAGAAACCCAAATTCATAGCAAGATCTACCCAAACCAAATCAGAACTCCTCTAAACCCTAAGAACTGGTAACAAACCAGTAAGAAAAGATTCCAATTGAGGCAACAGAGATAGAAATGAGTCAAGAGAGTAAACAATAACGCAAATTCAGAGCAAAAACTACCCAAAACATCAATGCCAATGAATCAAAACAAAGATCAAAAACTCGGATTGTAGCAAAACCAACCAAACCCACAACAAACTCATTAAAAACACAATGATCCACAAAAAATTCCTGCAAAATAACCAAAACCCATCAAAATTTCCTTAAAAAAACACAACCCCACAAAATTTTTCACCCAAAATCACAATGGGTAACACATTACCTGCTCATCAGAGGCACTATCAGGTGCGTCCTCAAGAACAGGCTGCATCTGCAAATCCTTATTTTTGCTCAAACCTGCTCCTAATTTGCGATGATTGCTCATTCTAGCAAGGGATGGAATATGGGGCAAAATTTCCCAGAGATTTGCACCCAATTGTCTAGCTGTCACTGAATTGTTGCTGCAGCCAACACTATTGTTACCGTTGCAAAGATGTGGGTCTGATGGAGTAAGATTATGGGGCCTGAAAGTCCAGGTGGGTGGTGGTGTACAAACACCTCCTCTCTTACTTTTCCCAACCAAAATGCTTCGTGTCAACTTTAATCCCGGGTATTCCTCCTTTTCCAAATCCTCTCCTTTTTCTCTCTCCTCCATCTCTTTTTCCCTCTTCCTTCTTCTCTCATTCCTCACTACTTTCAATTTCTACCCTAAAATTTCTTCCATACTTGATGATTGAGTGAGTGACCAAATGCACAAAATTCAAAGGAACTGGGCATATTGATGCTCCCACAGTACAAAGTATAAACTAAAGTTGATTACATGGGTGGAGATGATTGGGTAAGAGAGAATGGGTTGAAAAGGAGAAATTTTGCTTTTTGGGTATATTCTTCTGGGTAAAATCTTGCCATAATGTCGTGCAAGATTAGACCTTTTGAGTGTGAATGAGGGTGTAGCACAGATCTCTGGTGTAGGCAATGAAGGGGGACAAAATGCACAGTACGAAAAGTTGGACTAGATTTATGTTAATTGTTAATAAAATTGAATAGGGTTGTTTTATTGGATTCCAACCTAAGTTCTTTCTGGGCCCTTTCTTTCTGTCTTTCTTTCATTTCTTTCTCAAGCAGCCATCACAGCTTCTTTTTGGAATTTTCTTTCTTTTCTCATTAAATTACAAAGAAAAAATTGCACAGTTGGTATGGCCCAAGACAAGCCATGTTCAGGTGGTGGGATTGAGGTGGGACAATCCCTTATTATTATTGGCTTTAAAAATGAAATGGGCAAATCATAATTCTTGTTTGGGTGTCATTGCCTTAAGCATTGTTAAAACATTATTGATTTATTGTTAGAGATGTTTGCTTAGATTCCATTTATATCCTTTTATGACTCATTTGTACCTAAAATAAAAAAAAGATCTTATTGTTTTATTAATACCTCATATTTATACTAAAATCATGATATCTAGATAAATCGACTAAATAAACATGTGTTTGTTGGTTTTGTTATCCAGATAATAAAATCCAAAAAGTAATCAAACGGAGGAGATATATCTCACAAAGTTATAAATATCGCACCAGTCAGCGTACAGTTTTTTCACTGGAACAAGATATACTAGATTTGTGTACTATTGTACTGGGCTCGTACTATTGAATTTCAAAAAATTTAAAAATTAAAGTATAAAAAATTTGAAATTTTAGTATGTCGGGCAGTATTTGACCGAAAATACCAGTACTGCTCGATATTTGACGGTAAATAGTGATATTGACCTGTACAATACCGGACAATAACTTGTACCATTTCTTAACCAGTACGGTACGCTTTGGCCGATATAGGACAGTACGGTACGACATTTATAACACTGACTTATTACCTCGTAGTATCAAAGTTGATGTAATTGTTACAAAAAAAAACACGCGTAAATATTTGGAAAAAAAAAAAACTATATTATATAAAATTGTCGTATCTGAAATTCGAGCCTATTCTTGTCTTTCATGTCATAATATTATAGGTCCTTCAAGCAAGAATCATGTGAAGATCATTACCATATTACCATGTAATGAACGTTTGTACGATAAGTGACCCCAATGGTCCATACTTGTATAAGTGAAGTGGGGTTGGGTAGGGTTGGGAGGAGGTTTTAGCCTCAACAATAGGAATAGGCATGGGTGCACTGCACATTGAATATTGAAATCATAAATACATAGTAGAAGAGGACCAAAAGAGGTATATAATATGGTCCATATTTTCTGTGTTTTACATTCTTCAATTTGAGGTTAGTGCCTTGGCCTTTTGGCCTTTTCAATAAAGAATAAACACAAATTAATATATTTCTTGTGTCAATTCCACTTTGTGCTAGGTTCACCTTTTAGATAGTCTCTACCAAATGCCTAGAGAGAATGTTTTTTTTTATTTTTTTTATTGGGTGGCATTTAATATGCTAGTATAAATGTGTGTGTGTGTGTTTTTTTTCCATAATTTGTTTCCTTTTTCAACTACATTTAAAGGTTGTAGTACCAAATATTTATATGTGATTTAACAAATTTCAATTGCATTAAGTATAGTATAGTTTTAGTCAAGAATTTCCATTTCATTCAATTTCGTATATTTAAAATAAGTAAAAATTTGAATCAATTTGACTTTGGTGCAATATGTAAAAATTTGTAAATACGAAAAGCAATCTAAAAAAGTTGGCATTGCATGAAAGAGGTCAGGAGCATTATGTACATTTATGCTTTTCTTTAATGTCGTATTGTTTGCAATTTACATAACTTTCGTCACACGTATGTAGGGACTATGAGTAGCTATGAAATTCATAAGTGATAGTGGTAGAAAAATTATTGTTTGTTGTGAAAAGGAATGACAAAAGAGGGTCTCTTTATAAGAGTTGTCTTCATCAATATCACCCACATTCATATGAGACCTAGGCATGCAATAAGAATTAGATCAGCCTCTTATTCTTAGGCTTCAGATCAATCCAATTATAGGTTAAGTTTGAATCCAATTACTGTTCCAATAATTAATGCCAGATATGGTGAAGTTCACCTTAAATTCAGGAAATAAAGTTAATTTTTATTATTCTACACTATTTTGTATCTATAAATATAATTGTGTATCATCAGTTATATAGGCCCTAGCTTCTTTTTCTTCTTTTTTTTTTAGTATAAGAGGTTTGTCAATATAGGTAAGGTTCAAATACAGCCATCTAGTAATGCACAATTGATAGAGACGTTATTTAATTTCATATTATTTTTATTATACATCCCTTTTTTTTCTTTTTTGTGGTTTAAGTTTGGGAAATCGATCCAACTAAAAGTGTTTTCTTTCATCTTATTTAATTTCTATGGATTATTAATTTACATAGATTTTAATTTCTTCATCTTGTTTTATCAGATTTATAGATATTGTTACAAATATGCAGGGATTCCTATGTATCTTTGTAAATTCTTCATCTTGCTTTATATACACTGGCTTTTAATCTCGTGTGATGTGCGGGTTAGTCTTATAGTAACTTATTAATTTTTGATAAATAAATAGTTAAAACAACTTGATTAAGTATTAGATCAGAGTTATCGAATCTTAGTAGTTTGCTAAATAGAATTAGATAAAGTTTGGAACTTTTTATTGTAACTACATTTCCCCATGTAATGCAAAAGTTAGTCATTTCGATTTTAAAAGTTATTGATAATTTTATATATTGATGACAAATGTAATTCTATTTCTTTTTCTGGATATTTAAGCAAAAATTATTATCACAATAAATGCTTTTTATTGAAATTTTAATTACTGATTGGAAATATCTTAAAATATTTTATCTTTTATTTTTTTTATGTTATTAATTTATTGCAATAATCTTGGTGGATGAAAACAAAAAACATGCATTTAATTACATACTGATTATGATAACCTATATAACTTAATTTTCTTTTAAAGTGTAACATTTATGATGGTAGTAAATTATTTAGGTTTGGAAATAGGTTAAGAGTACCCAATAACTTTCAAATTTTGTTATTTAGGTATGAGTTTCTCTTACGTACTTTCTTTTTAACATATATATATGTATATATAGAGAGACGGATTTTCCGATACCTTTTTTTAACATATTTTCACGATCCTTTATAAATTTCTCATATCCCTTACCAGTTTTACTAATTTTTGCAAATTTATATAAAGATTTCTAAAGAAATAATTAAAATGAAATGAAACACAATAAAACAAACCTTAACAAAAAATGACCCAACTTGAACTTCGGGCAAATAGGATAACCTATGAGTGTACATGTAACTCGCATGGCCTTGAGAAATAACAACTAACAAAGATTAAACTTCCCAAATAATTAATGACAACCACAAACAACAAGATTAAACTTAATTCGCAATTTGCATGATTGATCATTAGCTGACATAGATTAATTTTCCATGTACATCAGTAAAGAGTCCTATTGATAATATTACAGCTCCCTTTTGCTTCCCTTTTCAAAGGAAGAATATAAATAGATGTATATGGAATTTAAACCAAAGTCTCTGATATCTGGAAACTTTGCTATCTAAACTACCTGTCATTTCCATCAAATATGCTAAATGTTACATTCAGTTGAACTTGAATTCATCTCTCAGTAAACTGAATTTGATCGATCATTCCTCTTTTCTTTTCTTTTTTCTTTTTTTAAATTTTGAAACAATAAATGTCATAGGCTCAGTATTGCTAGCTGAAGGCTCTGTTAACGTCAAATAATCCCTGGGATCGTGGAGGAAAACCTTCTACAAGGAAAACTTGTCGTAGAAACTCTTGAAACCTTGTTGCATAGAGTTGAGGTTTCACAGATGGGATGTCCTTGGCATTATACTGCAATGACTTGTACGCGTGCTCAATTCGCTTGATCACGTTGTAGTTCTTTAAGAAATCGATGATTCCCAAGTATAAGTACACACTTGACCCCTCTGGTATTCCTTCTTCTTTTCCTAATGACGCAGACATGCTTTCTAAGTCGCTGTGATGAGGGACTTTGATGGCTCGAGCTGGAAGTTTAGCTGCGAACCTTGTTACTTGCCTGTGATCACCATGCCAACATCATACTTTACAAAAGACCAGTGTACAACATGAGGACAAGACAAACAAATAATTGACCAGGTAAATCATTGTAATTAAGGCTAGCCCAGATAAATTTTGTCCAGGAAAAAGAAGGGTTTGTGTGGGGATACGGTTCTGGTGAAGTTGTATGCAGCGGAGTTGTGAATTGTCTGATAAGCTTGTCAGGAAAATACAGTTAACATTTATGGGAATCTTGGTCAATTTGGATGGGGATTGGATATAATTTTTAGGTCATGCTTGTCAAGTAAACATATACGAGTTAGATTAGCCAAGTCTAAAGTGATAGTCCTTTCATTTTACAAACTGAGCCAAACTGACAATCAGCGCCCCCGAATTCTCTCTGGGGTTGGATTTTGTCGGAGGAAAGGGAAGGTTAGATGTACCCAATCCAGCCCTTTCCATATGCAGTGCGCCTAGTTATTGGGGCCCTAGATGACAATGCAATCCTAGTGTTGAGAAGTATAGGTAAAAGCTAACATATTATCGAAACAAGAGAGACCGTGTGAGAATGTGTTGTAGGGTGAGGAGTAGAACCAACCTGCTGGGTGGTGAGACGAAATCAGCAAGAGTCGGGTCTCTGTGGTGGTGTACTTCCAAACTTTTTGCTTGTTTGGAGTCATCAACTGTAGGCTTTTTTACTGAATCTTCATTTGTAGGTTCTTGGAATCCTTTTTTATCAGTAGCAGCACCAGAAGTAGGACTGACTGCATGAAGAGGAAAGAAAAACTGCTGAGGTTTTTCATCTCAGTAGTAGAATGGCAAATTATCTCCCAAAGATAAATAATTTGATTAAAATCGAGTCAAGAAAATGCATGAACTACAGAACAGCCATGAAAATTGCCACCAAATATTTTGGGAACTCATACAATCAATGCTTAAAATCAATGATAAAGAACTGCATGGGAGAGATTGTCAGGGGAAAGAAAGAAACAATAGATGAACTTGAATTGAGATATGAACCTTGTGGCAGGGATTCTAAGTGTATCCCAAGTAACAGACTATAACCCATGATTCCATGTTCCTCCAAGAATTTGCAGTCTAATTTAATTTGTCTGTGAACAAAAAGCAAAGTGAAACAGTGAATAACAATACCTCGAGTAATTTTCTTTGAAGAACATTGGGTTTAGCCTCAATGATTAAGATAGAGAAGATAAGCATGAATTTTTTCGTGCAAATTTTTGTATATGTGCCAAGGAAAAAAATCAGAAGACTCACTCTAGAAGCTGGTTCCTAGTTGACTGATGAAGAAAGAAGCAAAGATCGAAATCCGTGTCCTTCAATGTTGTTCTTGGCAGAGGTACAGACTTGCCAGGGCTTCTTCCTTGTGCTGAGCCTTTGAGATCATACTGCTTATGTATGTGCAAATCCGTCTGTAGTAGATTTTCCATCACAACAAAGTAGACCTACATGGAGGGATTGCCAAAAGAAGAAAACAAATTGGGGTCATGGTAATCATAGACACCGCAAGCATTATTGTCACCAACAAATGCCAGGGATCTTCCAAACAAGTCAGAGTCATTGATGAACACATTTTTTGGCCATAGATCGCATTGGACTAAGGTAAAATTAACTGCTAAACTGTTATCGACTTTTTTCTTGTCTTTCTTTCTTTTTCTTTTTTTTTTTGGGGGTGCCCGGGGCCGGGGGGGGGGGCAGTGCCAAGGCACTGCTTTTAGGACTGAGATACTTGGCCATTTCTCATGCATTTGAATGAAGGTTCTCAAGATATATAAGACTATGGATTCATATGAGATGGCTGATCTGACATAGACCTGGACATCCGACCTTCCCTCATTTGGAAGGCTAATGATTCACAGACAATGAAATCATTCATATAGAAAATGTAGCAACTGTAAGCTGAGTAATTTAATTCCTTTTACTAATGTCCTTAATGTTGAGCAGCTTGAAAGAAATTATAACAGCGTAGAATAATGGTTACCTTTGAACCTCCAATACCAGGTCTTGTTGCATGAAGGCCATAGTACTTGGCTAACAAAGAGTTCTCATGTGTCTTTATATGATGATAATAACTCGGAAGAATCTCAATAAGCAACTGCAAGATAATAAAAGAAAGTTTTCAAGTGAGAAAACATATGGCCACACCCCGAAAAAGGCTAGCACGTGTCTTTCTTAAAAGTGTAGTGTCTTTCTTAAAAGTGTAGTGTTTACATAGGATATGCCCTATCAAGGAAAAGAATCAGTTCACACCTTAGCCTCAGATTTCCGCAAGGTTTTAATGACAAACCGGTCATCATGAGGTAAGAAGAATGGCCTTCCACAGCCTCCTCGCAAGGCCAATTCCATAAGAGTCTCATGCCGGCTCACTGTTATCATGTAATCTTCATATTTAACATTTCCAAGCTCCTGTATGTTTCTGCAGAGAGTTAATAGGAGAAGATTTGATGTCAAAATAAGGGGGAAAATCCATTCAACATGTTCAAGATCTATTCTTCTCCAGAATCATAAATATGCAATGATGAAGAGAGGAGTTAAACAATTGAAATGTCATATGATTAAACTTGACTTCGAAATAGTTAATCACTAGTAGGACAAGCAAACAAGAGATTGCATGCTACTTAAAGTTGGCTAGAATCATGCGACAGAGCTACATGCCCACATTGGCATTTGTCTATGTTTCAAATTTGATCAGTTTATAGCAAATGCTGCATATTTTTGGTCTAAAATGAAACATCAAGTGTCTAAGCTCACAAGGAAATGTATTACATGCCCGATGCAGATACTCCAGCTAAATTGAAAATGTAAGTAACATAAGGAGGAAACTATGGAGCAGCCTCAAAGTGTAGCCTTGCATCCAAATAATGCAATATTAATAAGGGTGACTATTTGGGTTGGCAATCTATGAGCCTAAGAAACAATAATCACCTAAATCCCTATTTCAAATGAATCTGCTTTGCTGCACTAAATGGAAGTATATTTTGCAAAACACATACAATACAGGAATATCATTTCAGTGCCCTAGAAGTAATTAAGCTGAAGAACTTGTTGATAACTCTTATCTAATGGCTAAACATAAGGCAAAAGAATACTACTTGTCAACTCTTCAGAGTGAAAAACTAAAGAAGAGTATAGAGCAGAACCTGAATATGGTAGTGCTGTAATCCTTCCATACGAACTCAGTGATGGTACCAGGTGGGAGACTACGCTGTTTCGAGTACTGTATGTTGGTAGTCCTCGAAGATTTCAGACTTGAAGATGATAGCTGCTTCCGAAGCAAGGCCATTCACCTGCAATATCATGACCTTGATTGGTGACTATGCTTTCATAATGTGCAAACTCACTTTCCATCTGACAAGCACAATACCAAGTTTCTAAACATGGTGATTAAATACGATAGCAAAATGTTAAAATTGACAATGGATTTGTCACCAAACACATGATAAATGATGTGGAATTTCTAACTCGATTAACCTTCCAATTATAAGGTGGCCATGAAGCATTCATAGACAATAACAACAACCATAACAATCTGGTTGCATGAGGTTGGGATCTCGTAAAGTCTAGACGTATGCAACCTTACCCTTGTTTCAATGAAACCAGAGATTGTTTTCGAATGTATATTATGCTACGTCATTGGATCTCGTAAAGTCTAGACGTATGCAACCTTACCCTTGTTTCGATGAAACCAGAGATTGTTTTCGAATGTATACTATGCTATGTCATTATTATGTTTCCTTGGGGATACATATCTTTGGACAATGTAGCATTGATCTTCAAAGAGTAATAACATCGAGCAGGTGATGTGCATCATTTTCCTCCTAGTGCATTTTGGATTTAGTTACGTCTTTTTCTTTGCAATTCATAACAATGCGTCAAGAACACGAAAGGCAATACAGCTTGAAAAACAAACTGCGAAATGCATGAAGCTACCTCGTTAATCCAAGTTTAAACAGATTACAAAACACGAATACAGAATATTCTCAGAAACATCAAGAAGTCAGAGCTGCCCTTCAAAATCAAAGCAAGGTATAATTTAATTGAGGTTTAGTCAAATTATTTAAATCCAAAAACAGCCCAAAACGCAGAATAAACACATAATTGTCAAATCAAGCAGATCTTCACAGATCCTCAACATTAAATACAAAATTAATAACAATAATTAGCTTACCTAATTTGCCCAGAAAACTGATCAAAACAGAGATGGAGAAACAGGCAAAAATCTAGCAATTAATTGACAAAAATCCAACTGGGTATCGCGTTTTCCATCAAAAAATTGTTAATAATGGAGGATGATGTTGATAATTTGTTTAATTTTTTTTCTCCAACCGTCTCCTCCTTGCTTTCGAATTTTTGAAGGCCTTTTTAAGAAAAAAAAATTGAAGGGGGGAAATCAGAGAGTCAAATTAAGACATTTTCTGCCAGATAAGAAATTGGTTTGACTAGGGATGATGCCATTGCAAGACAGCAGTGGTTTGATTTTGTTTTCTGTGAAAAAATTTTAGCCGTTGTTATGACCCAGAATTGCCTGGGAATTCCCCTAAATGGCGCTGTTGAATTTGGAGGTACGAGTGTATAAATTATAATGGAGGAAATTAAGCGCCAATTTTGTGTGGTGGTTAATTACCGTTTTCTTTTCCTATTTGGCATGAGACGTAACCTACACGTTGGAGAGTCCAAGCAGAGTGTCCAGTCAACAAACTCTTATGAATACTTTTTTTTGGTTTTTTAAAGTTTGGATTTTTAGATGCAAATAATCCCAATAAGATCGGAATAAATCGAGCTCTAAAAATAGCGTTCATTTTGTGAACTTTATATTATTTATTTTTAATAATCTGTATTTAGAAAATAGTAGCATTGTTGTCCCGATTTCAACTCACTATTTACTGTATAATACGGGATTTGATAAAACGAGAAGCCAGTAATGAAGAATTGAATCTATCAAATTCCCCGGATGGGATAAGATCGTGATTGATACTTTGAACATTTAATTATGAAGTAATAAATTGAGCACTTGAAGAAACTCATTTAGTTCTTGTCTTCATTTATTTATTTTTCAGTGGGACAATTACGAAATTCATCACTTGTAAAGACATACAATTAGCTATGATACAATTAGACCATCCTTTATTAGATGACATACAGCATAAAATTATCTAGAAAATTCACTAAAATACCACATCTTCTATAATCTCTCCTAGTTATAAAAAAAATACGTTATAATATTCAAGCGTAACCAAATGAATAACTCAAGGTACTGATAAGATTTTAGTTAAGTGGTTAAGATTGAGGTCCTGAGTACGTTAAGTCTCAAATTCAATTTTCCCATTCCCACGTTATATTGTACTATTTTCATTTTTTGTGGCTCATTTGAAAAAAAAAAATGAATAACTCAGGTGTAACTCTTTTTTTCCATTTAACCATAAGAGCGTCCCCAGCCGTGTAGAACCAGTGGGATTTGTGGGCCCTACGTGTCACACGCGTCCTGGGGAGCCTCTGCCAACCAGAGGAAAACGGGGGCCCACGTGGGCCTCCACACCTGCCCGTTCCTCCCTCCATTTCACCTTTTTTGTACTTTTTAAATTTTTTTATTGATTTTTGTCCTTAACAAAAAATATTATTTTGATATTTGAAAAAAAAAATATGTTATAAGGTAGGTCCATATGAAATATTTTATTATATAATTTAAGTTGGAGTTTTATTGGTTTAGAAAAGTGATGAAATGTAAGTTTCAGAAATATGATACTTTTAATAATGTAACATGATTTTTGAAACTCAGGTTAGAAATGCTTTAAATAGGGTAAGAGTTTTCCTTTTTTTAAAAAAATTGGGGCGCCCTTCCAGGAATTTAAGCAAGACTGAACCAGCCTTCAGGATCATAGTGGGAAGTGGGGTAGCAGTAACCCTAAATGGCAGCTAAACACTGCCAGAAAAATTAAATTTGCATTCATAATATGACAACATTTTTAGTCATTCACCAAACTAAATTGGTTTCACCAAGAGGTAAAATATGCCCTAACTGCAGTCATTTCTCTGACATGAACATGTAAATAGAAAGTTGGAAAAGACATAACTCAATAAAACATGCAGACCTAATTACCCCACTACTACTGCTACTACACATAGGTGTGGGTGGTCCTAGACTCCCAATTCTAGAGCTAAGCACCATGATGTGCCAACAAATTTAAGCAAAGCTAGATTTGTCACAAGTACAATAACCGCTATGCAGATGGCATTTAATGTTGTCCTTTTTTTTATCCTTGAAAAACTTGTTTTGACATTGTTAAAAATAGTTGCACTTGTACACATTAGTTGCTAGTAGGTTGGATAGGTCTAGGTTAAGCATATGTATTTTTGACTCAATTTATCCTGGCATAGCTAATGAACTAGGTCAATTTGAGTTGGATTGAAGTAGCTTAACGTCGTTAATTGAGATAAAATTCAATATTTTGAGTTGAGATAGTGCATGTGCCAATTTAGACAATGGTTCAAGAACAACTACGTTCTCTATGTTAAACTGAGTCGAAGAGTTGATGATCTATACTCAAATTGCTTAATTTGAGCTATCTACATTTAGATCATCCCAGATCCCGTGAAAACAAGATCTACACGTTAGAGTTGTTGTTGTTATGTTAGATTGGTTTGCCCAAGTTCAAACCAGACCAGTCCAAGTTGGCGGCTCATTTGGTCAGCGCACTAGTACGACTAGTCAACTACTACATTCAAAAATTTGAACCAGATCTTAAGGTTGAAACTAGGAAGAAGCACCCTCAAATCAAGGGATGGGCATGGAGCCCCTGTCTGGCAGACAAGAACAAAAGGGTACCAATCTCAAGGAGTTTGAAATCTTGATTTAAGGCTCCAATTATTGCTCAAACTAGTGAAGAAAGTAGTAGGCAGAATCTCCAGCTTTTAAGCTTCCTCTCTGTTCGCAACAGATTTTCTATCTCACAGAAGAAAATCAACAAAAATGCCCAGAACCCAATCCAGGATACAAGGACATCAGTGTGACAGTAAAAATGTATTTTCATCATTTGTACAAAACTCAATAAATCAGTAAGTGGGATGCAAGCCTATCATTTACATTTACAAAAATTATTAACAAAAAAAAACTGACTACTCCAAGGCTGTTTTGTGGACTGCTTTACTGCACAAAAACAACAGTCATCCGTTGCTTTAGCACAAAACAACAGACATTCATTGAATGAGAAAGGGGAAGGGGGCCTGGTTTAACAAATTTGATTTTTGAATCCCTAGGAGTCCACAACTTGTGTACTTCATTGCAGGCTGAGAAATGCAGCCATTTTACAGCTGGTGTATGTTCTGTAGACTGTTCTGAAACATATATGCCATGATAGCCTGGACAAGGGGAAGAAAAGGTATCTTCCTAGGGTTTGGGGGCTTTTTAAAAAAAGAAAATCTCAGCTTCACCAATCACCATATGATCAAAAATATTCAAATCGAATCCCAATGAGTAACTAGCTCAAGGGGAAATCTCAAGCCTAGGTTCAAAGCAAAAACCAGTGAAAAGTTGAAGAGGGAACCTCTTGGTTACAGGGCCCTTCTGTGCCCATTTCCACTGTTTATGTTGCATATCAAATGAAAGCAAGACCGGGGCACCATAACTCTGGATATAGATCACATCATCTGTCCCACTACTAGCGAATACATCGTCCAACTCCCCAAACCCTTGAAAGTACTTGTGAGGCATTTTCGCTACCTCTTGCCATTCGATTCCATTCAAGACCCAGATACCGATCCCTTTGATTATGTCACAGCGGTCTTGTTTCCCGATCCCCCCAACCATGACCAACCTCTCCTTGAGGTTCATCAACCGGCCACAAGTCAAAGAACAAGGAGCCGGGATAAAATTCCTCTTTAACAACCCATGAGATGAGCGGCTTGAAAGATTGTACTTAATTAGACCATGAGATGAGCTGCCCCCAATTGAATACAGCAAGAAGTAGAGGAACCCGTCACATATCACACTCTCATCACCAGCCCTCCACCCATTCAGAACTTCAGTGAGAGCAGTCACCCACATCGTCGTTTTTGAATCATAAATATGAATGGAGAGATCCCACTGGTAAAAATTATCGGGTACCAGTTTTGATTTCACAATTGATATGTTGTAGCTGTGAGATGTTCTGTCCGTTGAAATAGCGAGGGCGGTGTAGTCAGAAGATCTGATGCCCGGTGGCTCAACAAGACTCTTGATGCATTTCGTAATGGGGTTGTAAACATGAAGGTCGCTTCTACTGTCATTGTTCATGAAGCAAACCAGGCCAAAGGAGGAAGCAATGAACCAACTTGATGTAACACAGGGGAGGTCAATGCTGTACCACTTCCTCAGGGCAGGATCGTAGGCATAACCGTAAGATTCATCGGTGCCAGTGAACATGAAATACCAGGGCTTCTGAGATAAGACATGGGAAGATGAGTTCCATAAGAACCGCTTTGAAGAAATTATTTCATGCCACCTCTTGCAAACACAACCTGCTCTAAATATGCTTGCGATTGGGAGATAGGCTAGAATTCTCTCCAACAAGTCATCAGGAAGAATTGAGTCTAATGAAACCATATCTTGGTTCACTTCATCATTAGTATCAGAAAATGAATCAGACTCAACAGGGTTGAAAACAGGATGATAATGATAATAGTTACTCCATGGACCCCTGTTCATATTTAAAGATTGAAACACCTGCACAAGACGGTTCTTAATGAGAACTTCGACGAATAATTATGCTAATAAGCAATATGCGTTCCAACTTCCAGCAGAGGAAAACCACCTAATGTAACCAAACATAACTGAAGCCACTGGTAAAAGCTAATATGAAAAACATATCCAAATGCTCTTTAAAGCAGGATACCAAAGGAAGATGAATATATCATTCAGAGGTTTTCAGAGGAACAAAATGGTATTTCCTCATCAAATTCATAGCATCTGCATATGCATCCTTCTATATAAGCCTGAATGCTAAACAAAATATTCAGTAAATCTAGAACAAATCAAAATAACGACACGGGCAACAACAATCCCAGATTAGGTTGTGAGAAAGTGGAACCTATATTGCATCATAATCATGACTGAATCAATACCCACCTAGTCCTACCTAGCAGGGCATTCATTTTTTCCTACCTTTTTTTTAAGGGGTTGAGATGTATGAAGACTTACCCCTAAATTGCAAACCAATTGATTTTTTTGGATCATAATTTAAAATCAATTGAATGCCTACTCAATGCTGAATGTTTAAGCAATATACCCCCACCCCCCAACACCCCCCCCCCCCCAAAAAATTATAATTAAAAAAAAGTTCAGAATCACAAAAGCTCACTCTCTTGCTTCCTGCAGGTTTATGCAGCAATTAGCAACAAGACAAAAACTTTAGATGAAGAGCACACTCAGAAAGAGATTATGTTAAAATTAAAAGGGCAAAATGAAGGCTTACAACCCACCCAGATGTAGATAATGAACATCCAGGAGAACAAAACCAAAGAGCATGCAATCATAAGAGCAATAAAAACATACCCAATAGAAAACTACAAAAATTGAAGGAAAGGAGACAAATTGCATGATCAAAAATTCAATGCAGCCATTAGTCCACATTACAATGAACACAAATCATTGCTGGGCAAGCTTTCAAATGGTCCACCAGTAGAATATTATAATTAACATAAAACGTGTTAGGTATGGAATTAGACCAACAGCACTCATTTGAGTCATTTTAACCATATCCCCCGGCACTTGCCACATCAACAGAAAAGAGAGCCCCAAAATACAAAATTTAATAAACAACCCACCAAACAGTTCCCGGAAGAATACTGAAAACGACCGAAAAAAATTGCACAAAAAATCAAACAATTTTCAAAAGAAACTCTGAAGATTGGATTCACAGGAGTTAGAACATACCTTAGTGGGCAATTGAGAGCTAATTTCCCAACAACTTAAGGACACAAACACCCACAAATCACTCTAAAATATCCTCAAAACAAATGGGCATCAGTCGAATTAAGAGAAAACCCAAGATTCACCAAAGAGAAAAGAGCATTAGGTGTTGATACCGGGCAAAATGCAGATAAAACAGAGAGAACAAATGCGTGAAAGGCGAAAAGGGCAGTGAAATGAGCAAGTCAAAAATACCCAGAAAATAAAACAAATCTCTGTTATATAGAGGAAGAGGGTGGCGGATAAGATTTCTGGGTTTGGGTTTTTTTCTGGGCTTGGATTTAGATGAATGAAAAACGACAGGCGTAGAATTCGAACAAGAAGAAGGCGGTTTTCAGACCTTGCCCGTGATGGAGAAAGAGGGGGGTGGGGTGTTTCAAGTTACAAATTGATTCTGGACATGGGGTAGTGGTATTGTGTGGGGCTTTAGATGTGTTTGCAATGGGAGAGTATAGAACCAATTTGGTGACAATTGTGTTGGCGTTAATCAAAAGGGAAATCATCACGTTTTATACTCACCCAAAAGGCAAAACCCCTAACCCCAAAGAGAAAATAAATTGACGGTTTCCTCTCTTTTTTTTTTTTTTGGTGACTGTTTCATTACTCAAGTAACTAATTTAGAATTACTTCTTATGTCAGTTAGCTTAATTGATTATTTTTTTGAATAATTAAATATAATTTTGAATTTATTCGATTAATTTGTGAATATTTGATTACTTTATATTTAGCCAAACAGGATAGTGAATGCTTTAGTTCAACATGTTTTCTTTCAAATCCCTTCTATTTAATCCAGACAAAAACAAATTGACTCTGCATATTTAATTCAAAAAATATTGGCAGGAGAAAAATAAAAATTTCATCAATTACCAATGAGTAATAGCTGTAGTTGGAAAGGGAAAGTATACGATTTTAGAATAAAAAATGAACATACTAAAAATGCAATCTCAAAATTGTAGAATTAATTTTTTATTGGTAGATTCAATAGTAATAAATCCCATATTGAAGTACTTAAAACAAGATTTATTCATCATCCAAACATAAATATTTGAAGGTGAGATTTATTTCCAAATACCAACGAAATTTCATCATCAAATCGTCTGATAGCTGATGAAGAGTTTTAAAAAAACATGGAGTACAACTCTCATTGTTAAAATTTAAATGAAAACATACTATCAAATAAAGTCGCAATTATTTTAAGAAAGATAAATAATATAAAAAAACATAAATAATATAAAGAGGTCATTACTGTGGAGAGGGGTTAAGATCCTCTGTAGTTGGAGGACTCTAATCCAATAATTGAGATTTTTAAACTATTGATAATTGACTATCAATTGTAAAATAATTTGCTAAAAATATTGCCAAATTCTAGATGAAGTGAACTGCAAGATTACAGTCCTCGAAGAGCGTCCTCTAAAGAGAGAGTAAGTACGTCATTAAACTGTGTCCTACCAAAGTGGAGCCTAATACTATGTAGACCCAATGAAATGGCTGATTTCTTACCAAATGCTGGAAAAGGCTTATAACGATTTATAAGAGCGATTATCATTTGTCAATAACTACTAAAAGTAAATAACCATAGTCAAGAAGGCAGTGAAGACATTATAACGTGACTTATGCTATTAGGACAGCCCTCCTTTAATAGTCGATACTATTCACTTGTTTACTATACAAGCTACCATTAAATAAATATCTAGGGACCCTAACATGTAGCATTTCATTTATTCTATGATCATAAGAGAGCCAGCCAACCCCTCTATCTTTAGTCCCTTTCCCTACATCCTCAATCCTCACATATATAGTCATGTCTCTTTGACTTGTCACACTTTTGTGTCTTTGGGCTTGTAATTTACTACTACATAAGCCCACCAACAGCAAACACTTTAGTTTCTTACCACTTTGAGGAAATCCCCTTTTCCCCCTTATTTCTTCCATTTATTTTTCTTGTTTTTTTGAATTAAGATTTCACCCATTTCAGGCCATTTGCTTAGGATTGGCCCCTCTTTGCCGACTTACATTTTGGACCTTTCTAAATCTTATCATTTAACCCCTACTCCTTGATAAGCCATGTTTATGAGGTTATAACTATAAAAATTTTACTTGCCATGCGTAATTAGTCAATATGTAACATGTTAATTCAACTTTTTCGGGTGATTTTTCATCTAATGAGTATATGCTCGATTCGTCTGCAAATGCATAAAGAAAGAAAATTGAAAGACTGTACAATATATAAACTTTTAATAATTATAAATTAAATCAACGTAGAAGAAAATTACACATATATTTTAACTTTGCATATAAAATTGGGTTGATATACACATGTTCTATATATGTATGTGTGTTTATACGTAGTGATTAGTGATCACAAAAGGGCTTGTGCTGATCCGATTAACATATACATGAAAGCCGAAAGACAGTTAAACTAACTAAATATATGACATCTGAATGACAATTAAATTGACTACAATGGAATTGTCATTATTATATTAAGATTTAAGCATTTGTTGGTGTGATCGTATATGTGCTAAGTCATTTGAAGAGATAATATGTACATGATACATATATGATTTAATTAGTGCTTTCATTTCTTAATCAATTGACAATGATAAACGATAATTTATGGCAAAGTTTTGCTTGAAAAATATGATTTCTTCTAAAGTAAAGACAAGTAGAGACTATTTGAAAGTAAACCTTACAAGAAACTAATTACTATGAATAAATAATTAACAACTGTAATATCCTATACTCCCAAAAAATGTAAAAAGTTAATTAGAAAAAAATGATCGATTACATATATGACTTACCCATAAATTTAAAAAAGGGTTGGTCTTATCAAAGCATTTGTGAGATTATTACTTATATTCAATTGAAAATAAGATAATTTTTCAGTTGGTCTAATTTTTTGGGCGAAAAATTTATTTTCTTATTTTAGCATTATATTTATTTAAAAAAATATATATATTATCATATAACCTGTATTCATTCTTCATTAAATTTGTAAAAGGAAATTTTTTTTTTTATAGAGGACACGTAGTAAAGGCTGCTTACTGAGAAATGCTAGTCCAAATGATACATGATATTATGAGGTAATTAAAAGTGATTGTGAGCCACATTACGATTAATATTCTTAAAGTTTGGAGTGTTAAAGGCGATTTTTTAAGGTCAGATTATCGATTTCCACAAACCTAAAATTTAGATTAATATATTCTCAAAATTTTTAATTAATTAAAAACCATACTAAACTGCCAAAACTATAATAGATACCTTGTATATGCCAGACACAATAAAAATAACCGACCAACATAGTACTGATAATGCCGCCGAACTTTTTAATCAAAAAACAGCTAATGGAATTGGGCAAAATTCTATGCCTATGTAGTAGCTAGGAGGTCCTAGAGGAAATTTAACGATCCAATTCAATGTTATACTGCCTAAATTAGGCCCATCCTTTTGCCCAAAACAAAAGCCCATTCTAGTGAAATGGATGTGTCCCTCCCCCCCTCCCCCTTCTTTTCTATAACCGATGCTTTGTATTCTACAAAATCTTAGCAAAGAAGGCCTAATGGCTTTCCTTAGCCATATTGCCATGGTCTTCTTTTTTTGTTTTCTTCTTCTTCTTTCCATAACAATGTATGTAGGATTGATTGGGAAGGAGATGTTGGTAACTAGACCTGATCAACGGTTGGAGACCCGTCCGACCCAACCATCAAAAATGAGGGTAAGGATCGGCTTTCTTTGTATCCGATCCGTCTCGACCCTCAAATTGAGGGTACCCAATTATGATGAGGGTCGGGTTTGGGTAAAGGTTTTGACCTCCTGACCAGACCCGCTGATCCTCACATTTTAAAATAAAAATAAAAATAAAAATAAAAATAAGATACTTTCGGTTTCATTTGTTTAAAACTTTTTCGCTTTCCCTTTCTCATTTTCCCTCAGCATCTTCCCCCCATTTACCTCACCAAAATCTTATTGGTTCGTAACTTTCTAATGCTCCCTCTGTGATGTTTGGAGTAGAGTGAGTGGTCATTTCAGTGAACTAATCAGTCTTGGTTTAATGACTAAATTACGTATTAGAGTGTTTGTAATTGCGAAACGTTTCATCGGAGCATTATATTATCATTTAGCTTTTTTATTTTGTAAGATCTTTAATATTGACCTTTATAATAAAAAGAAAATTTAGTGAAAAATCTCATTTTCTCTATAGGGAGGTTTGAGAGTCGGGTATGATCCAATGACTCGATGGTACCCGCAGGATCAGGGTCAGGGGTATGCTGACCCGTATGAGGATCGGGCAGGGTCAAGGTCACGAAAATTTTATCTGCCGACCCTCATGACCTGACCGTCAGCCCGACCCAACCCTCAATTTGATTAGGTCTATTGGTAACCATATCGAATTCATCTTCAAAAACCTATTAGCTACTTTTCAATTTACGCATAAATAAACAATAGATTACTCAACTCAAACTCTAATGTTGACATTGAAAAGAGTGCAAGGGTATCACCTTATTGAGGGTGATTGGCACAGTTGTCTTCTTCATCAAAGGACAAGGATAGAGCACTTTTATAAACTGCTCTTAGTTAACTACTACTATTACTGTTGTTGTTGTTATTATTATTATTATTGTTGTTGTGAATAGAATTGATCTATATACATGTGTGTGTGAAATTGAAAGAGACTTAAGAAATATCATATCAGACTCAGATTAAACAAGGTTATGGCTCAATAATCCATGAAGCATTGATCATCCTACCTAGAAGGTGAATGTGTCTAGGTGAATGCATGGGTTTTAATTGTCTCCACTTGCAAATCCTATCAATTTGCATACCACTCTTATATAACACCACCACAAAAGTGCATGGTGTTAGTAATGAGACCGCAGGTTCAACATTACAAGTTTGAATGCAAATTACAAATATATTTTGTATACAAAGATGAGTCGGAAAATTATGTTCAATTAACCCAATTGAATCGTCCTTAATGTAGATATGCCTATGAATGCAAATCACAAATTTGAATACCCTTGAAAAGCCAAAACTCATATTAACAATATATTTTGCATGCTGAAAAAGAATATGCTGGCATTAACAGTATACTTGGCTATTGGGATTCAAACTCCAAATCTCAAACACCTCAACACCCCCCCCCCCTCTCCCCACAAAAAAAGAAAAATAAATGGAAATTCACCACTCTACTGTAGTCAGATCTTGCTACGACTGTGCACCTGCCCAGCTCTTGACCATCCCAAACACCAAAAACCCACCTTCAATCAAGTTGATCGAATATGCACCGTCTGATCAAAATATCAAAGCTTCTAAACCCTTTGTTGTCTCAGTTAAGAGATCAAATCTGGACCGCTCATCAACTCCTCTTTAGATCCAACGATCCCACAGCTTGGATATCTTGATCAGACTGACTGACGTGTACCTTGTTTAGAAAGCCTGGCCCGCACAAAATAACCGCCTTCTTTCCCGCCATTTCTCTCTGCCCGAACCCATTCAGCTCCCTCAGAACCGTCGATGTCGATGCCGATGCGGACGACGACGACGTCGTAGACCCGGTCGACTCCGTGCCGTCGGAGAAATCCACCGAGTCACCGCCGCACGATTCGCTGCCGGAACTCACGTCGGAAATTCCACGACTGTGCTTCTTCCGGCGAGGATTCATCCCCATTAGATCGCGGTACCCGATCGCCGAAACGCCGGCGAGCAATTCGAGCCCACAACCGTCGATCACCGTTGCTCCCACGTTGAGGATGCCGTGGAATCGGCCGGAGGGGCGGCGGATCTGGACGGCGGCGAACGCCGGAGCGCCGACTTCGGAGGAGGGAGAGAGAACGTTGCTGAGGAGGAGTCGGACGGAGCCGAGGAATTGGTCCCTGAGGACGCCGACGGCGAAGATGTCGATGGTGACGGCGGAGGTGTCGCCGGCGAGGAAGCCGGAGGTTACTCGGAAAATGAATTTGTCGTTCCAGGTAGGGTTTTGCGCACCGGTCGTATCGATTCGGGTTTTGAGCTTGGTATTCGGGTCGATCCGGACCACGGCGTAGGTTTTCAGGCGGCGGAGGGTGGTGGCGGTGTACGGGGCTTTGAGGCCTTGGGCGGAGATCAGGGTGATCTCCAGAAGGTGGGTGTTCTCCGCCGCCAGTGGTAGCGGCGCAGGGCTCCTCATTCTCTCTCTCTCTTTCTCCCTCTAAAATCTTCGACAATCTTCTTGATTGCTCTTGGAAGAATTGAAATTGGGGGTGGCTCCAAGAAATGGAAAGACGAGAGAGAAAGGGGGTGGTTCTGGGTTCAGGAGGTCACCAGCATCTGGAATTTGAATTGGTGGTTGTGGCGGTAGAAGGCGGATAGAGGTGGCGGAAGGAGGCTGCGCCGCCGTAGAGAGATAAACGCCACCACGCAGCAGTCGATGAAGTTTTCTTGCTACTGTCGAGAATTTATTTATTGGAAAATTGATTTATGGGGTCATTTCTTTGACGATGATAGGCACAGCTTTGACATTTGAAATTGGTTTTCTTCACCATTTTTTTTACGTTTCTGCCCTTCATGCTTCGCTTTTTCTTTTTTCTTTTTCTTTTTTTAGTAGGATTTTTCTTTTTTTTTTCTTTTTTAAAAATTATTTTTAAAATTGTAGATAGAATGTCTATTTTAAATATCATTCACAGTGGTTTTTTTTTTTGATAGAAGTAATTTAGAAGTACAGGTTGTACAATTAATGAAGTATTTTTACTCTTAAATTATATATATTCAAAAAAAATTAATTTTATAAGTTAATTACAGCATTATTGTTGTCGAACTAATTATATGTATAGAATGATTATACAACACTTTCTATCTATTCGAATCCTTATATTGTGTTGCTTGATAATCATTTTCAGACAAAATAATATTCTTTAAGTGGTGCTTGATAATCATTTTGAGTGCTGCAAAAAAAAAAAAGCTGTAAAATAAAACAATTCAACCATAGTTTAAGTCAATAAAATTTATCAATATTGCTACTATTAAAATGTTTGAGAGAAATTTTATATTTATTTTCATATTCTTTAGTAATATTGTGAACACTTTGTCAGTATTATCTTATAACTTCAAATTACAGTAGTGAATTAATAATAATTTGCATGATTCGTATAATTTATCATTCAAGTGTCATCAAATTGACACTTGGTATTAGACTCTTAAAAACAACACAAAGTATTTGGCTCTTTTGAATAATTAAATTCAAGTATTTTATATGCAAATATGACTAAGGGCATGTTCTTTTCGGAGGTAAAAGGGTGAAGTGGGTTGAGGTAGATTGAAGTTGGTATTTTTTTTTAGGTGAGTTGAAGTGGATTGAAGTTGGTATATATTTTTTTTTGTGGTGGGTTAAAGTGTATTAAAATAATGAGAATGTAATTATGAAGGGGTGAGTTGAAGTTGGTTGAAGTGAATTGAGGTAAGTTAAAGTGGGTTAGGTTGGTATTTTTTTAGGTGAGTTGAAGTTGGTAAATCCAAAAAGACCTACGAAAAAAATAAGGTCTGAATTATTGGACATCTTTACGAGTACATATAAAAGGTGTTACATGGAAAAGTATTTGTGCCAACTCCTTAGAAATTACAATGCAATAGACATGGTATCTAAGACGATGCATAAAACAATAGTTTATCAGTGTTTGATCTTGTTTTTAAAACAAATATTCTCAAATTTATATATTTCATGTAATAATTTACAATCGAGCTTAGATTAAAGGAAAATGGAAAATAATGCTTTAGTTAATTTCATATTTTGTATAACTTGGAGGGTATAAACTATGAATCCCTTGAGTGAGATATTGCTCATTCCTTTCAAGCTAAGCTTGTTCAAATTTACCTTGTGGAATATGAGGCTTGAATTTGGAAGTCGAGTAATTGACCTTGAAGAAGATGCTCTGTTTGGCAAAGAGCTTTTTAAAGAAGTTTTTGATTAAAAAGAGTTTTTTTTTAATCAAAATTAGTTTTTTGACCAAGTAAAAAATTTAATTGGAGTGTTTGGTGAAAGGGCTTTTAAAAGAGTTTTTTGGGTCCAAAAAGCTAATTTGAAAAAGCTAATTTCATGAGCTTTTTGGAAGAGTTTTTTGAGGAATTAGTTTTTTGTCTCACAACTTTGTCAGAAATAACTAATTTTACCAAACAATTTTTCAATAAATAGCTAATTCAAACAGCTAACCACTAATACAAATAATTAACAGCTAACAGCTAACAGCTAACAACCGTTTGTCAAATA
This sequence comes from Selenicereus undatus, assembly GCA_017589665.1. Lineage (NCBI taxonomy): Eukaryota > Viridiplantae > Streptophyta > Magnoliopsida > Caryophyllales > Cactaceae > Selenicereus > Selenicereus undatus. The sequence continues at coordinate 598,326 of JACYFF010031954.1, read as the reverse complement.
GAAAATATCTCGTCAAACTGATGATAGAATGGGCAGCTATCGTGTTGGCCATACTGTAGTTAGTTTCGCTTAAATGATATCAGAGAATTGGGCCGTGTGTAGCTTTGCTTCCTGGACATTGTGTTACTTTCTACTTACATATTTTGCATTGCCGTACAGACAAAAAAAATATAATTAATTACATAGAATAAATAAAATAAAACCATAAAAAACAAATAATTTTCGCGTCCGTCGTTCTATTATCGCCGCCGTTGCCCACAGCTGTCCGCCTGTTCCTTCTCTGCCGTCCCTGCTCCCTCCTCCCCCTTTTTGTGTTCTCCGCAGTGAAAATTAGGGTTTAGGGTTTATCGCCTCCGAAGAGATGGGGAAAGCGAAGAAAGGCCCCAAATTTGCAGTGATGAAGAAGCTCGTCACTTCTAAAGCCCTTAAACAGTACAAATTCTCTATCTTTCATCCTCTCTTTGTAATTTGGTTGGAATAATTAGTTCATATGGAGATTTCTTCAACATTCAGGCATAAACAGGAGGTATTGAACCCTAAGAAGAAGGATCTTCAGGCGGAGAATCTACCCAGAAATGTGTAAGCCTTTGAATGTCTTATTAAGTTCTAATTGCTTTGTTATCTCTTTGGGATTCAGAATTTGGTATTTTTCAAACGATCATTGGTGGTGTTGTATTATGTATCTTCAGGCCGTACGTTTCATCAGCACTGTTCTTCAAGTACAACACTGCCTTGGGGCCTCCTTATAGGGTTTTGGTGGATACCAACTTCATCAATTTTTCCATCCAAAACAAAGTAAGCATCCAAAATCACCCCCTAAAAAAAGGGTTTTGATTTCTGCCGTTAGAGCTATTTTAGAGTCTGTTTTCAATGCGGAAGTGAAGATATTGCTTCAACTTTTAGGGAACTCTAATTGAGTGATTGCTTGGACTGAAGATTGTGTTTGCGGTCTTCCATAATATCCAACATTCATTTGACATTGCAATTTGTTGATTCAGGCTCCCTCTCATTCCACAACATATTCTATTTCTGTTTTATTCTGTGAATATGCCTAAGTGGTGGGCAATTGGGGCAGCAGATAGTTGAGTGAAAGTTGGAAAAGAATATAGTCACCTTAGTTTTAAAAGGCGTGAGGCGCACAGGGTCCTGAGGCACAAGGCGAGAGGCGTAGGCGCATGCATCACGGGTGCAAAGGCACATTTCTGTGCAAAAGTGTTTAAAAGTCATTCACATTTCACAAAGCATATCTTGTAGAAACAAGTTAGATGAATGCATTAAAAAACTGATTAGACATCAACATAATCACTACAACAACAACAACAACAACAACACCTCCTAGTGTGGGTCCTGTTTTCGCAGGGTCTCGGGAGATCCAGCTGTGAGCAACTTTATCCCTACTAGCATTCCTGCCCGTAGAGAGGGTGATTCCAAGACATCAACATAATCACTAACACTGTAAATAAGCTTAAGATATGTAATATTATCAAAGCAGTTGCTCAAAGCACAAAATTGTAGTACAAGCATAGCTCATCTTGTAGCTCCCAATGAAAGAAAAGAAGAAAAAACTTCAAGACAAGGCCAAGTAAAACAAGAAAAAGGGGGATGGTATAGTATAGCCTTGCATCCTTGAGGCATATCATCCCTCCGAGGTGCTGATCTAGTAGCCTTGCTCCCAGGCTTACCTAGGCTTGCCTCGGGCGGGCTTTTCTAAACTAAGATAGTCACAGTAGCATGGCTCTTTGGGGGGCAAAAGGGTATCTTTGTATGGTTGAACTTTCTTTTCATATAGTAAGAAACTAATTCAATCTCTCAAAAATAGCTCAGTGAATCAATGCCACTAGCATGTAATGAAAGGAATGAATTTGAAACTTCTATTTTATTAAAGCGATGTTCTTTTTGTGGTGTTGGAAGTTTCATTTTTTGACTGGAATTTGTTGGAACAATTATCAGTGGATAATCCTTTGTATCTTGTACTTGTGTTTTCTAACTAATGGTTTCTGTTCCCCTCCTACTTTTGTTCCTGTTGTACAGCTGGATCTGGAGAAAGGGATGATGGATTGCCTATATGCAAAATGTAAGGTTTATTTTAGTGTCAATTTCAAATATGGAATAAAATTTCTACTTTTGCTATCTCATACTTGGTATGTTTTACTTCAATTCCAATTTCCAACCATTAGAGAACTTCAGGTTTTTTATTTTTTGTTTGGTGTTTGGCTGTGTCTCTTTTACTATCTGTTTATAGGCACCCCATGTATAACGGATTGTGTGATGGCTGAACTTGAGAAGCTGGGGCAGAAGTACCGTGTAGCATTGAGGTACATGCTATGGACTGTTGTGCTATTATAGTGATCCCACCATGGGCCTTCTAGTTCGTTAAAAGGAGTTCTCTGTAGATATTGATGTGTTTTGGGGATTGAACTCTGTAATGTTTTTGTATTTGGCAGGATTGCTAAAGATCCTAGGTTCGAGAGACTTCCTTGCACTCATAAAGGAACATATGCTGATGATTGCATAGTGGATCGGGTCACTCAGGTGCTTTTTTTTTTTTGTTCGCAAGATATTCAATGCTTTTCCCTATTAAGCTAGGTGTTTCTTTTCTCCCCCATTGAAGATCTTGGAAAAAACCTTCCACGAGCCTGACTCTGGGTGGGTAATGGGTTGCAAAAGAAAGTTCTCAAGTTTTGGATACGTTGGGCTTTGATTGCATTCAGTTTATAGCAGTAAAATCTTTCCTGTACCTCCAAAAAAGAGCAGCAGCACCCCACAACCACACTCATGAGGCGCATCTACACAACTATATGTGTATCACAACCAAACCAGGACAATCAAGCAAACCGCATAGATGCATACACTCCCACATGCACTCTTGTACATTCCTTTATGGATGTGCATTTAACTAGACAAATGGGCTCTTTAATGGTAGCGCAATAATCCTCGATGTAATGTAAGTGTAAAGACAGGGATTCGAAGTGGTCTGTTGTTATTATGATAATCAATCTCGAAGTGCAAACCAAGTTGTTGAAGGTTAATATTCAGTTTGATGAAGAGGATGAATAGATATAAAGGTTTTTTGGATTGCTCCCCCCCTATAGATCAACCTTTATTTCCCCGTACCGTATCCGTCACTCTGTAGATTGCTGGTCAGTTTGTGCTAACAATTTGAGTTAATAAACTTTCATGGGTGCTTTTTTCCTTGCTGAAAGGAATTCTTGTTGAAACTTCAATCTTACAAGCGGAACAGCAGGCACACATTCTGCTTGCCTTGTTTTTCTTGTTTTTTTTTTCCTGAACAGATGTTTCTTTACATTTCAACTCTTTTAAAAAATCCAAGATATGCATTATTGGTTGTCGGATCTTCATTCTTCAATTGGGGGGGCGGCGTGTTTTTTTTTCCTTTTTTATATTGGATTTCCGCAGCTTTGCTCCCTTGTGCATCCACCATGTTCTCTGAGTTGTGTCTGTTTGGGGGGAGAGGGTTCCTTCTTGGTTCCGTTTGGAAATGTTGGCTACAACTTGATTTGCTTCATTTTATTTTGTTTGTTACCATGCAACTTTTGGGCCAGACCTTGTACCAATATGTTCACTTTGTTGGAAACAGCATAAATGCTACATTGTTGCTACATGTGATCGAGATTTGAAGCGCAGGATTAGAAAGGTAGTCCTCCGTTCCTCAGCTCAATGGAAATTTGTTCTGTAAATAGTTATTTATTACTTTTTTTGTGGATGTCTTTACGGATAATTATATCGATTTGACTCCTGAAACTGATTGGGGAAGCAGATCCCTGGTGTGCCAATCATGTACATCACACAACACAAATATTCAATTGAGCGATTGCCTGAAGCCACAATTGGGGGAGGTAGGCAAAATTTTTCTACATGTCTTGCTGGTCTCATCCTTGGTACAGCAGTGTTTGTCTTAATTCCATCGTTTTATGTCATGCAGCTCCAAGATTCTGATGTCCGTGATGCTCTTTTTCACGAAGGATTTCATGTTAGGCTCATGCTTGGAGTTGTCAAGAGTTCTGTAGCAACTACTAATATTGGAAGGGCTTGTTTAGTTTCTGTTGCCAGTGTAGAACAACCCCCCCCCCCCAAAGGAAAAAAGTATAAAAGGAAAAAAGAAAAACCCCACGATGTTGGGTGGTGTAGAGACTCAGGAAATGTGGTCGTTGAGTCCCTTGGTGTCTTTTGAGTTAAATTTTAACTTAATGTAAGTGTTCAAATTTTGGCTGTTTCAATGATAGAAAAATATGACATGTATTATGGTTTGTTCTGTTGCTGCTCGGTATTCTCCTAGCGGATGCTTAATAGCAGCCTTGAGCTTGGTGTTGGCTCCTCTGGCTACCCTGCCTTTTGCTAAATTTATGTCAATTGAAGAGCTTTTGACAAACTGAACTCTTCTCAATCTCAAGTGCGGAGTTAACATATGGATCATTAAGTTCGGTCATGGGTTGGGTTAACTTTGAGTCGGATTATTTTTGGTTCGGGTTGACTTTGGATCACTCGATTTTTGATTCAATAAATTTGTCTTGCAAAGAAAATTAAGTTTGGGGAAAAAAAAAAGTTTGGATCTATTTGGTTTGGATCAGGTCAATTTTGATTTCTAGTCCAATTCAGATTAGCTATTTCGACTGCTGGGTTGGGCATAAGCTGAGTCGGTTTAGATTTTGGTAAGATCTGGCCAAGCATACAGGAAAAGAAAATATGTTTCGAAGTCAAATACAAAACAAAGTCTGACTAACAAATCATGACCTGTGTCTGAAATGGTATTTGATCCAGAAGCACGTTTACATCTCCTCTACATGTTTGATGCTTGAATGATTGGTATAAAGTAAACTAGAAGATCTGTGCCCACACTAAGGATGGGGGAAAAGAGAAAGCCATTGTGAGCAAGTGCTGGGAGACCTTTACAATTAAACAAATTGTCAACCCTTCCACACTCTTCGTATTTTGATGTTAATATCGCAACCCACCAGTAAATACTCTGTTGTTAGGTATACTGCCGCCTCAAACTCTGCTATAGCGGGATCCATAATGGGCTTCTTTGTTCACTGTTGTCAGTACAAAAAGAATCATCAAGTATAACCTGCTCGCGGGATTAGCCAATAACAAAAAGGAACACCAAATCCTATCTCCTTGTCACAGCTGCCGGAGTATTTGACATTCCCTCCGGTGCGTGCTTCACATACTTGCCTATTGGTTTTTGGCGTTCTTGGTTCCGGTTTCTTATTCTTTCAATTCTATCCTTATTCTTTTTCCTTTTCTCTGCGTTTTCCTTCCTCCTCCGACTTCTTTCCTTCTCATAGCTACCCCGCCAATGTATCTCCCCAGTTAACGGCCACAACCACCGCCCTTTTGGCTCGTCAGAATCTGCTTCCTCAGCCAACTCCTCATCCATGCTTTTAAGAGTTTGAAATGAGAACCATTTCATCCACATTAGACCTCTCCTCTTCTGTAACACATGGTGTTCCTGCATCACGCCTGTCTCGGGGTTTACATACACCATCCGCTTTGCACTGTGATAAGCCCATACATTTATTAGAAGCTCAAGCACCCGAGAGTAACATTGCTTGTCCTGCGAACAAAGTTTCTTTTGTGTCCTCATCAAGGATTCTAGACAGATGATCAAGTATAATCACATCTCAGGCCTTCTCAAGGTTGCCAAGTACCAACCATTCAAGAATAAAGGCTATCAATGGAAGGAAATGAAGGTGGGAGGAGGCAGCTACTCACCTTGGATAAGCTGAAATAACATCGCCCTGTATGGTTGTGTTCATCGTACATTTGTGCATCCAATGCATCAACAAACATTCTGCAAGGATAATATTCCCAACAATGATTTAATAAAGGTCAAAGTTCCTTGAGAGAGAAGAGCTATTGACAACTCTCGTATTTTTAGGTGGCTTTAAGTGAAGGACATGGGTATCTGTGCAAGTGTGCAGGTCCCAGAATCCCCCTATGCAGTTATCCAAACCAGTAATTAAGGTGAGTTAAAGAGTTCAAGTACCTTGCAAACATTACATATTCTAGGAAGGAACGAGTTGGCAGAGCCCAGCTGTGCATTACAGACCATGTGCCTCCATCCATAGGCATGGAGGGAAGAGAAACCCAATCATGCTTAATGCCATACATCTTCTTGAGAGCATCAGAAAATCCAGACCTTCACTTATAAAATCATTGTCAAAAGAAACAACAATAATCTTAAGGGCATAACGTTGAGGATTTGAGAGGTCACACCTGCAGTTACCGGCATTTATAGCATCACAAAATGCCCAAAAGTCTTGCTTCAAAGGGTTTCTAGGATCCTTGTCCATCCGAATCCAAAAGTAGAACGCATCCCCAAACTTATGAGCTTCAATACTTTTCAGCAATGCTGTCTCTGCCATGCTAGACAAGGCCTCCTGTTCAGCTTAAATATCAAGTTAACGGTAGCCAATATGATTGACAGTATATTCACATGAGTTTCAGACAAAAAACTAAATCACACCAATGCCTTGGAGTCTGGCCTAGCTGCCATCTTTTTGTGTGAGTTAGTGTGTGTGTTAGTTAGGTTCTTTTCTACCCTTTTTTTGGGTTGGGGGGGGGGGGGGTCTCCGAATTTATGTGACCTTATTCCCTGATTGGATAGACAATATTTTAGAACCCTAGATTTTGAAGGAAAAAAGGGAGAAACAAATACCTGTCTAGCTGTTGCTCTCCAAGACTGGAACCCTATCCAAGCATTTTTGTGTAAGCTGTCAATCTGGTTAGCAACTGCAAAGAATGCTCCGAATTCTCCAAGCACATTCCCGTAATAAGGATTTTTAAGAAGAGGAAGACGAGAGGATGCATCAACGTCATCTGATTCACGTTTTTGCCCTTTTGTGGCCTACAGTTATCACTAGATCAATAAAATGGAAGAGGGAGGGTACAAACAAGTAGATTTGATTCCATCTACCACACGAAAGAACTAGCCAGGCCTCCATATTTCATTTGTTGTTATTTATATCTTGACATGCAGAAGCCATGCATTACAACTCCGGATAAATCAAAAACTCACCAAACTAACTCCACGATAGAGTGACCTAGCGTGCAAAAAGGGCCATGTTCCCTCCCCAGAATAGGGCTCATAAATGCATAATGGTTGACCTGTCCTTTCAAGCTCTCTGTCATCTCTTTCATGCACATCATACTTTGCATGACTGGCTCTTTTGGAATTTCGATATATATCCTCCCAAGATCCTCGAGACTGATCAGTTCTAGCCTTCAGCTACATCAAGCACCAGAAACCATAAGAAGAAAGCACCAAGTATAATTGCTTGACCTTTAAAACTGAAAAGGGAGAGGAGCCGATAATCTTGATAAAGTGCTTCTGAATGCTTTCCTTACCTCATCTTCTTCCCTTCTTTTCTTTGCGTAAGCATTGTCAGTCTGTTTCTGTTCTTCCCAAATGCTAAACAAAAATTCATCATACTTATATGTAGAAACTCTCTCCACCTTACTGTGGCTCCGTTCCTCAATCTTGTCTAAGTAACTACTGAAATTTCTATTCCTGTATCTTGCATCTGGAACTTTACTTAAGATATCCCACCGCCATTTAGTTTTGTATAGAGGATCAATTTCAGAAGTTAGCTTTGGGGCAGCAACTTCAGATGGTAGTTTGAGAATGTGTTCCAGAAGGAAAGCATAGCCTTCCACGGCTTCAGCTACCATGAGGTTTTTAGCAGTTCCTTTCCCAATTGAAGCCATCTTGTGAGCCGAAGGAGATAATTTCCCATCAGAAACTACTTTTGATATAATTGTGGTTAAGGCCTTGATATCCTCCTTTGGGAAGAGATAGCCGTTCACCCTGTCATCAACCTAAATGTTATTGCAAATACTGTCAGAGGTTTTATATGTAAAATGCTATTGACTTTTTGCAACCAACAGAGGCAATCAGTGATGAATAAATAGAACAAAGAGGAGAATTATTGGAGGGTGGATTTTATCGACATGTAATTCTTAAACACAATTTAAGACTATGCAGTAAGTTAAAATTGATCAGCACAACCAAGGACAGAAAGGAATGAAGATTGCGTACATATTTCTGAATTATGGGGAGATTAGGGGCTATTATGAGCTTCTCCAAAGACATCGCTGTTATCAAGATATCTGGGAAAGATTGCTCTTCAAGGAGTGACCCATAAATGACAAGGTCAGCAAGCCTGAGAACATCATTTGCATAGCGATCAGCATGCTTCACGGCACCCTTTGGATAGTTTAAACTTGCAGAAATGGTCTTCAGATAAACATTCCACACGATCATAGAAAGTTAGAAACACATAAATGTGTGTCCTTACAGAACTATGATAAAATCTCAAATATATGCCCATGTTTATACCTCAACAGCCTTGGTGTAATTACCGGTTGAATCTCCAGTTAAAATAAAGATTCTGAGACCAGAACTTGAAGTACTGTGAGAAGGAAATTGTACAACAAGTGGTTTTAAAGCTTGCAAAACAAGGGCATGCTCTACCCATAAGCCTTTGTACATGAATTCACTGCCCACAACAGCGACAACAAAATCACCACCACCCTCAAGACCCATCTTGGCATGAAGCTCTTCTTGATCGAAGACCATCAAACTATCTGCCTTCCATGCTTCAGTTGGTGAACCCGGAATCACAAAGTAGTTTCCAGTATCAAGCGGTGAATAAAGCATCTAAAGAAACAAGTGTGAAGGCATTAGGCATGCATATTCAATGTTCCCAGAAGGTCCCCACAAAAAAATATATCAACAAATCAAGAGCAGCAGCAGCAGTCAAGTAAGAACCTTCACAGTGAGGGCCCCCCCCCCCCCCACACCCCCCCCCCCCCCCCGGATGACTGAAAGTGAGGTATAAGGAGCAAGAAATACAAAGCCTTGACAAGAAGAGATGTCTCCAAAAGCTATTTTCAGAAGAGAAAAAAAATGCACACATGAAAAGCTAGTAATACTTGTAGCGTAAAAGGAAGATGAGAAAAAATAATATCAATAAGAATAGTAACAACACCAATATAACAAGTGCCACTTACAAAAGAGACAGAGGTTGGGAACTTCCAGCATCCTTGTTTTACAGGAAAGCTATAAGTCTTAGAAATTGAACGACTATGGTACGGGTGTACAAGTTGACGAGGAAAAAAGGAAAGGGGGGAAATAATTGGTTCATACCGGTAGGGCATAATTAGGAAATACAACCACAGTAGCACGGTTGAAGCTCTTTTTCCAATCATTCAGAATTTCAATAGTACCATTAGAAGTGTATTGATTCAAACGAGTTGCAAGTCCCTTTTCATGAATGGTCCAAACAAGTGGTAATGACCTGAAAGGTTCCTGCATAAAACTGTAACAAGAGTGATCATCCATCTCAAAGCTAGATTAAAGATTTTCCGATAATATAAAGAGGAACATATACAGCAAATTACTTAAATCTTTGGTCATTATATCTTCTTAGAATCATAAAAACACCAGGGAAGAAATGGCTCTAGGTTAAGTGTCCACACATCTTCCATGACCATAAGGACAGGTTAAACTTCAGCATTTTCATTATATAACAACCCCCCCCCCCCCAAGTGGTCACATACACAAGATAATCTAATATCCATATATGGATCAGACCTTATTCAGAAGCACTCTGTTCTCTCTCTCTTTCAGAATGCAGTCTTGATCCAAAGTATCTCAAGAACAACTAGAACCAGCAGCCCCCCCCCCCCCGGGCCAAGTGAAGAACATCTAGATCCTGAACACCCTGCTCTATGAAAAGCTTCCACAGCATTCATTTAGTTGCCCTGAAGAGAAAGGCGCAGACTCAGAATGTCACACAAAGTTTTGGATGGTTTTAAAGAAACAAGCTATCTACGAAATCAACAGAGGTCAGAGACCATCAAATGCCATTGAGGCTTGACAATCCTTCCAGAAAGGAGGTACGCACCCAAGAATAAAGAAAAGCCTGAAGAAACAAATACCTATGTGCAAAAGTACTTTAAGCAAAATAAAACAAGAAACAATTACCAAGAAAGGGTGTCCTTGCTTTGAAGTGAGTTCAAAAGTACTCCATCATAGCTGCATAAAATAGCACCGCCCATCAGAAAGCAGAATATCTGATGTAATGCCCTGAACATACAGATAACATTCAGGAATTCTACATGTTATCTTGCCGGTAAAGGATGCCTATGTTCCCAACAACAACTAAATAGTAAATGATAGGTTGTCCTGGTTTGATTTAAGGAGAATATCTTATGTTGTGTGCCAGTGAATCCATCAAGGCAATTCTGTTTTACAACAGGTGTGCAAATTAGCAATCTAAGTTCGCATAAAATTGAATGGCCATTATCTGAATGCATCTACAAATGACCTAACTGTGAATTTCATCTCATGGAACTCCCATATTAAACCACCAGGATTTGAGGGGGCAAGAGTATGGCAAGACGATCAAGGTATCTACCCTTCCTTTAGAACATAAAAGCAAAAAATCATATTCTGTTGATTATCTTTTCTGTTTTCAAGAGATACACCGCCGCGCCCCTCCACCCCCCAAAAAAACCAAAACAGCTGGACCCCTTTGTATTTGTAAATGTTAATTGTGAAGTTCTAATTATGGAATCAGCCACTGACAAAGTCAGGTTAGGTTGCCTACAATTCACCCCTTAGGGTGTGGCCCTTCCCTAGACCCTGCGTGAACGCGGGATGCTTGTGCACCGGACTGCCCTTTTTTTTTTTTGGTCTAATTGTAATCAATGAGCAAATATTAATCAACGACATGCTCCTTGCTTTGTTAATGAAATGTTTGGAAATGTCTCATGATCTGGCACCAATGAAGATGTAACAAGACAGTTCTTAACTGAAACCATATAAGGTTACCTAAGTCAAGGGCATATCTCCTATGAAAGGTATTATGTGAGCTGGTTGAAGATGCAAAAGAAAACAAGTATGTGTGATAAGTGATAACTTACTTCAGCCAATCTACATTACTCCTAGAATGGTCTTTTATCTCAATCATGGTGACTGGAACTCCCATATGCTGCCACACAGAATGTGCAGGACCATCTTCATTTGAAAATACCTGAAAATTTACAAGGCATTCATCATATGGTGGTATATAGAAAAAGTTTTCCGCTAGTCTGCAATAAATCTCATTGTTTCAGGAATTATATCTGATGGTGCATTTTTACATATAGCAACACCTAATGTAGATCCTAAGTAAGGGTTTGGGAGGTCCAACTCTTATATTTCTATCTAATGTGATAATTTGCAGGTAAGTAATAGAAGCTTTTCTCCTTTCTTTTCCCTTTTTTTTGGTGTTTTTTTGGTGGGGGAGGGGGACAATTTTGAATTGTCATATCGGCTGCGTAATCTGCATAAATAACTAAAACCTCCTGCAGTAATCCATTTATTTGCATGATAAAAGCAACCATGCACACATCATTTTGAGGAAAACTGAGAGGATCAGGATTAAGACCTTAAACAGCAAACAGAATGGAGTACAGTAATTCCCTCCTTTCTACTCTTCAGATTCCACCATCCTCCTCCTCAAAGCTTACTGATGGGCATAACATTAACAAATATACAAGACAAATAACTATCGGTAACATCTAGGGTCCCTACTACTTCAACAGGTACCAAATCTCATGATCCCCACCAGTATATTTTTCTAGAATCTTTGCAGATAATCGTGCATGTCAAAAGGATTATCAGGTTTACACCAGGACACAAAAAAAATCAAGGTTTCTTTCACATTGATTTCCAGAAACTGAGCGGCAGGAGAAACTTCCACACAAAAATTCCAACATCAGTGTAGTGGATTTAAACCTGACATTTGAGAAGCCTAACATACTATTGCATTATCAAAATGGTGAAGATGAGGAAACTCATCAACAATTTGGGACATATCTCCTATAACGAAATAAAAAGTGTTCCAACTTCAGCGCAATGCGATTCAAGATAGTACCTCAATTGAATATCCAATGTCTTGCAAAGCCACTGCAACACTTGCCATCAAAATCTGATGGGAATCTACAGCTAGGTCCACAAAAACCTTGAACAAGATAGAAAGTCAACCACGTTGCTGCTTCAAACAAAAGATCAGCTCTAGCAAAGCAGCAAAATAACCACTGACAGTAGTAAAAATACCAAAAACTCAATTCTCTAGTCTGAGTCCAGTAACACAAGAATACTAACCAAAGCAAGCTTGGGTTTTCTATGAGCAAATCTAATCCCTCTTCTAGACCCATAAGATGAATTCACCATTGTAGCTTCGTTCTGAAATTCGGCCAAAAGTTTACTAGGTCCAAACCTCAAATATTCACCAAACTCCAACTCCCCAATCTCCTTCAAATAAAGCAATTCTCCTTCAAGTAAATCTGGATAATTCCTTGAACTCCCAGGTCCATCAACCACTGAGCCTGGCAAAAATGCCTGAAAGAAAACCAGAAAGAGAGAGGAAACCACAATAATGGCAATCCACTGGAGATAACCCAGCCTCATTGACAGCAAAGACCTCAAGAATCTCGATCTGGGTCCATGCTGTTTTGGAAGAGAAGACACTCTCCCAAGATGATGGTGGTTTTGCTGCTGATCTTTCTTCAGCAAAACCCCAATTTCAGGAGTACCCATTTAGGATAGCATCAAAATGTTGAAGAAAGCTGAGAAATTTGATTGGTAAGATAAGAAAAAACCCAAAGCCCGGATTTAAAAACCCAAGCTTGGTTTGCTGTAGCAAAGAAAAGGGTCTTCAATAAAGGGTTGACTATGGTGTTTTGGGTGACAAAGAAGAAGAATAAAGAAACAACAAATAGCTGTAGTTTAGCTTCAAGATTGGGATCAATCTTTTGTCTGAAGGAAGGTATGAAGATTGGGGATAAAAATAGGAATGTGACAAAAACAAAAACAACGAAAAAGATTTGACTCTGTTGGAATGTTTACTACAAGAAAACAGCTAAGCAGAAGCAGCAAACCAAGAAAAAGGGTGTGAGGAGAGAATCTGGGATAAAGGTCAAATCTAATACACGACATGGCACGATGATTCACTTTGAAAATTTCAAATTTATAAATAAAAACTCGGTTTTCTGTCTAATCTAACAGATGATATGAACAGGTATGTATCTAGTCCAGCTTGGTTTGTCGAGTTTTGATTGGAGACAGTTTGCCCAAATCGACGTAATATATTGTTTTTTTAATATAATTTAAAATTTTATGTGATTTATTTGAAATATATTTTATCTTTTAAGGCTTATAGCATACAACTTAAAATAATAATTAAGATCAACTATCAATATTTAAATTAGAAATACAACTATATATATAGTGGCAGTGAAATTTACTGTCATTACAATAGAGTTCATCTAAGTTGAGTTGAGTCGAGCCTAAATTCTCGAGACTTGAACTTGGCTTGCAAAACACGCCAGCTGAGCTTTGTTCAAATAGAACTCGAGCCAAACTCAAAAACTCACCAAGCCTACTTGGCTTATGTACAACCCTACATGCAAGCAACTTGATATGATAGCGCATGAACCGGGGATGTCATTTGATACTCATATGAAGAGCTACGCAATCAGGAAAGCGTTTGTAGTCCAACGGTTAGGATAATTGCCTTCCAAGCAATAGACCCGGGTTCGACTCCCGGCAAACGCATTCATTGCTTTTTACCCATTTTTTGTTTTTGGGGGGGCGGGTGGGGTTATTTACTCAATCCCATTTTCAGCTATTCACGTAAAGTCACAACTCACAAGGGACTATCTATATTTTATGGACTGATTTATTATGGTTAGCTAATCGCTTTGGTGTTTCACATAAAGTTTCAAGGCAGATTTATCTAGTTACGCAAACTACAGTACATTATAAGAAATTTTATTGCTCTCGTGTGAATTTTGCGGATCAGAACTTGTTTGTAAAAATCATAGATTGGCCGATTAGGCTAGGCTCAGAACTATGTGGATTGCCTGTTTGTTTCATGTACTATCATACTCAAGCGAAGAAAACGAAAACGAACCCCCTTTGGCATTAGCATTATAGGGATTTTTTGGAGGGGGGGGGGGGGGCCATGTCAGACTCAGAATTGCCCAAAATTTCTACGAGCAATGGTAATTAATTTTGGTGATCAAGTTACAAATCATATCGTCTGAGACAATGGCTACAAATGGCAAGAAGTACATTGAGTCAATGAAATAATATTCTGATGGAGGAAAAAAAAAAATGAATGAATGAATGCCATCAATGAAATTGGGGCAGTAGCAACACTATGCATGACTACAGAGTACAAGCAATCAGCCCTGAGCTGGATGTATTCTGCTCCTTTTCATAGGATTATGAGCTCGTTACTTGTCACTCATCGTAATCGTTGTTCCCAACAAAATTGGTTCTTTCTAGCCAAGCTCAAATCATGTGCAGAAATTTGTGGGAGCTGAACTCTGGCTCTGCGGAGATAATGCTTCAGACATCTTTGACGCTCAAATCTGCAGTGAACTTGGTACTAAGGTTCAGGACAGCCCTGGGATTGGTACTTGAAATAACAGTACAGGTTCATAACATCTGTCATAATTTTCCGAGGGGAGACTCGGAGGCATAATCATCAACGAGCCAAAGGCCATGATCACGGAAACGCTTTATCTTCTTCTCGAATCCTAATATGTAGTTGTTATGGATTATGACATGAGAGCCCTTAGTTTCTCGGACCCATGTCTTGTTCTTGAAGTATAATCCTCCAGTTGGAAATGCAGACTGTGGGAGCAAATACATATCCACCTGTTTCAATTACAGGAATGCAGCAGAGTTCAGTAGATGCTTGAAGCATAAGAATCAGTCACAACAAACAAGAATGCTATTCCAAACATGAAAGTAGATGAGCATTTGAAAAAAGAGAAATAAGCAATCATCTTTGAAATTTTAGATCACCTAAAAAATTCAGTGCTTCTCACCCCCCCCCCCCCCCCAAAAAACAAAAAAAAATCACCCATCTTTCAAAAGAATTTCTGGAATCCACTGAAAATGCCGGTAATGAACCTAGGCCACAAAGCAGTATCATGAGACATGGAGAGGTATGGGTAGGGGAACAAAATGGCAACCATGGATGTGGACACTAACGCTTACAAGAAAAAGGAAAAGTCTAAGCATCTTCCGCAAATAAGGAGTTGGGAATATAAGGAAACCAAAATAAAAGTGAGCAAGACCAACCTGTGCGGCAGTCTTCATTAACGCCCAGTTGAAAGCGGGTTGGTCATTGGACTTCTGTGTTCTGGTCCATGGCTGCTCTTCAAGTTCTTGAATCCACTTTCTCAGTACTAACTTAGCACCACTGGTGGGACGCAGAAAAATCATGCAACTACATATGTAAGGACGTCCCTTTTTCCCTGGGGGTGGCAAGTCATGAGAGTGGTTCAAAGGTTTCACCTGTTTGAAGCAGACACAACAATTAATATCACAAGGACAAGACTAGCCGGACTTATTACAGTTACTAAAAGACAAATGTTCCGCTATCAGAACATACTTGCTTATCAAAGTCAAGGGCTTAGTGAAAAAAATCACACCTCTATACAAGATTATCTAACCATATCAACAGTTCATTTAAAGAGGAGACAATTGATAGCCTAACCACTGAATGCTCCACCATATAGGTAGTGTATATATGTGGTTTTACACAAGGAATCTGATTGAGAGCATATCTTATCAAGTTTAGGTCAGCATATTAGTGCCTTCATGACTAAAACATATTAAACAGTGACTAGTGTACCGTTAACATACCGTAGCCATATCGTCCATGAAGTAAATGTCATGATTTCCCTCCAAGTAAGGAAATGGGTCCTTCAGCCAAACCATGTCCACATCATTGTACATTACATTATACCCAAGCTCCAATATATTCAGAAGATGACGAGGCCTCCTGGCTGTAAAATTAAAGAATCCCTGCACATATTCGTAGGGTTCAATTATTAGGTTATTAGCAACAAACATAGCAACTCTCGTGCATACCACTGATATGGCACACATGCCAGAAGGCCATCAAACCTACAAGTAAGCAAGGAGATCCAGAACGGTGCCCATAGTGTGTATAATATTGTGACAGTGATAAGACTACATGGATGATGGATCCCATATTTGCATAGAATGCCGGCGATAAAGATCCTAAAGCCCATCATAAGAAAAGTACTACAAAGAATAAGCATCTCTCCTTTAGTATGTTGCACCTAAAAGCAGAAGTCACTGCCTTGGGGCTGTTATCAATTGAAGGGTTCTAGAATCCCAAGAAATTTTAGCTGCTTGACAAGCTAATTTCCCTCATGGAGGGAAGGACTAGATTATGCCTTTCTTCGGGCCTACTGAAGTTCCCCAGTTCCTGTTTCCAAAACATGACATAGAAGTCGCTCTATGCCCCTCCCCCCAACCCCGCAAAAGGAGAAAACCTTTCGTAAGACCTTTTGCAAGGTAGCCGATCCGAGAAATGGGCATTCTCTCCACTAGATCCCATATGCATGTTGAGCATTCTTTCTCCACCACATCCCATATGTATGTCTATGACAACATTAAGTAGCTCAGGGATGAAAATCGTTTCATGAAAATAATACTCCTTGATGGTTCAGGATGTCAAAAGTCGTAGACCATGGATTACCCACATACTGTCATACATCATACTAGTTTCCCATGATGCAAGGGCCCTTCCCCACTTATAACCAGCAGAACAATACATAATACATCTCTTCAAATAGCATATGAACTTGCAGAAGCAAACCTGTGGCAATTGAGACTAAGAAGCCTTGCAAAATGCTTCCTTTCTACTTCCCACTTTTTTTTGCTGTTTGTTTTTTTTTGATTTTGGGGGGGGGGGGGTGTTCAAACATTAGAATTGTTTATGACCCCTGCATTCTACCATTCTCTGGTTAGTTCTTGGTGGGAACGGAGCTCTTATAGGACCACCTAAATACTTAAGTCATAATTTTTCTATTTCGAATAGGAAGAGACCTTGATGAAAAGCTACATGGAATTTACATAGAAGCTTCTTCACATAATTCACATAGGCCACATTCGCTCTTCTGATGTCAATGCCGAGGCAACACTAGAAGCTCAGCTACAAGAACCACTGCAAGTTCACCTACTTCAATAAGCTCACAGATAGGGCTAGGGCCTAGGTATGGATGTACGAAAATTCCCTTAATCTTAAAATTTTCAATATCTAAGCTCACAAACTGGTCCCAGGATTAATCAAGTTAGGCCAATAAAAAGTTCCCTTCACCAATTTCTTCATTTTGCCACAAAATTTTCTCCTCAAGGGCCTTCCACCAATAACCTTTCTACTTGACAACGGTAACCCATTGTAGAAATTGATTTTGTATAATCACTCCCCAACCCACGCAGCGGGATCCAAACTATATGTCCTTGTCATTATAGTATCAGGAATAACACATTCACACAGACAATCTCATACCGCTGATAGTCCAAATTTGACCTCCAAAAAGCCAGAAGAACTAATCAACCATAGATAAGAGCAATTCTAAAAGAGGGGGGGGGGGGCACATACCAGGGACCCAAACTTATGGGCAGAATTAGATTCAAGAACAGGAGGGATAAGCACAGCATGACCAGGCCACCTCTCATTAACCTTATACAAAGTAGCATAATCTTCAGCAACAACCAAAACCTTATCTTGATGCTTTTGCCTGGAAATACTAATCAACCAGTTGTTGAGAAATGGCAAATAAGGCTCACTCACAATACATATAATCACAGTCCCATTTCGACCCACAAAGGAAACGGCCTCTTTGAGCGAATAATTCCGCCATTTGGATTGAAATGCTAACTGGGTAGGAGATGAGATTGAGAGAGAGTTGAAGAATCCCAAGTAAGGGTAAAGAAAACCCAGAACAAATAAGAGAGAGAAAATGAGGAAGAGGTTGGTGCGAGAAAAAAGGGAAGAAGATCGGTGGGGATTGAGGCTGAAAAGACGAGGAGAAAGAGAGTATGGGTTAGTTAGGAGGGTCTGGGCTGGCCTTTGATGAATGGAGGCCGCCATTGTTGATTAGAGAAGAAGATTGATGGATGTTTTTTCTTTTTTCTTTTTCTTTTTTGAGCTGAATCAACGATTCAAGTCGACAATGGAGTTCAGGGGATGAATTTTTGTGGAGGGGTTTTAGTGATTTGTGGAAGCTTTTGAGTGTTGAATGTTGAATGTTGATGTTTAAGCAGTGGATCTGGAATACGAGGACGACGAGAGTGTAGCTTGCAGTTGCAGCCTGTGATCTACTTTATCCATTGCTCTTCCCCTTCCTTCTCCTTGTTTTTCCCCCTTCTTCCCCCTTGGGCCCTAGGCCGGTTTTGGGTCAGGTGTACATTATTTAGAGAAACTCAAACCCAGCACAAATCAAACTGATTTCAATATGAAGTCGACACATCTTGACTGTTTAGATTAAAAATATGGTATTTTTCAGTTTTAAATAGATCTAAACTATTTACAAGGCTGACACGAAATTAATCCACTATCCAACTCTACGATTTATAGACTTGAATAATGTGTCATATTTTTGAGGATAAAAAGAAAATTACTACATATGATAGTTCGGGATTATTAACCAAAGAATATCATAGTTTAGATTTATAGACCCAAGAATACTATATAATTTAGGTGGGATAAATAATTAATGGATGTTTCTCCTTTTTCTTCAGTTTTAACTTGTGATGTTCAGTTGAGGAGTTGCTTGTTCATAATCTTTTCAAGTGTCCTATGGATACATGTTTAGGAGAGATGGACATTTGATGGGAGGCCATTGTAAGGTCAAATGAGAATACTACCTCCACTTTGAATCCAACTAAAAATGAGATTATTTGTTTTGAATTATGAAATTACATCATAAAGTTATTCATTGTTTCTACAATCGTTATATATAACCCTAGACATGTATCCATAGAAGTATAGAACACTTGCCTTCCAACTTCAATGCCCTGCAATTTCGGAACACATAAATCATACTACTCCAATTCCTGACTTCTACCTAAATATATTCTGCAACTTCAACGCTTGGACATCTCAGGTTGCACATTCGCAGGGCAAAGAACAATGAAATACGATAAAATCCAACGTAGTTTTCAACATACACATGGTTCTTTCGACAGAAACCTACCATATTATTAGATTTACAACCATTTTGATGTCAAATGCATTGTACAGAGTACAGGGAATAGATGCTATCAAGAAATTCTACTATTGGTAATACCTTTCATCTGTTAGCAGATGATGCTCACCATATACAACCACCCAGTTTCCATTGAATTAATGCACTCCCCTCGTTATTGAAAGGTCAGAAGAAGGGACAGTGATACTAGAGCCTCTATCATTGTCATCCATTCAGTGATCTTCGGGACAGGGTCATCAGCAATCCTCGGTTTTGAGAATGTTGGCCTTTTACAGGATCTGCTGGATTGATACTCATGCCACAGTGCCAGTTCTGAGCTTTGTTGTTTTCTGTTTGACAAAGAATGCCGACAGCATGCTTTTGTGGCGAACTGGAGCCTTGACAATTGCCTGCCGAGTGTTGTCAGCTGACCTGTATGGTGTTACTGACCTAGGTTGGGGAACAGGATCCTGCAAAATTAGTAAGCATTTAATTTAGTAGAATATTTTAGCGCTGCTTGAAAAATGATTTCATTTTATAGCCCCCTTTCCTCGTTGCTGAGCAAAAAGCGAGCGCAGCATATCATTATCCCTCTAAATAAGCAAAAGAAAAACAGGAGCGACCGCATCAGAATTCAGAGATGGCTGTCCTATCACATGGTGCTCATTTTAATTCTTATAATTAGAAAAAGATGCAAATGCATCATATTAATGCATAAGATATGCATAACTACCAGTTGGAAGCCTAAAAATTGACCTAATCGTAAGCACCAGAAGAAATATGAAACTAGAAAAGGGACACAAAGATGTATGGATAAAAATGTGACAATTATCATATTCACAAAAAAGGAGATAGAAATATTATTCTTTCACATTACCCTATGCCTAATACCATATGGCTGCATAGAAGTGGCAGCGAGGTTTCCGCTTGGCAGCTGAGCACGAACACCAGATGATTTACCCCTGATAGCATCCTCGTTATCTACAAGAAAGCAGCTGTGGCGTCAGATTTTCAACCGTACAAAACAATACTATTGTAAGACGCATGATTGAATCAATTAAGTATATAGCACCTAAGAGATGGAACACTGGAGCAGCTCTCGGAGAAGCCTTTCGAGTTTCAGAGCTACAGCAGAGAACGTAACATAAGAGATAAGCAGCTCTCTAAGAATGTCTGCAAAGCTCAATAACAAATACCAAAAATGAGACTAATAACATATGCTACCAACCTCTTTTGAGTCCCTTTCACAGGAACCTTTGTTTCAGAGGCTAGGTGCCAAGAAAGAGTCTTTGATCCAGGTGAACCTGAACAACATAACCATGGATACAAGTTCGTTCATGGGAGGCAAAAACAAGAACTACATGCTCCGAATGATATCGAAGCTTGCTCAAATGGTAAACCAATTACCAGAAGGATGAACGCGAGGCCTTGCTTGAACATGCATTTGCCTAGGATCTGTCTGTGAAGGACTAAAATGCACCTTCTTGTTTGTGGAGTCTGCAGCAGCATATGGCAGGATAGTCCCAAGTGTAAGGTTCGTCAGCATTGACTTAAAGCAGAAAAAGTAAAGAGAACATTGCTTACTCGGCAATATGTAGCGTTTGTGATGTCTCGGAATGATTGCCAGCAATTGCTGCTGTCTGTGGCCTTCTTTATCCATATATGTTTGGCAGGTAAGAAGTTTCTGATAATACAAAGAAATTCAGTTTCAGCTGAGAAGCACCTCTCTCCCTAACAACCCCCCCCCCCAAAAAAAACAAAAAAAAAAGAAAGAAAGAAAACCAAAAATATTTAAAATAAAAACAAAAAGAGAGAAAGAAAGCACCCGTGGTTTTTGTCATTTGTAACAGCTTCCAACAAGAATGTCCCAAATTCATGTTCATGTATCAGTAAACACATTCCTCCCCTCCCGAAGGAAAGTAGGGTGGTTAACAGGTTTAGCCTTTGCATAACCTGGATCCCTTCCCTCCTCTCCTTCCAATTTAACCTCACTGGTGCAATGAGAGCCCAATCACTCTTTTGTTTTTTTGGGGGGGAGGGAGGCAGGGGTGTTTCCTTTCAAAAGAGCCCCCATGGCCAAAACTGGGAAGCAACACAACTTCCCCCTCCCCCAGGGAGGCAGGGTGTATACAAACGTGCAAGGAATGTACCTGATTTAAACAAGTTATTTTCAGCTCTGTGGAAGACAAATCTGAAGTCTGCTGCTCAAGAAGATCAGTCAGTTTGTAAGCAACAGTGCCAAGGTGGTCAACTGCATTGACAAGTGCCCGAACAGCATAATCTTTTAGGTTATCTAATACCCTGTTGCATGACAATTAGGAACATATGAGGAAGGAAACAGGACCAAATAAAATGAAGATACAGCATGAGATTCTTCGTTCTATGGAGGAACAGAGTATGCAAAGATTCAAGAAATGGGAAGGGATTAAAACATAGTTAAAAGGCAGCAAAATGGCATGTTTGAGAAACCTGAATGTGCATCTGAACATTTACATGTTTCATTCTCCATCTTGCGATGAAAAATTATAAAAAAGCAAGAATTTCCCTTATTTTTGACCCAAAACAAATGAGGAATAGGCCTACTCAATTGAAGTATCAGTTGCCTCTCATCAACCAACGGTTGGAGTATCTATTCAGGGAACTAACAATTGCAGTTCTGAATGTGTAAGATTACAATTGTATAAAAAGCAAAACTGACACTATACAGTTTAAGTGGCTCTAAAAATCGTAACATAACATTTCATCAGCAGGGTAAGATTTCCCACATCAGACCAGAGAAAATATTAAGAACATCTGCAAATAAAAACTAAATGACTACATTTTTTATTCGTAAGCAAACTCACAACTACGGAAATGTGACCCTACATTTGTTTCTGCTCACTATGAAGATAAGACTTTTCACAATAT
The DNA here is from genome assembly GCA_017589665.1 of Selenicereus undatus. Taxonomy (NCBI): domain Eukaryota; kingdom Viridiplantae; phylum Streptophyta; class Magnoliopsida; order Caryophyllales; family Cactaceae; genus Selenicereus; species Selenicereus undatus. The sequence goes on along the minus strand of JACYFF010031954.1, from coordinate 576,327 downwards.
TCAGCAGCGGAGTAAAGTTGTGGCCTGAGGTTTTTCAGTTCCTGCAACATCACAAGTAATCAAATTAAAATGATTTGAAAGATGTTACAGCAGTTAGATATAAAACAAGGATGGCAAAAAAACTCAATAGAACAAATACATTGGACAGTTACGGCTGATAACAATGAATATACCATATCTACTGTGACGCTCATTACAATACTACCATCCAATGTCTGGACTATCTGTTGCAAACATCACTTTCCTTCAATCAAATTCTCTGAAGGGATATTGACCACATCACTGCGTCGCCCATATGTTGACAAGAACAGGGTGACTAGGCAGGAGCATCCCTAATTCCCGAAATAGTAAACATGACACTTTCTATTTGAGAGTCTCATTAGTGGCTGAATCTCTCATCAAAGCCTATTTTGTGAGAGCAAGTTATAAGACAGGATTGATCATAAATGCTACAGCATGAAAAAGCATGCAAAGATAAAAAAATAAATCATCATCCCATCACTTCAAAGGACAAGAGAGACCATGTACATTTTATCCCTTGCCTGCAGCTCTATTACACCCCACGGTCTCTCTGAAGGGATATTGACCACATCACTGCTTCACCCATATGTTGACGAGAACAGTGTGACTAAGCAGGAGCATCCCTAATTCTCGAAATGGTAAACATGACACTTTCTATTTGAGAGTCTCATTAGTGGTTGAAATCTCTCATCAAGTCCTATTTTGTGAGAGCAAGTTATAGGGGATTGATCATAAATGGCTTACAGCATGAAAAAGCATGCAAAGAAAAAAAATAAACCATCACCCCATCACTTCAAGAGGACATGAGAGACCATGTACAATTTATACCTTGCCTGTTGAGCTCTAACACACCCCACAACCTCCGTTGGGCTTCCCTTATACATTCCATGAGACCACTACCTAACATCCTTATCAACCCAAAAAAAAAAAAAAAAAAACACTACCTAACATATCCTACTTGCTCCCATTTATCAATCTCATAGTTATTTAATTTTTTCAAACTCCTTGCACACTGTGAAATATTTCATGCATCTTGGAAAACGATTCCCCAATGAATTCCCTTATATGGAAAACTTCGCCAACGTTTCTCCATTTGCAACAGTCTTGAATGGTTTTCGGGATTCGTGGGCTTATTATTCCAAAAGAAAACAAAGTGTTTGTTACAGATTTAGGCTGAGGTGGGCCCTGTCATTGATTCTCATATTTCATTATAGCTACCTCTCCAGCGGTCCAGTCTTCTTCAACCAGTTATTCACTTCCATTCAACCAAAAAATAGAAAATAAAAATAAAAAAGGTGTGTTCTTCATGGAGTGGTGTACCATGTACTCAAACTCGTCCCAGCAGATTCAGCATACCTTCTCTTAGGGTAACAATGGCCCATCATCTACAACTACCATGGCCGAATTCCCCCAGTAAACCACGCAAGTACCCATAGGCTATAGTGACATAGAACAACATTTGATCCACCTACACCCATTTCCCATTGCAAATCCTACAACATTTTCATGCCTTCGTTTTTTGCCTGAACTTATTGTACTCAAGACTCCTACCATCAAGCGCTTTGCAGGTTCTCACGTTTCATATGCGCTGTTAATACTTACTAAATGCCAACACCACCGCAGAGGGACTGCGTAAAAATCATACATAATTGGGGATTTAAGCTCTGACAGAAAATGCTTCTGAAGCAGGAAGTACAAGGAACAGAACAGGCCAAAATCAGAAATGTACATCCAAATATTAGTCTAAATAAACTCGATCCATATGGAAGAAAAGGAACCAGTTTTCTTTTAAAAAAAATTATATCAAATCATCGAAGTTGTAATCTTTCATATCATCAGAATTTAAAAATAGCAAGATTCCAAATATAGTGACTACATTTTCGCAGCATATAGATAATGCCTGTTCCTGAGTCAAAGATAACTGAGAAAAACAATTCAAAACTAAAAAACAAACACAAAATCAGATCAAAAAGTAGAAAAGCACACTCAAGCAAAGCAAAGCATAGAATCCAGATCTACCTGCAAAGCCTTGACGAAGCTCTTGCTTCGCTCCATGGAGATCTCATCGAACGTCATAGGCGACGGCAATGGCTTCGTCATTTGCTCCACCTCCATCACAATCAACAGATAACCCCAAACTGAAGAAATCGAGCTCTAATCCACCTCAAAACCCTAGAATGCGCATTGAATTGAATTGAATTGAATTGAATTGAATCGAATTGAATGCAAGAAAACAAATGCGGTTGATTATTAGGTAGTATTCAAAGCAGAGTGAAATTAATCAAGGAATGTAAGAAGAATTGAGGGGTGCGTTTGGGCGACGGTAGGAGAGAGAGTGAGAGAGAAGTAATCCCCGCGAAAGGAAGGAAGAAAGGATGGATGGAAGGAAAGCGAGGCTTTAAAAGAGAAAATGACGGAGGGAGAAGCTGGGCGTATTTATTAGGTGTGAGAAAGCGAGGGCCACCTCTGTGGATGTGGTGGAGGTGGTTGTCTTGTTGGGCCGAGTAGTCTTTTCATTGACGGCCCGCTGGCCCACCATATTTTTAGTAGATAAATAAAAAGAAAAATGGGGGCAAATTTTTCCACCACCCTCTCTAAGTCTCACTCTTGAAGTTGACTAGATCTATTGACCATATGAGTGCCCTTCATCCTAGGGCCATATCCTATTATCACAATCTTTGGTTTGTTTTTTTTTTTGGTCTTGTTCATTTCAAGCTTTTGGCAGTTAAAACCAGTGATTGATAACAATTAACAGTTATATATAACAATTGGTAGTTAGTACTTGTAAAACAGCATAAATGAACAGACCCTTTATTTATTAATTTCAAATGGCTAAGAAATAGGTCATATTTTCTTATAAATAATAAGTCAAAATTTAAACTGAAAACGTTCTTTTCGAATATAACCTCACTGAAAATTGTTCAAACAAAATTCAAATTTCGTTGAAGAATGAGTTAATTTGATTTATTAAGGTTAATTTACACATTAGTAAACCATCGATGATGATATAGTTTCCCTTATTTCTCAAGCCCCCCCAAAAAAAAGAACCAAAAAACATGCTATTTAGCACATGACATCCTTGGACCTTAACTCTAATTTCAACAGAACATGTATTGTGTGAATTAATAATTACGTTTCTTAGAGCAAGCAATGCAATGCATTTGGTGCATAAAACACTAATCATGTCGGCTAAAAGTTCAATTAAGTGGGGTTACTAAGTACTAACAATGATTTCATATCTGATTTTGGAGGCTGATTGGATTTGGCGAGCAAAGATTACGGGCAGGAGATCGAAGCTTAATTATGACTTTGAATGATATCGGTGTGTTAAAAGGTGCTAATCGTGTGTTAATCACAATGAAAATGATGTGAAAATTTGAGTATCTTTGTGGCCCATCATCAAACGATGATGAATCCCAATACCCTTTGTTTTTGGATCTGTCAATTATTACAACTACTACAACCACCGTTTTCAATGTTACTGTTACTTTCCAGAAGAGGAGTTCCTGTGAAGCAAGCTAGTTGGCATCAACTTAAAGTTAGCACATAAACAGCTGAAAAAGATAACCAGGCATTAGCCTACTTGTCACCGAACATTACCAACCTATGTTACGAACTGTTCTTACTGGGGGAAAATGATCTGAGTCTCTATTAGGTGTCGTTTGATTTGTATGTGTTCCCCTATCCAATCCATAAAAGTCTGTAACTTGACTACAAGTCTACAAGTATGAGATTGACCCATCGTCGATATTTGATCTCTTACAAAAATCAACGAACTTCTTTATATTCGCCTCTCTCTTATGAGAAATTTTGTCCACCAAAACTAGCTTGTTAGCTTGTCTTTTGCATTTCACAATGTTCAAATTATAATGTTGCGTTATTTTCGCTACAAAATAGGCAACAACAACAAACTCCCAGTGTGGATCCCGCTTTCGTGGGGTCTGAGAATTTAAACAAAGTAACCAACAAAGACAACTTGTGTAGAAATGCTTGAATGAAATACCCTTTTGAGCTCCATATCCATTGAGGTGCTCAAATCTACCGTCAACTATACAGTCAAAACTAGGGGTGTGCAAAATCAGTTAATCAGGGTTTCAGTTAACCGGGTTTTCGGTTCAAAAAAATTCTAAACCATACGCGAACCAAAAATTTCGGTTCGTCTAAAACCCAAACCGTAACCGAAAAAGTCGGTTAACCGAAACCGTTCACAAATAATAAAAAATGTACACTTTATTACCTAAATTTCTCTTTGTTCATGTTTAAATTATTTATTATAAAAATTAAACTTTAGTTACCATTTATAAATAATAAAAAAGTGCACTTTCTTACCTTAATTTTTTATTTTTTATCTATAATTTTTTTTAGAAACAAAATTAATTTCAGTTCGGTTAACTGCCGGTTAACAGAATTTTCAAATTATCCGAACTATAACTGAACTGAAAAGCGAAAAAAAAATTGGGGATTTGTTTGGAAAATTTATTCGGTTTTTTTGATTTTTGGTTCCGAAATTTTTTGCACACCCTTAGTCAAAACGAGTTCCACTGGACAACAAAAGGGCATATCAAGCATCGAAGTCTCAAGAGACATAAATCTCAATACCAAGTGATAAGACAGCAAAATTATGAACTTCGCTACTCATCCATCAGAAATAGTATGACCTAGCAAGGAGTGAGTTGAGAAAGTCGAATTTATGCTAACTTCTATACAAAATTTACAATAACTACTACACTAAACCAAGATAGTAACACACAATAAGTAGAGAAGCGCCAGCGGATAGCCCACCGAATCTGGCTCCAGCCCACATACACAAAGCATTTCAAGATGCAAACTGTTAGCTATACAGCTCCCTGGGCGTCGATCGAAAGCAATCAACCTGAAAAGCAGTGGGTATTACCATTTATCAAGACCTTCAATAGAAAGCTATGATTCCTCAGAAGTTTCTGCCTTTGCTTCTCTCCATAAGACCCAAGGCAGAAGCTAAGTAATGCATAGTTGACTTCACTTTTTCCACTAATGGCGTGAATTTAGACGAAGAGGAAGAAAACTCAAAGCAGGTAGGCTTCGTTGCTGACGCACAGCCAAGAGATTCAATCAACTCCTCAACAGAGAGCATCTGGAACTTAGTGGGGGAGTTGAAGGCAATATTGTCAACTTTATGCTCGTATATTTTCCCATTCCTGTCAAGTTTGTACTCTGAGATTCCATCAAAACGACCCTGGGCTTCCCATGGGACCCGAGGGATACCATGAACTGTCCAGCGAACCACGATAACATTCTCCGCGGGCTGCCACACTCTCAGGATTTCGAGCCATAGATCCTTGAAAAATATTTTCCCTTGGAATCTCAGTGCCCAAAAGATTGATTTATAGTTCTCAATTCCAGCGACCGTGTTCCGGGGGTCAATGAAGACAATATCATCCCTAGATATAGAAGTCCAAGCAAATTTTAAAGTAAGAATGTCATCAAAATAAACTTTGATTGCACAACTAAGGCCTCATCATGCTCTTCCCATTCTAACAAAGAGAATGCAACAACAACAATTATTAACATTCCCAATGCGTGTCCCGTTCTCTGCAAGCATCCGAGTATCCGTAAAGAGACCAATTCTAAGAGACCCACAAATTCTAATAAAAGAATGGGCTCTTTTTTTTTAGAAAGAAGGAAGTGACACGGGCATAAAACCTCCTAATATAGCTGAATTCTCAATCTCAATCTCGATCTCTTTTGGTTGTTTCCTAGGTAATTTCTCAGCAGCAACTCCATCAAATCATACCTGAATTCTAATACTCAAAATACAAGTGACACAGGCATAAAACCTCCTAATGTTTCTGAAGTCTGGCTCTCTTCTCTTTCTTTGTTTCCTTGGTAATTTTTACGAAGCAATTTTACGCGCTTCAATTCTCATACTCAAAGTACTACTCAGGGCACCATATATGGGCAGCTATGAATCTATTCTATTCATGAACCAAACACCGGAATTTTAAACGCAAAGTCAGTTTCCAGCTATTTTTCATCAGAAAGAAGCATACAAAGAAGGTTCCAATTTTCCATCTAAATTGAACATGTAGCAAGCAGCATGAATTCGCCAAACATTAGAGAAAGAAAGAAGCAAAACCTGTAAATGTCGAAAGTAAGATCCCGATCAAACAATTCTGGGAACTCTTCTCGCAAGCTTCGAATGGCATAGCCCACATTCAAATGGTAATTCTGCTTGTCTTCATCCTCCTTCCTCTGCTTTGGTGAAGAAGACGGCGTCGTTGGGTTAATCGGCTTCACAGGAGCAGAGAATTTATCGCACGTCCCCATACTTGATTGACGGTTTGCGACCTTAGCCCCGAAATCCTTCGTTTTCGCATAAACCCTAAATTTGATACTGCAAATCCCATTGAAATTGCTCTTGCAGATGGAGGTGTAATTGAAGATTTTAGGGTTAGGATTTGCGCAAGTATTCGTCAATACTTGAATGGACATTGGAGTATTGGCTGTCTACGAGGATTGGAAGTGGGAGGAGCAGGAGAGAGAACGTGCAGAAGTTTTTTTCATTTTTTATTTTTTGATCAAATGTAGAAGATCGTCTAATTGCGTATTTATAATTATTGGCGTTTTAAATTGCGCAAACTATGGATATTCCAAATTTCTAACTGCATATTTATCATCACTGGTATTTTCTTTTTTCTTTTTCTTTTTTTAGTTGTTACTGACAAAATCAGGTTAGGTTGCTTACAATTCACCTCTTGAGGTACTGCCCTTTCCCACACCCTGTGTGAACGCGAAATATTTGTGCACCAGACTGTCATTTTTTTCTTTTTTTAGTCAAATTCATTTTTTTGGTTATAATAAACTTAATTTTCTTGGTATCAAGTTTACAAGTTAAAAGGTAAAACTTGTACATAATGATTCTATTAAACTTTTCATTAAATGCAATTAAACCCTTATTACCTTGCATTAATTTTCAAACTAATATACATAGTTGGAACGATTGCAAAAGAAAATGTTAGTCAATAATCTTACTAATCAGAATATCAACTCTTAGAAACTTGTAAGAACCTTTTTCTTATAGAAAAAAATATATGTTTTTTTCGTCTCATCTTATCGGTTTGGATAGACAAAACACGCAGGTTTAAAAATCAGTAAAAAAATAACGTCACTTTTGATCATACCCTTCTCTTGTTATGAGTATGTGTCTAACTAATATTGACATATTCAAACAATATTGAATATCTAATGAAAACAAGACTCAGAAAAATAAGTGAATGCTTGTATTTTTGACTTGTCAATCAATTGGAAAGACATTTTTATAATTTCCAATGTTATTCATTTGCTACTTATTATCCTTTTAGAAAATTGTTATTATTATAGTAAAGGGAAAGAGATAACGAATTCCAATTAATTGTCTATATATGAAAACTAATCAGATAATTGGAAACATTTATACGAAGAATAACAAGTAAATAAAACGAGACAAAAACCCGTATAAAACAGGGGAAGATAGCGAATGTGAACCGAGCCCAACTTGGGTTGCTTATACAATCGAATATGCAATAGTAATGGTGTCGGCCCAAACAAGCCCTTTGAGAAGGGACAAATGAAAACATTACATGAACATTAGCCATCCACCTAGTTGTCAAGTCATCAACACCCCATGTTACACTCCCTAACTCGCTACCTTCCCATCTGCCAAAGACTATACCCCTTCAACACTTCGCAACTAAGGCCCTGTTTTTTACGTGGGTTAATTCTAAAATACTAACTTTAATCTATTTTAACCCACCTCAATCTATCTCAATCTACTTTATTATTTTACCCATCCTAATTTATCTATGAAAAGAACATGCCCTAATTCTACGCCGGCTTCTTGCCACCCTTATGCTATTTGAATTTGAATTATCGATAATAGGAATAGCTAAAAAATTTTCTAATTTCGATTTATTCTTAAATTTTTTGTCACTCATTATAGGCCTTTTTTTTTTAGAATGGTTTCTAACTCCCCAAATCGGCTATCTGCTTGCATGATTACTTGTAAGGGTACGGTTACCTAAAATTTGATACATTTAAATATCGCATAACCACATAGGGGATGTTAATAGAAGCATACATGTCAAAGGGGGAAAAAAAAAAGAAATAGCAAAAGCTAATTTATTTGTTGGTCTCTTAGCCAAATATTGATGCAAAATATGTTCCAGATTAAATATGCATTGTTACTTTTCTTTGCTATGTGTATATGTGTGAAATTTGTACTCTACGCTTCCATCCCCAATCAGTGGTATCAGAGCAGATGTAATCTTAATATATACTCTTAGAAACCCGTTTTCACTGAACATCCAAATAACAGTATACATTGGAGATTATGTTGGACATCAATTTCATAATCCTTAATAAAATTGCAAAAATCCTTATGTTGAATTGTTGATTTCTTACATGTCATACTATACATTTTGACAACTATTTCTGTTACACTTACATGGTGTTTGGTTGGAAGGAAAATATTTTTCCGAAAAATCATTTTATATGGAAAATATCTTTCCAAAGAAAATTGATTTTCATGTCACATTTTCGGTTGTTTGGTACAAGATAAATCATTTTTCACGAAAAAGAGAAAAACGTCAACTAAATTATTTAAATAACGAAAAATATTGACTAAACCGTCTTTATGTGTATATTAGTTAAAAATTAGGACTTGGCCAAACTAGCTAGTGAAAATCATCCCAGCCTAAATACCCGACTTAATTGTTTGACCTGTACATAAGAATTTGAAACGATTATTACAGCCCACAAAAAAAAAAAAAGTTGTTTCTAGATTTTTGTTTCCCTCATAATGCATCAAATTCAAAACAGGAAAAGGAAATTTATACTTAGTTTACAGCGTTGAATTTCCCTAATTCCATTTGGCATCCCTCCTGGTCGCCTACGTTGGCTTGTTTCCCTGCAATTGTTGACTGCAAGACAACTAATTTCAAGTCACTTTGGGTGCTAGCCAGCAGATTTAACGCGTTAGCATGGAAGAATAAGATCAAATAATCAAATTAGTCTCCTTAACTAGTCAATTAGTCATATACATTTGAAAATTCTTCGTTTTATAGAAGATAAGAGTTCGAAGTCATCACAATGTGCTCATCCGTACTGAAATTGCGGAAGAAGCTTTAGAGTTTGGAAATAAAACTTGGTATTTCTGTTATCGGTGATGAGACCCCGGCAAATAAAAGAATAACAAGAAGTTCAAGAAAAGAGTTGGAAAACAAACGGCTTAGGTTGCCTTCTGGCAAATAGGTGGCTGTTTTAATTGATATTTGTGTTTGAAACCGGCGAACTGTATGAGTTATTTGTTTATGATCTATAGTCTATATGATGTATGTACAAGCTTGTTTTTAGAGTTGTGTAGTGTGTAAAGGATAACTCCTAAAGCTTATCTAGTCTTTAATATATTTCC
>JACYFF010031954.1:514725-551879 GCA_017589665.1 Selenicereus undatus | reverse complement strand
TTATTAGTATTGTGAGGTCTACCTCCGCGAAATCCACTGGACAAACTATATATTCATCGTTCCATATTCCGGGAGCTATGCCTAAAAAGTAGAATGCACATGAAAACTCGTAACATAAACCAGTCTCAGTCGTAAATCACATAAAGACTATTATAGTTCGAGTTCAAGCTAAAAATCCTTGAGTAAGTTCAACGCTTGTAAATTTATTTAAAAAGAAGAAAGAGAATAGGCATTCGTCATATATACTTTGTTGGATCGGCGCTTGAAGGAGAGTGCGGCCAGGTCCAGTAGGGAGACGAGTTTGCGTTGAATGATCTGTATATATGGACAACAACACCATGTCAACTTCGTGGCGAAATCAAATGAATGTGCAGCATAACATGCCAGAGAGAGAGAGATATTTAAGGAACCTAGAATGAGAGTAAAGGACATACTTGGTGACAGGAAGGCGAGCACCACGAACAACACAACTGATGATAGCAATTGCTTCTCCATATTTTTAATTAAACCAATACTACTTAAATAGGGGGAAAGGAGGAGAGAGAGAGAGACAGAGAGAGGGATAGGATGAAATGTTGTGCAATGAAATCAGATGGTAGGGATAAATATATAGTGTTGTCCACTTATTTGATGAATTGTGAAACTTACTATGATGAAAATGAATTAAATAAATAAGTTAATAAACTAGCAGTTTCAAATACTCAATTTAAAGTTTAAAAACGACAATTATTTTACTACTGTCATAAGTTAATAGGTGCCCGAGATATCTTTATTGTTGTGTTTTTTTTTTTTTGAAGTGGGTAAAATAATGAAGTGGGTTAAAAAAGGTTGAGGTATGTTGAAGTTGGTTGAGTTTTTTATGTGATAAATTGAACTTGGTTAAAATAATTGAAGTGGGTTAACGTATGTTGAAGTGGGTTAACATATATTGAAGTGGATTGAGATTGGTATTTTGAAATTCACTCACAAAAAGAACAGACTCTGAGTACCATTAAAATATTACACTTTTCTTCATATTCCAAAAACAATTATTTATCTATTTTTTAGGGGAACAAAGAATTTTTTTAATTTTGGAGTACAAAACAATACTGTGATAATTGTATTTTAATTTTGGGGGAAGAAAGAATTTTATTTTTTATATTTCGGTAGGAAAATAAAAAAATTATTTTTTTTTATCACATCGTTATCTTACAAATGCTAGAATGGGTGGATGCCTAAAAATGCTTCCCTCCCTCAATCCAAGCTTCTCATTAATCCAAGCTTTACAACCGTTGATCAAAATCTTAGGCAATCTCGGTCCCTGGATTTATCTTGATAACCGTCAATCTCTTCCTTTTTACTAGGTACATTAGGTCTCAGGTTCAATTCTCCCCTCCCTCATTGTATTGTACTCTTTACTGCACATATTGACCAAAACGTTTTTTATTTCCGTCATTATTAGTAATATTTTGTATTTTTCAATACAAATATAAATTTTAGTATATATTATTAGAGATAATAGAATAATAAATACAATTTTCATGATTATTTTCATTATTACTATTGTTGTTGTCGTCGTTATTGTCGATATCAGCAATGTTATCTAGAGTTTAAGGCTCTCTAAAAGCGTTAATCTTGACATTCTTAAGGTATATTTTTGACTTCTCTATTGAGTGTGATTATCTTGTAAATAAATCTTCCTCAAACTTAATTTGGGTTGTACGTTTCCTCTCCCTTCTGCCTAGCTACTATCAACCCATTAAATTAGACCTGTCTAGTACATTTACTATGTGTCATGGGGCCATTACTCTCTCCCCAAAAAACTAATCTGATGGAGCATGCAATGCCACCGCTTATAAGCTCAGGACATTCCTATCACTTTTTCGATGTGGGACTCTTATCCGTGACATTCATCAAAGTCGGGTTTGGGTTGACTCTAATGCCACCTGTCATAGGGCCATTGCTCTCTCCCCAAAATATTAGTCCGATAAAGTGTGCAGCGCTACTGCTTATAAGCTCATGACCCTCCCATCACTTTTTCGATGTGGGACTCTTGACCGTGACATATGGCCTATGGGCATTCTGCTAAAAAAAGAAATTGGATGCATGGTTACATCTTTTTCACCACTTATAATATAATTTTGATTAAGATTTTTCTTACTAATTCTTTTGGTTTATTTTTCCAAGGTGCAAATAACATTAAGGGCCTATTCTTTTCGTAGGTAAATTGGGATAAGTAAAAGGGTGAAATAGGCTGAAGTAGGTAGAGGTGGGTTGAAGTTGGTTGAATTTTTTTTATGTGATATATTAAACTTGATTAAAATAATAAAAGTATGTTGAAGTGAGTTAAAGTGAGTTGAAGTTGGTATTTTAGAATTTATTCACGAAAAAAACAGGTCCTAAATGCTTCTCTTTTTGTTGGTTTTTTAGGGGGGGCGAGGGAGGGGTAAGACCAAAGATCTAGAACTCTGGAGGTATTGGAGGCCCAATGATAACCTTGGGCCAGTTACACTTCAATAACGTGGGCCAACTTTAGACCTAGCAAACATTCATCTCTCCTCATATACCAACTTTTCTACACGGTTTTTTGTTTTTATTTAGGAATGTATTGTTTATTTCTTGAATATTATAAATTTTTAGATGAGACAATCTAATTTCAGATAACAATAAAATTATAATAAGTGAAACTTAGAATAAAAATTTATTCTAATTTTCAGATAGTTTAATAATTATATTTAATATTCATACTTTGGACCCAAAATATTAGTCCTTTAGCACATACTTTTGTGCATAATTCAATCACATCACATATTAGGTTTTTGCAATGGAATGAAGAATTCATTAGATAATTAATTAGTCATACATAGCCTATAACATATATTCAACATAAAACAAATACAATCTTTAATGTCAAAATAAAACCTTAACATTGAAAATACTATTTTAAAACATACTGATGTGTGATAAACTTTGAACATTGTAAGAATATCATCAAAGTTTCATTATGAAATCACATAAACCACAAAATACCATTGAAATATCAAAATTTTCTTCACATTTCAAAAACAATTATTTATTTAATTTTTACGCTGTTTATTTAGCTGATAATATAGTGATAATTGTATTTTATTTTTTTAAGGAGAACAAGAATTTTTATATGTGTTGGAAGAGAAAAGAGCAATCTATAGTTCCATCAAATATAACAATCAATTATACATAAAGACTTGTATTTTCGTTTTTCATAATTTTATCCTTATTTTCTTGTACCTCAATTCAAGCATTAATTGAAAAGCAGCTGCAACAAGAAGATGAAGAGGAGGACATATGAGCAAACTTTAATTTAAACCATCCATTTTTTTATTAACACTTTTGAAAATATCTCTCTCATAACAATCCAAACAAAAGTACAACATTTATTATTTTCCACCACTTAACCTTCCTTTTCTCTCCCTGTTTTTCAACTTCTTTTTTTTTTTATTTTATTTTTAGGATATATATATATATTGGCATAGAGAAATATGTGTGTGTAGTGTAGGCCTACTATATGTCTAGTAATTAAAGAGGGGCAGGAGAGGGAGAGGGAGAGGAAGGGCACTCGAGTCCTGTTGATGGCGTCAGTCGTTTGCTTTCGACACACTTGTTAAAGAAAAGCCGGGGTGGGAAGTAGAGGTTGATGTAGCTGTACATGCTCGGTGCACAATCGTTGCTTGGATCGTTCAATAAATCATTGTAGGGGCATATAAATTCCACGAACGCCTCACAACATGCTTCCGCTGGGTACTCTGGCCATTTGCATTTGCTTATTAGTATTGTGAGGTCTACCTCCGCGAAATCCACTGGACAAACTGTATAGTCATCATTCCATATTTCGGGAGCTGCACCTAAACAGTAGAATGCACATGAAAACTCGTAAGATAAACCAGTCTCAATCGTAAATCACATAAAGACTATTATAGTTCGAGTTCAAACTAAAAATCCTTAAGTAAGTTCAACGCTTGTAAATTTATTTAAAAAGAAGAAAGAGAATAGTTATTCGTCATACATACTTTGTTGGATAGGCGCTTGAAGGAGAGCGTGGCCAGGTCCAGTAGAGAGACGAGTTTGCAGTGAATAATCTGTATATATGGACAGTAACACTACGTCAACTTGCATAGCGAAATCAAAAGAACCTAAGATGAGAGTAAAGGACATACCTGGAGAAAGGAAGGCGAGCACTAAGAACAACAAAACTGATGATACCAATTGCTTCTCCATATTTTTAATCAAATATTAAACCAATATTATTACTTAGATGAAATGGAAGGAAGGGAGAGAAAGGGGGATAGGAATTAAGTGGTGGGTAATGAAATCAGATGGTAGGGATAAATATATAGTGTTGTCAACTTACTATAATGAAAATGGATTAAATAAATAGGCTAATAAACTAGCAGTTTCAAATACTAAATTTAAGTTTTAAAACGGCAATTATTTAACTACTGTTATAAATAAATTTAAAATATTTAACTGCACCTATATGGATTATCTTTTCTTTTTTTTTCCTAATGAAATTTGAAAGACAGATTTTTAAGGTTGAGACCGATAAAAATTAAAACTCTTAAGCTCTTATGGTGTTGATCTTGACATTTTTAGAGTGCATCTATGACTTTTATTGAGTGTGATTACCTTATTAATTAAATGTCTATTGGAATTAATTTAATTTGCTTGTTTCCTCCCCCTCCCGCCTCGCCAATACCAAGTTAAACTAAACCGTCCCGTCCTAAAATCTATATCATACGCTTGAGAGTATGTATTTTCGGAAACCACATAAGCAAAATATATGTTAATAATTACTCATATGACAAATACACAATGAGAAGTGTATATGTGTGTGTGTGTGTGTGTGTGTGTGTGTGTGACAATATGAGTACATATTCTCGAGTTTATAATAATTTGCCCTGTCTAGTACATTTGCTATGGCCCATGGGCATTCTTCCTCAAGAATTAAAAAAAAAGAAATAGTATCACATTTACATCTTTTTCATAATTTAACATAAGATTTTTTATTTCTAATTGCTTTTGGATTACCGTTTAAAGGTGCAAACAACGTTGCTCGTTTTTTTTGGGGGGGGCCAGGTGGCGGGGGGGGGGTGGTGTGAAAACGAAGGAGCTAGAAATCTAGACATATTGGAGGCCCAGTGACGACTTTGGGCCAATTATGGTTAAGCAGCGTGGCCCAGCTTTGGACATAGCAAACATTCATCTTTCCTCCTGTACCAATTCCTTACTGTTTTTTTTTTTTTTGGGGGGGGGGGGGGTAGTGGTTATTTCTTGAATATTACAAATATTTAGATGGGACAGTCTAATATGAGAAAAACATAAGATCATAATAAGTGAAACTTCGAATGAAACTCTAGGATCCATTTGACAAAATTAGTTGTTTAGGTTGTGGATATTTGTTCTACGTGAGTTGTCCGTGTATAATTGTTTAAGTGAGCAATTGAAACAAATTTGTTCGGTGAATTTAGTTATTAGGTTGGTTGATTAATATAAATACGATATGGATAATTTATAAAGATAAATTTTCTAAAGAGTTTTTTTGATACCCAAAATTATGGAATACTGCTTTTCAATGCTAAAAGCTAGTATCAATAATTTTTCAAAAATGCTACTTAAAATGCAATCTATTTGAAATATTAGTCAAACACTAATTTACCAGATACTATAATATAATTAATTAGTGTATTAATTTAGTCAAAAAATTAAGCACTACTCTAACACTCTTACCGAGTACGACCATAGTTTAATAAGTAAATTTAATATTCATACTTTGGACCGAACATATGCATATATTTAGATACGACAAATCATAGTATAAATCCAAAATGTTAATCCTATAATGTGTGCAAAACTTTCAATGCCATATGAATATCATCAAAGTTTCATCATAACATCACATCAATTGAGGGCCTGTTCTTTTCATAGATAAACTGAAGTAGGTAAAAAGGTGAAGTAGGTTGAAATATGTTGAGGTAAGTTAAAGTGAGTTGAAGTAAATTAAAGTGGGTTGAATTTTTTTATGTGATAAATTGAACTTGATTAAAATAGTGAAAGTGAATTGAAGTAGGTTGACATTGGTATTTTGAAATTGACCAATGAAAAGAAAAGGGTTGCGTACCATTAAAATATTACACTTTTCTTCATATTCCAAAAAAATTATTTATCTAATTTTTAGGGGAACAAAGTTTTTTTAAAAAAATTTTGGAAGACTAAATAATATTGTGATAATTGTATTTTAATTTCGGGGGAAGAAAGAATTTTATTTTTTATATTTCGGTAGGAAAATAAAAAATTTATTTATTTTTATCACATTTCACAAAGCAAAGAAATTTATAAAAGGGTTGAATTTTAATGAGTCGGGAAACAAAAGAAACGTGTTTTCTTACCGATTGAGTTGAACTCTCAATCTCACGACATCACTATTTACTGCACCTCATTTTTCAGATCTATCCATCCTTCCCCATTCATTCTCTCTCCTGTATCGAGTTTGAATCCTCAAATTCCCTGCAAATTCAACAGTTCCTCGGCTGATTCAACTCAGAATATGCGGAGTTCGATTGCTAATTTGAAAGAAAACCTAAATAAGATTGCTCTTGATGTTCACGATGATGATGATGATAATGATGAACTCTCGATCCTTGGTCGTGATTCTTCGTATAGTGATCGAAGGCTTTCTCACAGTTTCGCTCATTCCAAATCATCGTCTGAATCTCCCATGCCAAATGGAATCGATTCGCCATATGTATCCGAGGTCCGTAATTTTGTGTTTTGCTGATTTGGACTTGATTTTTCGGTTGTGTAATTAGGTGGAAATCGTTAAACAGGAAATGCAATTTTATGAGGTTGATTTTAATTTGATGTAATTTGGATGTTCAATTGCCTGTTCGTTTGCTTAGTCGTTGAATGGATTCAATTTTTTGGTTGGGGATTTGATCTCAATACTGAGCAAAATGCAGTACTGTAATCGAATGCATAATGATTCTACAATTTCATAATGCATTGCAGGCATCATAGACTAGGAATTAAGGGTTAATGATTGTCCAATTGCTTTTTAGGGTTTAAAAGAAACTGCTTCCTTGCAAATTCAATTATAGGACTAGGCTGCAGTATGCCCGCCGGCCCCCCCCCCCAAAAAAAAAAACAAAGGGAAGGAAAAAAACCCAAGTTAAACACGCTAGAGTTGGTAGCTCATGGGAACTCTTGTCTTGATAAGGATTACTCGGACTCAGTCATTCTCACATTGAATGTTAAGTACTTGGCGGGGCGTGAAATTTGGGGATGAGCCATTTACTAAACATTTGTGCTTTTTAGTCTCAAGCAAATAGGGTAGAGTGCTCTTACCAAGTTCGAGCATCGAATACCTCACATGGGTACTTGAGGTTGGGTAAAAGGGAAGAGTGTAGATAACATATGTTGATGGTATGAATGATGTTGGCTTACTGTGATTCTGTGAATATGCTATCATCCCTGCTTCCTGCCTCGTGCCTCTCTCCATCTTAACTTTCAAGTTTCAATGCTTGATTTGCTCCCCCAGTAGCTGCCGCCGGTGTGCAGTAGATGGAATTTCAATTGGTTTTTACCTATCAGTTTTGGGTTTTTCTCAGCAAAGCAGAAGACAGGAAATGCAGATTTTTATTTATTTTTTTTATAAAAAACTTTTTTTATAGAGTTGATGACTTTTGAATGAAAAGCTGATTTTTCATAGTCAACCCCCCTTTCCCCCCCAAGGTTTCAGTTGTTGGTAACCCAAATATCTGCATGCATTAGGCAAACTGCATATTTACCTATTGGGTGTTTATTTTTAATTGCATTGAAGATATTTGATTTGCTTCCTTCCTTTGGTTAATATGCTAGCAGTGTTACTGTACTTCCAATATTCTAGGACATTTTGAGGGTTATTTGTCGTAAATCTCACTTTCCTTCTTGTCCTAGTTCCTTTCTTTTTTTCTTTTTAAAACCTCTTCGCGCCGCTTCCTTTTCTCTTCCACCCGCACAAAAAAACTGCTTTTCTGATTCTCCTTTTAGCATAAATTAGGTGATGCATAACACAATAGGATCTAATATATGTTGATGTTTGGGCTAATTGACGATGACTGTAAAGTGCTGCAGCCCAAAAAAAAAATTTTAAAAAATGATGGACATAGGCCAGTTTTAGATTCTCTTGATAAGAAGTTAGTCATTACCTTAGTTTTATGAACCTTCTGATATAATTTTGATAACATCCTCATTACTTGGAGGCTGAAATGATTGAGAACGGTAATGGCCTTATCTGGCTTCCGGAACAGGACATTATTTTGTGGATCATGTGTTGACATATATATGCATGCATAGGATAATTGTTTAATTGGGTCTCCAGTAGTATCACACACATGCTTCTTTCCCTATTGCGAGTAATTCTTTGTTTTTATTGTGTTACATGCAGATTGAACATTACAAAGCAGAGATTAAGAAACTCAGGGAATCTGAGGCAGAAATCAAGGCATTGTCAGTCAACTATGCAGCTTTACTTAAGGAGAAAGAGGTTTGTATCATTGTATTTGATGTGAAAAACGTCCTCAAGTACCTGCATTCATTGCCAAGAAGAATTGTTCAGTGGTTGTTCAAAGGATCTACTCGAGTGATCATGCTTGTCCTACCTTGAATCTTAACTGAATATTCACATTGAAATCCATGCTGTATGCACTGCTTTTGTCGGAACAATTATCCCAATTTCTATTTTAAAGATCTCAAAGCAGTTGTACACTTTTCCCTGGACCTGATATCAAAATTATCATTGTAGCTTTTCTTGCAACCCTAGTTTCAAAATTTCTTTTTTGTCACCTAGATGAGATATATCAAAGGATGGAGGGAATATTTTGTTATCATTCTTATTTTATCTTCTGATCATTGTTATCTGACCACTTCAATAAATGATAGATTAGCGAAATACCTTATTTTTCGCATTGAGTCTTGTATTTGTGGTTCTTTTAGCTTTCCTTCATTCGCAAAGTAATTTAAGGCTTTAGAATGAAGATGACATGTCAAAAACAGAAGAGAGAGATAATGACTCTGTTGGATTCTGAAATGTATGGTGCACTTGAGAGGTCAAAAAACTTCAAATTTTCCAAGAAATAACTTTTTCAATGCTTCAACAAATGTCTGTGCTTGTAACCAAGTCCATGTCATCTACAAGGCTACAATATCCATGATATGGATTTTAGATTTAACTGTAGTTTATGGGCCTTTCATGTCGCATGATGTGAATTGTGGGTTTGAATGCTAGATGATATGCCGAATGACTATACGCTTATAGCCTTGTAGAGGAGTAGATAGTTATATGTCAAACAAATGGCAATTGCATAGGATTTCACATACCAACCTCTGTTGGCCTTTATCTCTGGCCAGCATTGCACTCCACTTGGATTTGATGGGGGGATGTGAAAGGAGGGGGATATGCCCAGATGCGTGAGGTATGGAGAAGAAAAGGTTTTCTATCTTGAGCTTTTTGGATATCTCAAGAAGGAACTAGAAGGGAATGGGAATGAAAGATTGATATTTTCCTTGAATCTTTCCTTATCTTCCATCCACTCCCAGTTTGGCAGGCAAACCAAAGGATGGGGTAACGAGGGTTAGTGAGGGCAAAAAGTTCGCCTCTTGCCTCCGCTATTTTCATCATTAAAGTTTAAAAGGGAGTAATCAGCTTTTTGCTCCCTCTCCTTCTGTATCCGTTAGGCCCCTAGGTGAAAAGAGTGTTCGGCAAGGTGATCGATTCTGAATTCTCAGATAGAAGATAAACAATATCTTGTAATAAGGTCCTGTTCTCTTTGTCTGAATGTCTTTAAAAAAAAAAATCCAGGGGAAATAGAGCAATTGTACAAATTTGAAGAAATGAATGCCTAGAATTTAGGATGTTAAGTTCTGAGATTAGGTGAAGAGAAGAAGGCCTAAGGATGATGACTAAAGGTGACAGATAAATTAGGTTCTGAGAATAAGATTTTGAGACATGTTTTTTACATATGATTTCAGCTATAACATGATCAAAGTAATGGCAGGAACAAATAGTGCATGCAATATGTGATGAATATACAATATGATTGAAGCGTAGAGAGTGAGCTCAAAATACATGTTCCAGGGCTGCTTTTAAATTCTATCTTAAGGGAACTTGGTTGAGTTTTAGCCTTTGAGCAATGGCAATGTGTTCAGTATAAATTCTTGCTACTGATTTGAGGGTCTTGGAAGTGAGCTCATATGAGCTTTTGTTTCAATGAAGATCATCATCTGGATAATCTTAATGGATTAACTGGTGCAAGGAAATTAGGTGACCTGTGTATCTTTGCCTGCTTTTCCAGTTTTCATTCTTCATGATCAGGGTGAAAAAGGTTATTTAAAGATTTGCTGGGCACGTCATTGGATTTTAATCGGGTGATGATAATGCCTTTTGCTTCTCTTCATGCGTTTGATGGATTTGAGTTTGGTTTCTTCTTGGATATGACAACGTTTATCTGGGCTTTTAGCACATGAGAAGCCACTTCTTCCGGAATCAAACTGCGGCTCATTGAATGTCATGCTGAATTGGCTTCTAGTGTTGCAACTTTAACTTCTTAATTGATGGATTGACTTGCAAAATCTGGATGGTTAAAACACCATTTGTCTGAACGATATATTGAAACAGTAGTGTGTTAACGCTATTTGGTTCTGGAGTGAATCGCCTATCCAAGTAGAAATCATAGTCATCGAAAAGTTTAATGTCCTTTAGACAAGAAGGTTCTTATTTTATGAAATATTAGTAATTTGTACCAGCCTTGACCCGTCTGCCTTATCTGAGGTGATATGTCTACTATTTGTCAGTTTTCAAGTCCTTGCAAGTATTAGTGCAAATATGTTTTCTACTTGGGCTCTGGAGCTTTTGAAGTTTTGAAGAATGTCTTTGTTAGCAGTTTTCTATGTATTAAGGCAATTAATTTTCTATTTTGTGGTTCAAACCATTTAATTGTAGGACCTTATAGCAAGATTGAATGAAGAAAATGGCTCATTGAAACAAAATTTGGAAGAGGCTTCCCGAATGTCAGCTAATAATTTGAATGTGCTGAAGGTAATATCTGAAGAACTCTTCATCATATAAGTGTCAGTGTTAAAATAGTCACAATAAGGTTATCTTAATTTGTTTTCTCATTCTGTAGTCAGTCCTCTTGACATATTTGTCTGCTCTTTTTTTTTGGGGTGGGGGGGTGGGGGGAGGAATGGAACTAAAACATCAATGTATATAACTCATATGTGCCTTTCTGCATTTATTTTTTTGGGGGGGGGGGGGGGGAAAAAAAATATAAAAATTTGCTAATGTAGAATCTTTTTCCTCTTTTTACAATGAAACCATTTTGTGTTTCTCTAGTCCTCTAAGTTGTGAATCTCTTTTCTTATGTTTTTGCTTTTTTTTTGTGGTCGGGGGGTGTGGCAGCTGGCAGGTTGGGGAGACATATAGTTTTTGTATACTTTGCATAAAAGGTTAGAAAAAAGTGTCATTTGTCTTAGTGATTGATGTTTGTTATCTTCTCGTAAACTATTATACACTTTTCTTTTGACATACCACTTGTTCTTGTTTGAAATCTGTCCAGGGTGGACAAGAGCAAAGTGCTTATCGGCAGAACAAACATCTGGTTAAAAATCGTTCTGGAAGCCAATGGCAAAATGGTGTTGTCTGTAAACAGGATGGACACGTCAATGGATTTGCTGATTCTGCATCCAAATCTATTGGTCATGAGAAGGTAAGGCATATTCTGTTCTACGTAATTTGTAATCAGGTAGTAGACAGTGTGCCACAAGCCACTACAATAGCCCGCTGCACAGGCCTTCTGGCCAGAGTAGATTCTTTGTAGTCAGACTTGTGGGCTTACTTAGTCCCTTTGATGTAGTGGCTGTGTCCATTGGACACTTAAGTATCACTCATACACATGCACGTGGAGCCTGGTGGTTAGAACTCTCTCTCTGTATCGCGTGCACTCTCTCTCTCACGCGTGTGCACACACATGCACGTGTGCATGGGTATGAGATGCACAGATGCAGAGCATTTGCACAATCTGACATGCATGATGAGTATGCTCACAGACAGTCACTAATACACAAAATATGCGGTTAAAGAGTGATTTTGGACTCAAGAAGCAAGTCAAACAGGGTGATCCATGTTATGCCCTCCATTTTTCTTATATAACTTAATATTTGACGGGCAATTTCTCTGCTTTTATTCTTCTTCCCGTCCCTTTTCTGGAAGCTTCATAATGTTCTTATTGCATGGAAGATTTTCTTTATAGAATTGCAGTGAAATTGGTTAGTATCCCTGATTGATCTCCTGGCTTGTAATTTTACATCTGAATAATCTTGGCATGTAATTGCGAATCTGATAATTCTTAAATATTTTTTATTGATGCTTTCGTCTTGCATTACTTGTATGCAAAATATTCTTGACTGAGAATGAATGCTTTCTAGGAACTTGCAGATATGTTAGAAGAGAAAAACAGGATCCTGGCTGCTGTACAGGCTGATCATGAGTTACATATGAAACGGTTGGGGATGGAACTAGAAAAAGAACATGAAACATTGGCAAATACGAAACTCAAATTGGAAGGTAATTCCCAAAAAAAAAAAAGAAAAAAAAAAGAGAAGAAAGCCTGTTGATTCATTTTCCTTGATGATTTATTTTCTTCCTTAGATGAAGCAAGGATGAGAAGTTCTATAACACAGGAACTGAACACATTGAAATCAGATCGTGACGAGGTGAGTTATGACCTCTTATCTTGACGAGAATGAAGTTCCAGTACCTCTGTGCTCTGCAAATCTTGTTGATTGTTCAGCAATCTTACAATTGTTTTACTCTCATATCATAGTCATGCTGAATTTGACATTGATTTTTTGTTCATGTCATAATATTCTTTATTCTTTCTTCTTGGTAGTCTGCATTCATTTGTTATTATTGAACTTGTATTTGTTAAGAATGCTGTTTGTTATGCATTGTGGCATCTAGGGGTGCTCAAAGTCGGTTAACCGGATTTTCGGTTAACCGAAAATCGGTTAACCGTTTTTTCGGTTCGGGAAAAATGCGAACCGTGAACTGGACCGAAATTACCGGTTAACCGGAAATCGGTTAACCGAAAAAACCGGTTCAACAAAAAGTCGAACCGTAAACCGAACCGAAATATCCGATTAACCGAAATTTCGGTTCGGTTTACGGTTAACCGAACCCCATACACCTAAATTTACATTTTTTTTGATGGTTTAGAAATTTAATTAATATTTAGTATTTACTATTTATTTGCTGCCATTTAAAAAAAAAAAATCGGTTCGGATCGGTTAACCGCGGTTAACCGAAAAATCCTCTCCCCTGAACCGAAACCGAACCGTGAACTGTGGAAAAAAAGCGGTTCGGTTAACCGAACCGAAAATTTCATAAAATTCGACCCGGTTAACCGGTTTTTCGGTTCGGTTTTTCCGGTTTCTCGGTTCGGTTTTCGGTTTCGGTTTTTTTTGCTCACCCCTAGTGGCATCCAAGCCTGTCTCTGAAAATGACAGAAGTCAGTCACAGCTTCAGGTGTCACTTCACTGGTTCGTTAAGTGATGTGATCACATATCACCTGGTATCTGCCCCTCCCCGGGGGTGGAGGGGGGGGGGTGGATCTCTGTGCATGCGCGTTTATTTAGTATTTTTTAACGTGATTCTTGTCAGTAAGCAGTTAATTTTGTGAAACTCTTTCCATATTGGCCTTTGCCCATAAAAACTGCGGTTATTCCTCTGGTAGTCTTCATCAATATAACCTATGTTGGTATGTGTCATCAAGTTTCTTCTTTTATTCTGCTGATTTGTGGCTTGCACAAAATTTCTTCAATTTGCAGACCTCCTTTGAGTTGAACAAATTACGGAACGATGTGGCCGATAAAGCATCAGAAATAAAACGTTTGCAGACAGAACTCAGTAGAAGGGAGAGTGAAGCAGGTGATTCAGGCACTTTGAGACGAGTAATTGCAAGATTGGAGAAAGAAAATTTTGAGCTAAGGGTTGGTCTATTTGTGCCCTTTATTATTTCCGTTATCTCATGGAAGTGAATGAGAACTTTAATTGTCTCAATAGAGCTTTGGGAACTGAACTTTTGTTATCATCGCAAATTAATCCTAGATGGCGAAGGAAAAAGCGGAGTCTGCCCTCAAACATGCAGAAGCGGGAGGGAAGCAGCCTGTTAGCTTGGATGAGGTTGCCCTTTTAGTCCCAGAATTGATCGGTTCTACTAGAAGATCATGTATATCTTCAGCATATGTTCTCTTATTTGATTGATTTGTGATTTGCGATGTCATGTTGTAGAAGTGTGCTGTGACAAGCTTTCCTGGAAAAGATGAGTTGGAGCAATCTTTACAGAGGGTTGAGAAGGATTTGAAAGAAACATGTAAAGAAAGGGACAAAGCGTTGCAGGAGTTAGCCCGTCTTAAGCAACATTTATTGGATAAGGTTTCCTCAGGAACTTCCTTAGTTTGCCTATTAACTTGAATATGCAATATTGATGTGTTTGGTGCACATCTTTGAACCTATAATGGGAGGTTACTAGAATTTATGTGCAATTTCAAGCAGTTGTATTACGTTTACTCAGCCAATTTATGTGCAGTTTATTTTTTAACCTTCAAATTTCTGTTATGTTGCTAGAATTTAAGGATGATTGTTTTGCTGTTTCCTTACTAGGAAATGGAAGAATCAGAGAAAATGGACGAAGATAGTAAAATAATAGAGGAACTACGAGCACATGTTGAATACCAGAAAGCAACAATATTGAATTTGGAGAGGGCTCTGCAGCAGGCACGTGCAAGCCAGGAGGAGGTTAAGATGATGAATGAGCAGGAACTGCAGAAGTCCAAGGAAATAATAGATGACTTGAAGAAAAAGCTTACAGGCTTTATGAGCACCATTGATGCTAAAAACACTGAACTTTTGAATCTGCAAACTGCTCTTGGACAGTACTATGCTGAAATTGAAGCAAAGGTCCTGATTACGTTTCTTTATATCTTCTTCTTCAGGTTTTTTTTTTTTTAAATGTTTAGAATTGTGAAATAGTAAATATTGGTTCATAACCCTTGCTTCCATGTCCTTTGAAGCTCTTTGTGACCCTCATTTACATATTTTCAGGAGCGTTTGGAAGGCGAGTTATCACTTGCGAGAGAAGAATGTTCTAAGCTCTCACACCTTCTACAGGTACGCTTGCCAATTTTACTCTCTGGACTTAAATTGTCACCGCCGTAGGTTGGAAATGGGAAAGTAGCAGAAGTAGTGCACAAATGATTTCCATTTATTTATATGTTTTCGGTATTGACTTCTACAGACTATGGATATGTTTTTCCATTTTGCTGTCCTGTGTTCGTGGTCGCTGTGGTAAAAAAGAAGTGAGAGAAGTGGTTCACAAAAGACGCTTATTTCTCTTTTTATTCTATATCAGCTGTGCTTCATAATATAATACTATATGTTTAGCTCATAGTGAAGGAAGATTTTCATGACTTGGTTGTTACATAACTTGAAAGTCTAATGTACAGTGCCTTGCATCTAAAACCATTAAGATTCTCTTGAGGTATGTCTGCCAATAAATCCACCAAGATATGAAGATACAACATTAAATATTTCAGGTTTAGCAGTTTTGTCTTGTGTACTGGGAACATTCTGGACCTATAAATATTCCAAAATGATAGTTTCCCCTGTGACTTCATTACTGATGGAATACTATGTCTTCTATGTCAGGATTCGAATCTACAAGTTGAAGCATCAAAGAAAGAGAAGGAAGAAATTTTAGCCAAACTTGCACAAGCAGAAAACGTGGCATTGGAGTGGAAGAATCGGGTAAATAAACTTGAGGAGGACAATGGAAAATTACGGCGAGCACTAGAGCAAAGCATGACAAGGCTCAATAGGATGTCAGTGGATTCTGATTTTCTAGTTGACAGGTTAGGCTCTTTGAATAGTTTGCCGCAGAGCATATTTAGTGTGCAGTGTTGGGACTTACTCTTGTACTGCACTTATATCTAACATGTAAGAGGTACTAGCCGGATGCACAACCATATGTTGGATGACGGATGCAGCTTTCTGGGGCACAAAAAGTCTGACATTATATTCTCGTAAAATGGCATTTTGGTCTCAGTTATGATGGCTCGTTCAGATCATACTAGAGTTTGGACTATAAATTCTCCTAGTAATTTGTCTCTTTGGAATAAGACTACTAATCAAGTTACTAGTTCCCGGGCCAAAAAGGGAGTGGGCCCATGAGCCTTCAATATGAGTGGGTGATGTCAAACATACTAATTGCTGTTGGTTATGAATTTACCTATTAGAATGATATATGATTTCTGATTCTCCCAGGCGTATCGTCATCAAATTACTAGTTACCTACTTCCAAAGAAACCATAGCAAAGAGGTAGTCTATTTCATCATCTCAACCCCAATTCTGCTACGTCATATGTTATATTCTTTATTTACATGAACATGATAGTTTAAGTGTTTGACATTGAGCAGGTCCTTGATCTCATGGTTCGCGTGCTGGGATTCTCAGATGAGGATAAGCAGCGAATAGGTGTTGCACAACAAGGCACTGGAAAAGGTGTAGTTCGAGGTGTCCTGGGATTGCCAGGCCGCCTCGTTGGTGGCATCATTGGTGGTGGAGGTTCTTCAGGGATACCTGGGACACCCACAAATATGGCATCAGACAGTCAGGTATTTGACTAATTGGTTTGAACTTACCTTGTGTCTAAGTTTTGCTTCTAGGTTTTAACCTACTGCTTTCTCTTGTTTGCTTAGTCCTTTGCGGATCTGTGGGTTGATTTCCTTCTTAAAGAATCTGAAGAGAGACAAAAGCGAGAATCAATGGAAGCCAAAGCGGGTGCCAATACTGGCAGTTCAAGTGCACTAGTGGCTGCTTCACCCGTGTCTGACACAAAAACAAGCACTAGTGGTCGTCCTCCTATCTTTTGTTCCACAAATCCGCCTCTTGATACATCCAGATCACCATATGCCTATCAAAGCACGAGACAGTACGATAGTAGTTCTGAGTTCTCCACAGTTCCCCTTACACCCTCAGGAAGGCAGTTTTGATTTGAGAACAGAAAGTTGAAAGTGTGTAAGTAACCGATAGGTATTCAATTTTTGTATAACCTTTTACTTTTTGTGATGTAATGATTGATTTGTTCATCCTGTCAATTCATTTGCAAATATGGTGCCAGTCAAATTTTCCATGATTTTTAGATTGCAGAGGCGGACTCAAGCTATGTTTCTCTGCGTTGGATCTTTTGAATAAATTGAAGTCGTAGTCTCAAGGATACTAGTAACATTTGCCAACAGATGGAGCCTCATATTTGTCTCCATGCTTTCCCCAAGTCTCTCATCTCTTCTTATACCATAATCCACATGAAGCTTGAAAGATAGGGTAGCTTCAAAAAAAAAAAAAAAAAAAAAAACCAAAATTGCTTAAGGTTGTGCTCTCCCAAAATCTGTAACTAGATCTACATTGAGAGTTGTTATTGCAAATTGCTTCAGCAAATTAATTTTCACAAGGCTACGTTCTTCCTTTCTATTCAGCAAATTAATTTTCACAAGGCTACGTTCTTCCTTTCTATTTGTTTTGCACATCAAACATGGCGTACTATACCAACAGGTTTCAAGCATATCAATCATGCTTATTGCACCTACAGGATCAAATCAAACGGATGATGTTTACAAACTGGAAGGATGCAATCAATGTGGTGGTGAGTTACTTCTACTAATTCAAAAAGAGATTCAATCTTTTAATTTGATGAAAACTTGGCCTTTTCCTCCTTGAAATAAAGACTGAAGCTCATAATGATGAGGACCACAACACATAAGACTATTCATGTAGCATGAACAGCCAACACGGAGACAAAGTAACTGGAAAAGAAGTGTGCATATTCAGAGGAAAGAAGCCTGCTTTAATTATTTCGTTCATCTCTTTTAGTGATGGCAACATATCAGTTTCTGCTTTACAAAAGAAAAAAGAGAGAGAAAACTAGCCATTAAAGGACTGCCGAGCTGTTAAAGGGGGGCAGACAGACATCAAAGACCTTTGCCATTCAAACATCGCTGTATGGACTGTGGACTACTTCAAGGCTATTAAGTATTCATTGGAAGGCAATTTATTCCTGCAAATTCCAAGAGGGACACAGGGATGGAGCAGAAACAGAGCTTGCATTAGAGATAGCAAATTTCGGGTCCATCTGGTATTCAAACGAAGCATACGATTTAGATCAAAGAATTGAACAAAGCATAAGAATCCCAAATTTCCAAAATGGTCGCTGTGTTTTAGATCAAAGAATCAAACAAAGCATACGACTTATCAAAAGGATTCAGGTGTGTTTTAGATTGAAGAATCAAACACCACATTAGATTTAGCCAAATTATCAAAAAAACAAAAAAGATTTGGCTGCGTTTTAAATTGAAGCATAATAGTTGTACAAGATTTGAGCGAGGATTTCACCGAGTACTTAGTTTACCCCCCTATTCTTGTCACCTTATAGCTACAATAAGTCACATAAGTTTACTTCAATGGAAGTAAGCTTAGGCAAGTTCAATTCAACCGAAACAAGTTCAAAGTGATTATTTCAGACGCCATTGACAAGCCCAACACCATTGGCAAGACTCGTATAATAACATTCAAGTGCTTGCAAAACCTTGTGCCTAGGCAAAAGTAAACCAACAGAACTAATTTTATGCAAATAAATGTAAGTGGCGGTAATTCAATTGTGCAAGTTCTGTAAATCAAACTGTTAATAACACAAAGCAAATCAGTGCCCACAACAAAGCTCACAAAAACTGGCATCCCCAATTCAACCCCACCTTCACGCCTGAAACTCTAAGTGCAAACTACCAAGAAAACAAGTGCCAATTGCTAGTGGCATGAAGAACAGCAGCTCTTCGGGTAAGTTTGAGTTGTGAAACCTATTCTAACAACTTCGGATGAGAAAACATGCTAATATCTAATCCGCTTTCTTGCTCTTCAAAGGTCCTCGGGGGATTTTACTTAAGTACCTCTCATTAACCACACCATAGTACTTCTTGCCCTCGCCCATTGCCCTCTCTGCAAAGCAATCGACCTTGTCCTCGTACTTCTCATAGAGAACCGGCACAGTGTGAAGCAATACAAAGTCTGCAGAAACAACAAAGATTAAAAAAGGTTGATATCATCCACTATTTCATAAGAATGTCCTTGAAATGAAGCTAACAGGAAGACAATTCCTTACTTATGTAAAAGAGAGTCAAGAAATCACAGCATTCGCCCACAATTGACAGCAACCACAAACCGGCAACAACCTGAGAAGTAATCACCAAGCCGGTCAAATAAGGTAATGTGTTTCATCTAAAAAGAAAATGGAAATTGGGTGAAGAAGGGAGAGAAGTGATTATGCAGCCCATACAGCAAGGAATTTCTTAAAGTCTTTTCCGGTAGCTACATCGTGCAAAAGTGCCAATCCCCGATTTAACTCAAATCTTAGGGCAGCAGCAACCTGAAGGAATGGTTGTTCTGGCACGCTGACCTCTGGAATGCGTGGAGGAGACCTATAGTTTCAAATGACTCAGAAATAACATCTACAAAAAACAGCCAAAAAGGACGGTGCAATGAAGAAATGGCATTAAAGCTTACTTGTTGATAAACATGGTGGCATTAGCCCACAAGAACAAGACGGCAAGGGAGAGAATCAAAACATGGCAAACTAGAGTGAGTAGGTGGTACTCCATCAATTCAAACAGAACCCAGATTGCAGTAGCTGTTCCCAACACACCAGCTGAGATCTTCTTGTTCCTCCACAAGAAGACATCGGCAGCTGCACAAAATTCACAACCCAATTTTACTCAACACCGTTATTAATAAATTCTCATACACATTTCTCTAACTAGGGACGGGAAAACTGGTCAATGATTATCAACCATAATAAACTGCCAATGGCCACAGGTTTATTCAATCAAGGCCATTACTTGAAAATTAAAACTTGATATGATTAGACCATCAACATCATTCGATTTTAATTTTCCATTCAATAAAAGTGAATAAAAATAGTAGAATTTTACCTACATTGAGGAAAAATTAAGAAATTAAAATTTTAAACATGTTTCAACGGCCTATATCAAAAACGATTGTAGTAGTTTCTATTGTTGCAATATTTAGACATAGCTACGAACCAAATATGGATGATGACTTCCTTCTTCCCGGTATAAAGGTTTATTTTTTCTTGAATATTAGTCGACCAATGTTATACAACTACAGAACATTTGAAGTTATTAGCAAGGATATAAGCACTGATCAATACAACAGATGAGATGAATCATACAACCGATGAGATGAATCAAATCAAATTACAGACTACATCTGTTCATAGATCAAGACTAGGAACAAATCAGAATCGATCGGTTTATCTCACAGTACAAATCTAAAGGCATTAGATGCAGAATATCCAACTAAATCAGAAAGATTTAACGACGAAACAAAGTGAAGACAAACATTTGCAAAAGCAAATCATACAGTAGAGTGCAGCTAATAAATCTAAGCAAGCAAATCTTATGCTGATCTAGTCACAAATCACGTCCAAAACCTTCAACTACATATGAAAATGTTCAAGACGAATAGAAAGACATTGAAATGTTAGTAGATCGGATCCGATGAGAGAGAAAGTGAGTTCATACGTTTACCGCCGCCGAGGACCTGGTGAACGGGCTTCTCCCGGCCGAAGAGACGGAAGATCTTGGCTTTGACGGCATCGGAAGGAGACGATGTCGTCTTAAGCTTCTCAGGCTCGGAATCCGACGAAGAGGAGGACGACAATTTATCATCGTCGTGGTGGTGGTCATGGTGGTGGTCCTCCTCCTCCTCCTCCTTGAGATGGAGCTTCTCGGCGATCTTCTCCATCAAGGACTCCTCGCCGCCGCTGTGTGGTGCTCCCGCGTCGCCGTTGTCTGCCATTGACGTCAGAGAGAGAGAGAGAGATTGGGTTTTGGCAGTAGAGAGAGAGAGAGCGGGAGGGGGTTATAACGGGGTTCAAATCACGAAAAAGGGAGGGGAGAGAGACAGAGACGGGAGGGAAGATCGTGGCCGTTGGAATATGAGGGAGAATCTTTATGTTTGTTTTTTTTAAATGATTTATTTTTGGGGGGGGGGTGTTTGTTTGTGAGGAAAAATGGGATTTGAATTTCAAAAAAGAGGAAGATGTTTGACGGCGTTAGAAGACGGCAACAAGAAATGGTATACGACGTGGATGGTTGAACGTTTGGTTGATAATGATGTCAATGTGGGTTTGTTAAATGTAACATGGTGATTAGAGCCAAATGTTTACTCCGTCAATTGTTTAGGACCTATAGGTGACTAGGTCTATTGTCGTCCTTTGATCCGTCCACCCCAGTCTTTTGGGTTAGCTTTGACGGCTCAGGGGGTTACCCATGAGTTTTATTAATGCTTACATTTTTATATGAGAGGTTCAATGAGTAGAATACATGGACAAGTAAGATTGACTCGAGAAAGCACAACTGTATGAATTTAGTTGTACTTCTACACATTAACATTATCTCTCAATGTAGATTCCATTTTTGTATGATTTTGGAAGATTTTAATATAGATGATCTTAATTCTTACATCTACATATATCTTTACCCGTAGAGATGCTGATCCAGATATACTTCTATACAAATGATTCACATTGAGAACATGCACTTATATCTCTCAAGAAAATAGCACCAACGTCATTTGTATTTCACACCTGCTTTAAATTCTTTCAGATTCGTACCAAATTATAATTATTAGCCCTCAATTCAACGCTTAATCAGTATCTATGTCCATCAATCACTTTCTCCTAACCCAGCCCTAACAATGCTATTTGTTTGAAAGATAATTAGGCAGCTACTAAACTTATCTAGCTAACTAAATAAATGGTCATACTTATGTTCAATTGACCATGTTTTCTACCAACTTCATTAAACCATTTCCAAAGTCATATTGTAGGCTATCAACCAATTATACTAACCAAACGCATGAGTTCAATACTGGTCATCTAGACATGCAGGCATTGTCCAACAGACCCGTCCAGGAGCTAAGCAGTCCATATTATTCTTAACCCAAATTAAAATTTGCTCAGACAGAGGGAGAAAATAGAGATTCCCCTTCTGCAATATTATGCGCACCCCCCCAAAAAAAAAAATCTACAGCTTGAGAAAAAGAGTCGAAATACAACAAATGGGCCATATACGTGGACGAAGTTAATAGCATGCAGCATGGGCTTATAATCGAATCCATATTTCGGCACGCTGATATTGGTCCAGCCGAGCTCATCACCACGTTGGGCCTAACTTTAGCAGCGTGATCCAACTTTAATGTCTTGACCAACGTTCTAATTGGTCAAGTTTCACAACTATGTTAAGAGTCTATATGCAATGCTTGTATGATACTCCTGGCTCCCAAATGCGCATTCTAACCTACAAATTATGCACGTATGGCGATAGAATGCATGGTTAATTTCATAATAATATACGAACAATGTATGGGTAAAAATATATTCCCCTGAGAATAAGCAAAAACTGCCGACTGTATGAGCAACTATAATGCTATGAATTTATTATTTTTTTTTTATAGGAAAAAGTATTGAATCGAATGGCCGGCAGTTGGCCAGGTGGGACGTGCCATTTTAGGCATTGAAGGTAGATGTGAGACCTAGGTCAGGTCGGCCACGACAACTTGCTCCGTCCGAAATGTTGGTTGACGGATCGAAATTAGTTGAATTGCACCATCCGTTAGTAAACGGGTTGAACGGTATATTATTATACTGTAACATAATTAAAATTTGTTTAAGTTGAATTCTCCACACCGCAAAACAAAACAGGATAGGTTGCCCTGCTCCATAACCTGTTCATTGTGGCCTAGGCCGGGTTTGAAGTGGGGTAGGGTATGACTGGGATTGAGTTGAACCGGCTCATATCCCAACTCTAATTGGACGTAAGGATTCTTTAGTGACTCTTTGACTTTGTCAAAGTAAAACAATGATTATAAATTTATAATACATATACACATGGTATTCTCAACCAAAGCTTACCTCGCCCTCATAAAATAACAAAGAGTGAAATATATGACCTCAATTTTCAAATTAAAAAATTCAGACAAAGAAAGGGAGGTGGTATAAAAATAGTTGTTATATATGAACTCATAAATTATTATTATTATTATTATTATTATTATTATTATTATTATTATTATTATTATTATTGTTGCTGTTGTTGTGCCGAAAAAAAAAAAAGTGGGCAAAGAGTTAATTGGCATTTGGCACCCAATAATTTACATCCCCCATTGAAGTTTGAAAATGGACTTAGACAAGAAATGGACTAAGCTGAGAAAGAAATGGAAAGTTTAGCCTTGCATTGAATTGAAAAGATGGAGGAAAGGGTGGATTGGGAATTGAGATTGGAAATCTTGAGATCAGTGTTTAGGGCTTCCATGGCTCATTTTATTTTATTTTATATATTTTATGTCCCAACTTTCTAGTTTTCTTAGAAGTGCTCCATGCCCAAGGACTGTTTTTCTTGAGATTTCAAACAATAATTTGAGGAGCTCAAGTGTATGAAAGTCAAACTATATATATTTCAAATATATCATATGTGTAAGCATAGCACGTTTAATGACTTAAAAATAACGTTTCTTAATCTGAATCTCAGGATCTACTTTGACTCTAGCACAAGTATCCATACGCGTGTTACGACCTATTGCATTTGCACCATTTAATATACTACAGATAGATCTATGTCTATTCCTTATGACATAGAGTTTTTTTTGGGGGGGGCGAGATCGTATACGCGCATAATTTATGCAGAATCGAATCACACATTTCTTACAAAAGCCGTGTATGTTATGTCTTTGGTATAAATTAGTTACTCTTATATAATTTTATTGTCCAACATTAAAAGTTGTCGACGATCATTTTCCACGATAGATTTTCAAGTTGTACCCTTCAAAATGGAGAGCAGATACTATACTTATTTTACATTATCGATAAATATCTTTATTGAGAAAACCGGAACCAATCGTGTCGCTCTTGTTTTTTTGATTAATTTGAATATCGTCCATTTAGTTTTGCACAGTTTGATCTCAACCACTTAACAGTGTAATTTGATATCCTAGCTACTTAAGGCGTGTGATTAAATGAAAGAAATCCAGGATTTGACAGGCTCTCAATTGTGTAATATAATGATATCTCCAGAAAGCGTATCATAATCACATTTAAAATGACTTACTTACGAAGCTCCAATAAGAACAAAAATAATTAAATTATTGCTAAGAAAATGAATAAATGATCATATAATTAAGAATATTACAAGCACATGGTTTGATTTTATTAGAATTTTGGACATTTACTAATTATCTCATTTGTATCCCATGCATGTGATTAGCAGCCTGTCGGAGAAGCAAATTAAAACACGTATCTTCCATAAGATTTTGGATTTTTTTTCCCAATTTGTATTTATTACTGATTCATATCTTACCTATTAATTGATCAAATATAGTTGTAACTGTGGACAAGTCATACTAATTATTGTGCAACTATCTGAGATGTATGATACAAATGCACTAAATTGCTTAATTTAAATGAAGTGGGCAAGCATAGGTGTGATGTTTTTTAGATGACCATGGATAAACTAGCAAGCAATGACCATATTTAACCACTTGTCACGACTCATGATTTGGTCTCTATTTCAAGTCAGTTAGATTTAGGCCCTGTTCTTTTCGTAGGACATTTTAGATTTATCAACCTCATCTCACTTCAACCCATCTGAAAAAAAAATACCAACATCAATCCACTTCAACCTAACTCAACCAACTTCAACCCACCCTTTTATAATTATATTCTCATTATTTTAATACACTTCAACCCACCTAAAAAAAAATCAACTTCAACCCACTTCACCCTTTTATCCACGAAAAGAACAGACCCTTAGTCGTGTTTTTTGAGATTATAAATTTGAGCTTAAATTACATTTACTAATGGAACTTAAAGAATTTGTTGCAAAAAGTGTTGTGATTACTTTAAATATCCAGCGATTTTGATTTTTGAGAGTTAAGAGTTCATCTTATAATGACAGAGAATCAACCCAATAGTCCGAATTTAAAACTTGAAACGAGTCCATCATATATAGTGATTGGGAATCAAACCAATTGGCCATGCTTTTAGGATTCACTTTATCACATTCTAGATGCATACCAACAGTTCAAAATATTCGTCATATCTTAATCTTGATCTCATATTGATTGAACTCAATTGATGAAACGTGATTATCTTATGATTTATAAGTTAATTTACAAAGCTTTAAGACGACAAGTTTAAAAGTCGTACACACAACACAAACTACCTCCAAAGACTTTGAAGGCTTTATAGAGATGCACATTCGAATATGACCACTATGACATTTGAGTGGTGGACATACAGTGTGGACGATGACTTACCCTCGTCTTTGAGTCCGCACTTCTGAAGTGGGTCAACACAATTTGACCAAGAAAGCATATATTCTTTTTCAATAATCGTTACAATATTAAAAGCATATATTCTTTTTCAATAATCTTTAAAATATATGATGATTTTTTTAAAAAAATTCTTTTGTAACTTAACAAATGAACAAAATTCTCATGACGCTCTTTTCCCCATTAAAATAAATAAATAAATCATGATGCATGTTAAGGGCATGTTTGGCAACAGTATTTTAGGTAGCGTTTTACATTTTAATTAAATCAATACACTCATCAAGTAATTTTTAATGTTCGGTAATATAGTGTTTTAACTAACATTTCAAGCAACGTTTTTGAAAAGTTAATAATATTAACGTTTTGCATTCAAAAGCACCATTTCATATTTTTTTTGCCAAAAAATATCTTTTGAAAACTATCTATATCCCTTTTATGTTAATTTACATTAATCAACTAATATAACAGCTAAATTTACCGAACATATTTATTTCAACTGTACGTTTAAACAGTCATCCGCTAACAACTAAATTAAAAACGCTACCCACTACCTAAATAACTATCTGCTACCTAAATTGCTATCCGTAACTTGAACCGCTAATTTTACCGAACATCGTCTAAAAACATAAAGAGTAAAGATCATAAAAATTTGGTGCAAAAGGATGGAAAGAAATCAAAGAACAACCAAAAAAATTCCTTTCATCTTTATATCTTCCTTTCTCTTCCCTTTGCTTTCCTATCCTTTTCTTTTTCTTTGTCTTTTTT
Source organism: Selenicereus undatus (assembly GCA_017589665.1). Taxonomy (NCBI): domain Eukaryota; kingdom Viridiplantae; phylum Streptophyta; class Magnoliopsida; order Caryophyllales; family Cactaceae; genus Selenicereus; species Selenicereus undatus. Next base: position 525,612 of record JACYFF010031954.1, on the reverse strand, counting down.
CCCTTTTCTTATCTTTTGATTTTTCCCCACCTCCTTATAGCGATGGAACTTGGAAGTGACTTTCACAAAGCAAATCACAGTACAAGTAGCTACATGTAACTACAAACTGAGGCAATTCAAGTCTTCTTTACAGATATTTATAAATTAATGAGATAAATTAACCCAATCAATAAAAAGAAAATCAGAACAATATTTGCATGAATCTAAGAAACCCCATCAACTAACTTGTGCTTGCATTGCATCTCTTTCCAGCAAAAATCACACTCCACCAAAAAAAAAGAAAAAAAAAGAGAGATATGAACTCGAAACAGAGGAAATCCCGTTATGGAACTGTATCATCAATTCTTCATCATCACTCATAACCAAACAAACCCTAATTAGCTTACCCGTCTAAATCGAAAATCCTTTTTATACATCGCTCACCCATTTTAAAGCCTAACCAAAATCCCAAAAAAATAAAGGAAAAATAAAAAACTAAGAAGAAGAAACGATGGCAGGTCGACGGCGATTATCAGGGTACTGAGAGAGAGGGACGACCTCCGCCAACGGCGTGGATATCGGCGTCGGCAACGGCGAGTTCCGGCAAACCGGGCAAGAGCCGTTGAGTTTGAGCCAAGCATCGAGGCAGCATAGATGAAAGTAGTGCTTACAATCGGGCATCATTCTGAGCATCTCGCCTTCCTTGTAATCGCACAAGCAGATCGAGCACATCGAATTGTTGGTATCTTCAGTAGAATGCTCTAGATTGTTCTTGTAGAACTGGAATTTAGGGTACGAATTGATGACCGCTCGATCGAGTCCGATAGGGGACGATCCGGATCCTCCTCTGTTTTGGTCGTCGAATTCGTCTTCTTCTGCGACGAAGATGATGCGGGGGACGATGATACCGGAGAAGGGAGAGGCGGCGGCGGTGGTCGGAAGATGGCGGCGGTTGCGGCGGCGGCGCGTGCCGCAGCAGAGGTAGGAGGAGAGGAGGAGGGCGGAGAGGAGGACGAGGAAGCCGAGGGCGATGGCGATGGCGTACCCGAGCCCGATGGATTTCAGAGAGAGAGAGAAGGTCGGCGGTGAAGGTGGTGGTGGTGGTGGAGGAGGGGACATTGAGGAGAGAGAAAGGAGGAGGTGGGGAGGAGGCTCATGATGGTTAAATGAGGAAGAAGGAGAGAGAGAAAGCGTAAGCGTAAGTGTTGGTGTTGGTGGTGTGTAAATGAGGAGAGAGAAAGGTCGGTAGAGGAGAGAGCTGCTGCATTTAATTGATGTTGGTTTCGGAATAGCCCAATGCCATTAATGGGGAAGTTGAGCACATTACTCCTCCACTTATAAATAATTAAACCCCCCCCCCCCCCCCCCTCTCAAAGTTGTACACTAGGGAGGGGAAGGAAAAGGATCGCAAATATCAGCAAAAATGGGTGATGGCGTATGTCTTACTAGAACACACTCTTGAATGTCTTCCTGCAAGATATCTTAAATGTTTCACCCTTCGTCTAAATTAATGTATTTTATGAATTAAAATCATCAAATTTTTAATAATATTGGTTATGAATTTCTAACTTCTAAACCTAAAGATTCAATAGTTATGTTGACGAATATAGAATGACATCCTCATTAGATAAACCCCATTTGCGAAAACATATGACATACATAATTTTATAAATGTGAACAATTATAAATAAAATATGATGTTACATAATTTATTCGTTGTAACACGATTTCATTATTCAATCATACGAGGGTTTTTTTTTCAATTTAAAACTTAATAACATAATTTTAAGTCAAGATAAGACATTTAAGAAGTATTTTATCCCAAAACATTTATCATTTTGTAAATTTAATATACTTGTCTAAAGCAACTTACGAGTTATGAGGTTTCCACAATTGAACATCTTAATGAATCTAATAAGAAAACAATTATTAATAACCAAATAATAAACAAATTTGATCACAGGATCTTCTTAAACTTCAAATGATCCCCATCCTCTTTTCTTTTCATGAATGGATGAACAACAACCAAAATATAAAGGCATTGAAAATCTTTTTTTTTTTTAATTATTACTAGATGATGTTTTCATAAATTGTTATAAAATGTCACTATAAAGGGTTAAAGTTTTTCCCTTCTCTTTTATTTTTTTTTGGGGGGAGGGGGGTTGTGAGGTTTAACTTTCATGAAATATAAAAAGCTACTTTAATAGCTTAATCAACCTTCATTACATTTATTTTTTACATGAGAACACTTTGAACAAAGCCTAATTAACCTTATCTTATGTCAATGTGGAATCATTCGCGTGCTGTAATGGGCTTTTAAGTGGAGTTTATGGTTGGTTACTTTCCCTTAATCCAAAAGTGGGTGGGTAAGTCACTTAAAAAAAGAAGAAGAAGCAAATAATAGAATAATAAATTAATCATTAATAATTTGCCAAATGGTAGTTACGATATGTAGTTGATAATGACAAATATACGCTTTTAAGTGAAAAAAATAACATCTACATCAAAAGAACTAAATTTATACACATTTAATGCTCGTCTTCCCACTTAAGCTACTGTTTCTCCACGCTCTTTATGGAAGAGATCCTAACTTTATTGGGGGGGGGGGGGACATAATTTCACTTATTCAACATATCCCAACTCCATCAAAAACCATAAAATTGAGGGGAGGGAGGGGGGAGTTGCTTAGGTGACTAAAGATCTTTGATTAAATTTTTGGTTTAAAAAAAAGGCTCTTGACTATACAGCCAGCTACAACCTGTATTTTCTTAATTCCTATATTTTTTTTTACATAATTAAAGCGTTTGATGATGGTAATTGTAAAAAAATGAAATTATTTTGTTTCATAAAAGCATACATGTGAAGTGGATATATAATATTGTAAATTTTCTACCCGGATAAAATAGAGATAATTAGTCATAAGAAATAGACACATATTTTGTGTACCCTATCAAATGGTACTACGCAAAATTAATTTGTAAATTTTTAAAAATTCACAATCATACTGAAAAACTCAAATTTCAAGCAATATCTAGAATTTATGGATTACATAATTGTAGTTTACCTTGATAAAAATATATTTAAAAGTTTGTATAAGAGGCTATCAATATTGATATTATATGCATGATTCATATGACTATAAAGTTATCAATGCAGTCTCAGTTTAATTGTTAAAATTAAGAAGCTAGTTTATTTAGAATAAAAAAGGTTAAAATTAAAGGGATTTTCTAAAGTATAGAACAACATTAACAGTCTGTTTTAACTCAAATCAAACAGTGTGTAGAGTCTTAAGTACACCATTTGTCAATACTTATGCCTTGTTAATTTTTTAATGAGCATTGGCCGCATGGTTATGGGGACTATTGACTATAAAGGGGAATAGCCTGGAAATGGATCCTTGAATGTGCTAAATTCCTTAAAGAAGGGACCAAAACTGAGATAGGTAATGGGAAGAAAACTTTGTTCTGGTTTCATACCTGGGCGACAAAGTGACCCCTCTGCTTGGACACTCTCAGCTCTACACCCCCTGAAGTGGAGAACTTGGGTGTGGCTGAGTTGTGGACCACTAATGAGGGATGGAGATGGGATAAATTTGCTAACCTTCTACCGGATGAAATTCTCAAAAAAATTCCATCAAATTTTTCGTTTGGCTTGCGGTACACGAGAGAATAATGACAAATGCTCACAGAGCACGGCGTCAACTCTCAGATAAACCCCTATGCAATAGTTGCCATAACGATGAGGAAGATGTATTGCATGTTCTTCGCGGCTGTCAGCATGCCCGAAGAGTTTGGCTTGAATTGGTACCTGAGGTGAAGCACAACAGCATCTTCACTCTACCCCTTAGAGAATGCATACATGGTAATTTGTAAGGCTCCAACAACATAGGTAAGGATTGGCCCACTCTTTTTGCCATCACATTATGGTGGATATGAAAATGGAGGAATCAACGATGTTTTGAGAATGTTGAATTTACACCATACAATCCCTGTGCTTTTGTGCACAAGAGGACCTGGGAGGTTTTGAAGGCTCTTGAGGCTAATAATCATTTTCGGTTGCATGGGCCTCCTAACCCCAAATCTGAAATTTATGTCCAATGGCAAGCATCGTCGGACCTTTGGATAAAGCTTAATGTCGATGGAGCCTCACGAGGCAACCTAGGGCCAGCTGGAAGAGGTGGTTTATTGCGTGGGCATAGGGGAAACTGGATTAAAGGATTTAGTGCTAGCTTTGGAAACTGTTCGTCTGTCAAGGCAGAATTGCTAGCTCTACTCCATGGTCTTCTGATGGCTAAGGCTGAAGGCATCATTCAGCTGATAGTGCAACTGGACTCCAAGGCGGTCATTGACAAATTGGAAAAAGTTGATTTCAGTAGGTGTGAGCACTACTACATCATTCAAGAATGCAGGAAGCTTGTACTGGACGGGAGTTGGAGGATATCTTAACCCATTGCTTTAGAGAGGCCAATCGAGCAGCGGAGAGCCTTGCTAATCTAGGAGTGAATCAAAGCCCTCCTGTTATCTTTTTTGATTATGCTCCTAGCTTTATGTACCCAGTGCTTCTTGAGGACATTGGCGGGGTGGCTTGGCCGCATCAAGTTTGTACTTAATAAAACTGCTTAGGGACTGATGTCCCTCATTTCTCACCCAAAAAAAAAAGAAAAAAAAAAAGGGAATAGCAGAATGGGCTAATGATTAGGAAGCCCATTAGCAATGTGAAAAGACGGAACCACATCGAGGAAGAGGACAAAGAAGCCCATTATCTTGGTTGACTTGAAACCACGGCTTTAAAGTTCAAACTCTAGACCTTAAGTCGATAGTCAATGCATTGCTACACACGACAACGACTAGACGTGAAACGACACCTCGCTTTTCCATGGACTTCTGGCGAACTGATCGCTTGGGTGACTTTTGGATTGAGTCACTTCGGGTCGAATATGATTCATATTAGATAGAGTTTGAATCAGGTTAAGTATTATAAATAGTATTATTTTAGTTCAATTTGGGTACAGTTAATTTTGGTTTTTCAAGATTGTGGTCAATTTCATCAGTGCAGGTGTGGGTTAGTTCTATTTGTGCTTGAATCAGTTCGAGTTTGAGTCAGTTTGGGTTTGATTGGCTTCAAGTCATAACTCATAAATCAACAAATTCCAAGGTGATTGTTATTTAATTCTAATATGGTCAATACTCACAATTTAAAATCCAGTTATTTCTTATATTTCATGATAAAAATTTCTGATGAAAAACAGATATCATTTGTTATTATTATTATTATTATTATTATTATTATTATTATTATTTTCCTTCGAAGGAAGTCAAAGGATGCATCAAGTATAAGAGAGTAAAAAAGAAAATAAAAAGAAAAGCATAAAATAAATGAACGCCAGAGAGATAAATGACCCAAATGCAACCAAAAAAAAAAAATAATAGAAAAAAACAAACCAACAAAACCCAAACATGGCAACATGTTACCGGGGGGTGACGTGCATTTCTAAGCGCTAAGCAAGGGTATTTTCGCCCAAACGGTTAAACTTCCGTGGAAACGTAAAATATGGCTGTGGATCCATAAGCACCGACGCTTGGTTAACGGCAAATTATTATGCTTATTCGAGAATATAAAATTATAAGTGTATTGTTGTAAGGTATTTATTTTGATTAAAAAATTATACTATTATAATTTTAAATTGAAAAAAATGGTAGGATTGAATCATGAAAGTATATATTACAAATTATAAATTGTATAAAATCATCTTTTTTTGCATAATTTATCATATTTTTAAAATACGCGTATCATACATACTCGCGGATGGGGTTAATACAATTAAGGTATCACTTAATACTTTATCGGCGTAACTGACGAATATTTAAGGTTAACAATTCATAATTAAGTGTAATCATTGAAAAATTTGTAGTTTTAAATCATAAAATATGTTAATTTATAATAAGACAAGACATTTAAAAGTATCTTACAGTAAGACATATATCACTACTCTTCCAGAATACGTGCCCTCACATTCAATTAACATATATTTTTTTTATGTGTTTATCCCATATTTAATATTTAATGTTGTAATATTTATTTATTAATTTATGTTCTCAAAGAATATGTTTTCAATGTATGGTATAGACTTTGATGGTTAATCAACCGTTGGAGAAAAAGTGAAGAAAAAGGAATACAGATAAAAAAACAAGCCAAGGAAAGCCCCTTTTGGACAAGCTAGTTTGAAATTGTCTAGCGGTTGAATGAACGATTTTCATAAGAAAATACCAATGTTCGATTCTCCCAAGGCTGAACCCATTGGAGGTAGCCAAGGTGAACCATACAACATAATTAGACGAAGACGGGCCTTCACTTCTTAGCTTCAAGGACTGAGACTACAAATTTCGAGGGAATTAAAAGGGGATAAAATAAAATAAGAAGCAGCACAGAGAGAATGGTTAAACTGTTAGGATTAGAAATACAGACATGCAAGTACATAAGACAACTCATGAATCACTTAGGAGGGTGACCACCATAGGGCTCAAAACTGGTCACAGTAGCACCACCACCGGACGAGGGAGCACCAGGAGAGTGGGAATTACTAGTAGGAGAGGCCTCCTTCAAGTACCCATTCGGATTCGGAGCTCCGAAATATCCCGGATGAGGATGAGGCGGAATGTGAAAGACATGATGATGATGATGATGAGGCCCAAAGGCTGCATACTGATCAATGGCAGCTACTCGACTCATCTTGAGGAGGGGCTCGCAGGTCCGGATGGAACCGCGATCCCCTTCGAGCTCCCTGTATCGATGCAGGTAAATTGTGAGGGGCTCAATGTAGTCGTCGAACCCGAGTTTGCTCATTGCCCATAGCACGTCCTCGGCTGTTATTGTCTTCCTCTGCTCTCTCTGGCACCTCTCGTTGGCTTCTCCTGTTATGAAGCTTATGAACTCCGACACACATTCCTGCATGCGTAGAATTGAATTCATTTGTCCATCATATATACACGTGTCCATGCATGCATGCATCGGAGAGATCTGGATTAATTAGATTAGTAGTTAATCATCACCTGGATGGTCTCCTTGGCGTCATCGGAGATTTTGGCATGAGGAGGGAGGATCTTACGCATGATCCTTATAACGTTGGCGATGGGCATGAATCGATCCTGCTCCCTAACGATGCACTCATTGTTGTTGATGTTCATGTCTTGATCTGGTGTTGAGTGGGTGTGAGTGCTGGCGCGGGTGCTACTGCCGTTGGTGCTAATGGGGTTGAACATCGACATTGTAGCTGGAGAGTTACTGAAGGCACAGGTGGTTTGGGGGTGGGTGATCAGTGTGGAAAGGGGAGGGGGGAATTTGAGGAAGAGGAGTCTAATTTGTATGAATGCATGGCATGCACGTGTCGAGAAGAACAGATAAAGACAAGAAAACAGTGCATGGAAGCCACTTGCAGGCAATGCATTCTTGATTAAATGAATTAGGATTTGAAATGAGTTTAAGCGCGCGGGCAGGGGGTTTTGATTAGAAAGACAAGAAAAACATAGCCAGAATGTCCGGATTTTGAAATCGGACAATTTCGGATATCCGAAAAACCAGAGACTGGTGGGTGGGTGGTGGTGGTTCGGACCAATTAGCGTCTTTGGACAAGCAATGATGATTTGCAGCGAAAACGGACCAGTTGTTAATGGTGGAGAGAGAGGGAGAGAGAGAGGAGGTTATTGGCTGAGAGGATTCCAAGGGGGAGATGAGGGGATGCGTAGAGACTCCCCCTCCTCTCTACCCAATGCCATGCATTAATTTGTAGAGGAGGGAGAAAGGTGGGTAGAGGATAGTCCTGCTGCATTTAATTGATGTTGGTTTCGGAATAGCCCAATGCCATTAATGGGGGATGTTGAGCACATTACTCCTCCACTTATAAATAATTAAACACTCCCCCTCCTCAAAGTCGTACACTGGAGAGGGGAAGGAAAAGTAGACCTCGTCAATGTTATGCTAAACACAACACGGTGGAGGTCATCTATTGATGCTTGCCTCACTTTTTATCAGCAAAAATAAGGGTTTAAGTTTCATTCTTTTGTGGATTTATATAATAGAAGTTTCCTTTTCTTTGTCGAGTCTCCCTTTTTATGTCAGTAATATACATCATGCACTTAATAGTGTATACTTTTACTTACCACATGTACATATTTTTTTCAACATATGTTTATGATATAGACATTTTTTAATATGTGACACTGACGTGGCTCATGTGAGTATATACTCATAGGTGTATGATATAGGATAGAAACAGAAAACGGAACAAATTAATTAAACAGACAAAAGGGTTGGGAGATGCGGCGTGTCGATTCCCGTACCTCTCGCATGCTAAGCGAGTGTTCTACCATATGAGCTACATCCCCATGTTGGGGCTTTGAATAAAAATGGCTTATGGCCAACCATACTTGTCATGTTGAAATAAAAATCTCAACTAGCTAGTGCTAATTGTCTGAATACAAAGCAAATTTTCATTTTGGAAGAATACATACTCAAATCAAATGTGTAAGAGAATCAAAGCAAAACAATCTTATTAAGCACTCTAAGTTACATTATTGAGCAATATGCTCTGATCCTGTGCATGTATTACTTGTATGTGTATAAAAAAATTACATATATCATTCACGTATGAAAAACACAGAGGTTGGTTATCGTGAAACAACAAAAAATAAGATTCTACTTGCATGAGATACATGCAATCATCTTTAGTCACCATCCTTCTTCTTCTTTTTCTTCTTCTTCTTGTCCTTACACTCATCATCTGAGTCCTTGTCTTTGTCTTTTTCATCATCACTTCCTCCTCTGCCCAATAAGTCGGAGATGATGGGAATGTTAACCCTGCCCTTCTCTTCCTCATCTTCGTCATTGCCGTTTTTCTTATCTTTTCTCTTCCCCTTATACTCGTCATCATCATCGCTTTTGTCCTCATCGTTCTCCTTTTCCTTTTCATCGTCGCTTCCACCTCTGCCTAACAAGCTGCCAATAATGGGAATACTACTGATCCCACCCTTGTCTTTTTCGTCCTCGTCCTCATCCTCATCCCTTTTCTTTTCCTTGTTCCTGTCCTTATCCTCACCGTCATCATCCTTGTCCTTGTCCTCGTCCTTATCCCTTTTTCCATCTTCTTCGCCTCCACTCCAGAAGTCGGAGATGGTGGGGAGCTTGATCTCGCCAGAGGTAGAGAGAGGAATGTTAAAGCTACCAATGATGGGGATGTCGATAGTGAGAGTGACTTGGAGCTCATAATCAATGTCCCAGTCTTTCCAAATATCCCTCACCAAGCTCACAACAGCACCATGTGGGACTTTTATTTCGACATCTAGCTTTGTTGTCTCATGTTTTCCAGCAATGTCCCCTGGATCTGGCATATTTCCTGTTAGTATCACCCTACGACAACATTCAACCATCTCCAAATCAAATGATGTGATGTTGTATACTATCAATCATATATATAATGATCGAACTCAACCCTTTATAGATTATATAGCATGACATCCATGATCATGCACCAAAATTACTTAAAAAATTAAGCTTTTAAAAAGAGAGGACCTATTTTGTTTGATAAGTGATGATACGATTTAAAAAAATATATTAAGGAATATTTTAGATAACATTAAGAATACAATTAAATGGGGTGGTTGACAGGTTGGGCCAGTTCATTGGCATGGTTGGGGAAAGGGCACATCTAGCCAAGGGCGTTGGGGAGAGGACGGAGTATTTGGGTGGCACCACCGGAGGGAGTGGCTAAGATCAACACAGACGCTTCTCTAGCTGAGGATTACTACAGGGGGCTGGGGGTGGTTATAAGGGATCACAAGGGTGTCGTCATAGCCTCAGTGGGAGAGAAGGTCTGAGGAGATTGGAACGCAGATGTGGCTGAAGCTCACGCGATAAGGCTGGGATTGAAGATGGCACGAATTTTGCAGCTGGATCGAGTGATATTGGAATCGGACTCCCAAATCGTGGTACAAGCGCTCGTCTCGGGTAAGCACAAGGGAACATACTTGGGGGTGATTTTGTCTTATTGTTTACATATTAAAAACAGTTTTTCTTCTATTCGGTTTATGGCTGCAAGTAGAATATTAAATAAAGCCTCACATGAGATGGCAAAGTTCGCTCTAGGCATAGAAGGTACTAAGGTCTGGATGGGTGGAGGCCCAAGTTGTATTTTGTCTATAACAATGGCAGAAGCATTGCTTATCGATCCATACACGTAATGAAAGCCTCCAAACTTTCCTTCAAAAAAAAAGAAAAAAAGAATACATACCGGCCATCGCTCTTAAGGACATAGGCAACATCGCAGAGGGGGATGGAATGAGGATAAGGATTCACGATGCCGACGGTGGCTTTGTATGAGATTCCATTCCAACCCACCCCATCCAAACTCAATCCATGCAACGTTGCTTCAGGCTTCGGTATGTTCTCTATTTTCTCTTGCACTTTCTCTGAAACGTATTCCTTTGCTTTCTCTATCAACTCCATTTTAATTTAACTAATTTTCTAAAAAAAACAAGAGTAATTATTTAATTTCTACTCTCAAAAGAAAGGGTGATTAATTTCTCTACACCACCATAACGACAATACCTATCAATATCTTAGCACTCGCTATCTTCCTCTTTATCTCTCCTTTTATAGGAATGAAGCTAAAAAATGTGAGGGTGAGATACATCACCCTTTTTTAAATTTAGATGAATGCAATCTTCTTCTTTTATCACTAAATCGCAATCGTGTGAGACAATATTATATATACACGTTTGATTTCAAATATCATTTTTTCTTTATTTATCCATTGCTTGTTTATTGGTTGCAGAATCTACATTTTCTTACTCAGTCAAATAAAAGAAACATATATATATATATATATATATATATATATATATATATATATATATA
>JACYFF010031954.1:455478-514715 GCA_017589665.1 Selenicereus undatus | reverse complement strand
ATATATATATATATATATATATATATATATATATATATATATATATAATATAATACAATATAAAACTAAATGGATTGAATAGATTAATGGTGTCTTGACAAGTGGTGATTCCCTATTGGTTAACTTATATTTATGTCAATATTATATGATTATTCTTTATTTAATTAATTTAACAATCATCAATTTTATTACCCATGTAGCCATATTCGAGTAGCAATATTAAGTAATTGTTTCTTTGTTCAATTGTTCTAACAATTACGAACTTAAAATAAAGAAAGATATAAATATAAAATATAATTTTAATTATGATGATGGATACACCTATGATAGATTGAGTGGTTTGATATTCCAATTTTCATCGTCCATTATCTAAATTTGAAGAGACATCCCCCCCTTGGCTAAATGACATTTAACATATGCCAAAAATATATAAAAAAAATATGTATACCTTGCTGAGATGAAGTATAAAAAGGTAGGAGAAAAAGAAAATTATATTGGATGTTTTTTAAAAAAGGGAGAAAAAAAGGTGAAAAAGTTAGTGTCAAACAGTATACATATATAATGATTGTATACTTAACTTTGAAATATGTAAATGCATTTGATTTGATATTTTATATCTTCTATGTTTCTTTTTTCAGTAAAAGGGTCTTTAAGTAATGATGTTTATTTTACAAAGATAATAGGATCCTTGAATACTTATATTTAATCGTGAGATTTATTTTACAAATATATCAATAAGGACCGCTAACTAAATCATAGCATTTAGGAATTAAAACCCAAACTTTTCTTATCTTCAAAATGATTCTCTATCTTTTTAACAACTAACTACAAATTGATATATTATTACATATATTACATTACATGTAATCCATTGATGGTGAATCCTTCGATCTCAAATTCCTTATTATATGGTAAATACATTTACATGCTTCAAAGTTATATATGCAATTATCATATATGTGTACCATTTGACACTAACCTCTTCACCCCCTTTTCCCTTCTTTTTGCTCTTTTTAAAAAAAACCATCCAATATAAGAAAATTTTTCTTTTATTATGCTAAAAATAGTGTCCAACAAAAAAACATCGTTGCCAATCCAAACAATATATCAAAAATAAATAGTTTACATAAATATTTTTCAGTATCAGTTAGTTATACATATTAGTGTTTCTATTAAAATAAATGATAAGACTACAAACTCTTTTAAAAAAATAATAAGATCATAAAATTTCAATGCATGTCCGTGCGAAGTATGACGTGCATACTAATATATATATATATACATATATGTTAGTGATTACAAAGAGGCTTTCGGAGTGATTTGGGCTTGCTATTGACTTTCCAAAAGGTGGGCTAATCTCTTGGGCGGTGGGCCTCTTGGAGGGTTTAAATAAGAGTAGAGACTCATGGGCTGCCTTTCTTTACGCCCAAATGGTGTATCTTTTATCCAAATTCATTATGCTGTCATGGCTCAATTTGCTGTCTCCAGCGACCTTTTCGAATGCTGAGGACGCTTTGAAACAAAGGTATAGTGGAAAAAAAATGAAAATGATATGCGTCTTTTGGTCAAAAGTACACAAATGTTTAGGAGAAAGCATTTCACACAAGAGTTATTGTAAATTACTTTTTATAGGTTTTATAATGATTAATAATAAGTAAATTTTTAATTCAGATATGACTAATAGTTTATCTAACAATTATTTTTATCACAATCATTCCTAAATGAGCAATCAATCACCCTCAATATAATTAAAATTATTATAAAAATATTCATATCATAATATATCTTATGTAAGATGATCTTACATAGAGCTTAGTATAAAAATTGATGAAAATTTAGGTAAATTTTGTCAATGAATCTCATGTTTACTATGTACAAGAATTCTAGTATTCCATAGAACCAGTCAATTGAGTTATAACCCTCTCGAACGGAAAAGGGATAACACATTTGACTTCATACAATCTCTCAACAAGAGGCAACCATCTCATGGGACAAAATACGTATGAAACAAACTCTATCCAACTAATGAAGGAGTCCTCATGCGATAAATTTTTTTAAGGGGCAAAGAAATCAAGAAATTCAACAAATTAGGTTGGTTAATAATAGCTAGGTAGCATATGTTTTTATAGATTCCATCAATGGTCCAAAACTAGCAAATTTCACATCAAAACAATCACCATAACTACCACCTTCTCCAAAGGTCACCCCCATACATTATATGTACAAAACCAAAGACAAATTTGGGGGGAAAAAAAAACCCAAATGACAATGACACAACACAAAACCAATAGCATAATTGCATAAACTTTGCCATTTTTATTGCTAACCTTTCTAGTGCTACCACTATTCCTTCCTCCTTTACAATAACTAAACAATGACAATCACTGTAATCAAGCATATGCTCATATGCTCCAACCCTCTCTCACACGCACACATTGGACCATTCCCATTACAAAGAGCCCCAAAAGAATTTCGAGCCACTTTGGTTGAGATTCTACCGACAAGGTCCCCCCTTTCTCTCTCTAACTTTCACTGTTTTGTGCCCCCACTAAGACATTACAAATCATTGTGCCATTGTCATCGCGACCTTACAGAGATTCTGAGAAATACCCACCAGTTTCAACCCTAAAAATTAAAATAAAATAATATAAAATAAAGGTTGACCTCAGCAATAAAGTGAAAGGCATCATGCTTGGTGGCCATTAATCAAAAGTCAATTTCCCTCCTCCCACTAATCTAATCCCCACAACCAGCGCGGCCGGCCGCAGGAAAATCAGCTGCCACCGGCTGCGCCGGCGGGGCTGCTGCTGTTTGCGAGCCAAGGAGGCTCCATCGGCGGAGAAAAGTGGTCGGAAAAGCACTCATCGGCGTCGATTTTTTCAAAACCCACGTAGAAATCGTCATTGAGAATCAGATCTGAAAGACCCATGTCGTTGTCTTCGTCTTCCTTGATCAGATCATCGCCCTCTGTTTTTGACTCCGATTTCTCCATCGGAGGAGAGAGACTGGCGGCCGAGGGGGAAGAGCAGGTCGGCTGATCTTGCGACGGAACATCGGCGGAAGCGGCGGACTTCTGTCGGGTGCTTCCGGCTAGGGAGTTCCGATGGGTAGGCATAGGGTGGTTGTGCTCCGCGGTGTAAGTGACGATGAACATTGTCGGGTCGGATCTGTTTCGCTCCACTTGTTTTCGGGCTAAACACCCCTTCGAACTGCTGCATCTGTAGTAACCCCTGTTTTGAAAAAATGATCAACAAACAAACAAAAAACACCATCAAAAAGCTCTTTTTTGGTTGGTGAATTTCCCTTTGTGGATTGTTACAATTGAATAACTAATTTCCTTGTGGTTTAGCCTTTAAAAGAAGGTGGAACAGTGAGTTAATTTTAGAATTGGGGCTCATGAATTTAATTCTGGGTGTTATTTTGCCTTGCTCTTTTCAGCAAAAACAGAGTTTTAATTACAAATCTGCAGCTTTTCTGAACCAGATTGGGATTTTTCACAAAAATATACTTATGAGTCAAATTTATGTGCTTTTTGATGGAAGAATAACATAATAGTATTTTTTGGTGCAAGAATCAAACCAAAAGAAAAAAAGAAAAGAGAAGTTAAGCTTAATATAAACTAATAAAGACTAAAAACAAGGGTTTTTGGGATTCATGCATAGAAGAATATTAGTTGTTAAGGTAATATTATTAGAAAGAAGAAGAGAATGAAAGTTGCAGAAAAAGAAAACCCACCTGGGATATGGAGAACCTTTGATGGGTTTCTGACCATATTTTCTCCATGCCCACATGTCATTTGACAGACCTTCAGCTGGTACATGGAACACTTTCTTCACCAAATTCTTCCTATCAAAATTCAAACCCACAAAAATCAGAGGAAAACCCAGAAAAATTAAGATGATTTGAGCTCGTGGGCACTCCTCTTTCAACCTTTTTTTAAAGTAAAACTTAAACTTTCGAAAAAGAGAAAAGACTAACCTTTTTTTTGTTCTTTGAGGTGGAGAAGTAGAAGCAGGAGCAGCCCCAAATACAACTTGAGTAGGGCAAATTAGGCGCCGGAGCTCCGGTTGTTCTCCGATTCCGAAAGATTTTCGAGCGATGACAGAAGAAGAAGACGATGAAGAAACAGAGGAAGTCAGAGAAGAAGTGGAGGAGTTTGGGTGAAAATTGGTAGAATTGGTGGTGCAAATGGATTTGGGTTTACAAACATCCTGCAAATCTTGTTGCCCACCAAAGAACGACGCCGTTGGGGGGTCAAAAAGGGTAGTGGGAAACGCAAAAAGAAGCTCACTTGATGATGATGAAGAAGAAGAAGGTGGAGTAGGAGGAGCAGGAGTTGGGAGAGGGAAACAGGGCTCTTCCTTCACTGGCGGAGGAGGCGGGGGAGATGGGTGGACATCCACCGCTGAGGTGGTGGTCGCGGTGGCGGTGGCGGTGCAACAACTTCGGACCACCGCTAGAAGATCCCAATCTGCAAAGCCTTCCATTTGTTCAGGTTTCTAGAGAGAGAGAGAGAGTAGAGAGAGAATGAGTGATGAGACAAAGGAAGGCGCTGACTTTTGTTGGCCGGTTGGGGGGGGGGAATAATGGAAAGGGATTTTATTATTTATAAAAAAAAAGGAAAGGTAGAGAATGTAGAGCGTGAGAGAGAGTTTGTGTGTGAGAAAAGGGTTTCTGGGTTTGTGTGATTCTCACCTATCTGAAAAAAAGAAAAAAGCAAAAGAAAAAAAAAATAGTATTTGGTTGACCTGGGAGATTGTCAAAGGAGAGAGAGAACGTTGCTGGATTTACGGGAAAAGTCTACGCGGCTGTTTCTTTTTTCTTTTTCCTTTTTCTTTTTTTCTTTTTTCTTTGTTTCTCTCCCTAGCTATGGCCTTCTTTCTGTGTGTGCAGAGAGCGGCACTGCTTGTGGTGGTGACAAGCAGGTACCGACAAAAGCAAATTGATGAAGAGGTGGGACCCACCCCTTAATTTCATCCAGTGTACCTGAGGAGTAGCATTCTCCGTAGTCCTCTTATTTCCTCCTCATAACTACTCTCTCCGTTGGTAATATATATTATATATTTAAGAGTATGTATTCTCTCTTATTATATATATATTTTTTTCATTGTCTATTTATTATATAGACAATTTTTAATATATAACACTGACGTAACTTGTAAAAATTTGTACTCCTAAAAATATGAGATAGACTTTGCTCTCTGTCTTTCTCTCAACGGCAGCTTCATATGGGCCTTCCGTTCAATAAACTTGTATGAGTCTTGATATTCTTGGCAAGGAGAGTACAAGGGGGGTGATTGGTTTCTAATAGTAAGCCCACTTAAGGAAGTCATGCATGAGGCAATTAATGACTATATATGAACAATTCATTCACAATATGAGCGTCATATGACCTGTTTATTCATAATGTTTCAACAAATTTATGGGAGTTTTGATCGTCTAGCTACCCGTTTTTTTTGTCATGTTGTATGTAATGTTTATATGATGAAGCAATAAGTTAGATGAATAATCAAGGTTATTCTATATAAAGGAGTTTTTTTTTTAAGGCAAAATCAACTTTAGGAGCTATTTAGTTTGGTTTCCAAAAAGAAAATTCTTTTTGTTAACAAAGCCAAACCAAAAAAAAAAGTTTTTTCGTTGGTTACATATCTTAATTTGGTGTCTGCAATTGATTAGAAAAATAAGAAAATAATTAAGTTATATGTATCCAAATAATGGGCAAATTGATGCAGACGATTGGTAAATTTTGTGTGAGACATGGGGTGAGCAACACCGGGTACCCGGTCCAATTTCTTGGAACCGGTCCCGGTCCCGGTTGGACCGGGTCCAATAATTTTGGAACCGGTCCCGGTCCCAGTTAAAACGATTCCAAAATTTCTGGACCCGGTCCCAGAACCGGTTGGGACCGGTTCCGTAACCGGGTACCCGGTGCCCTTTTTTGACTTTTTAATTTTTTTTTAAAATTAACTTTTATCAGAATTTAAGCAATTAAGTAAGTCACCAACCCAACAACTACTAAGCACTAAAGACGTTAGTACTTATATTTCTAAGCAAACATCACAAAAAAGCAAGAAAAAGGCTCCAACATTAACTAATAACTATGCATGCAAAAGATCATTGAGTAATTAGACCGGGTAACCAGGTACCAGGACCGGTACCGGTTCCAAACTTTCAGGAACCAAACCTGGAACCGGTTGCCACCGGATCCTGAATTTTGGAACCGGTCCCGGTCCCGGTTGAACCGGGTCTGGATCCGGACCCGCCGGGTCCAAACCGATTCTGGGTCTGGGTCCGGGTACCCGATTTTTTTGCTCAGCCCTACTGAAAACATATTAAAACACGAATATTTTTATGATGACCTTTCATAAATGTGGTGCCGAGTAATTGATTCAATTAGGGATGTTCTAACAAAAGTCACCACTCAATGAATTCTCGATCATCTCCGGATCAAAAAGTTGGTCTAGCGTAAGCAATTACTAGTCATACAAAAAGTTTAACAACTTCAAAAAACTCACCCCTACAAAAATCTGTCTCCCTATAACTCGCTCCCATAACCTTATGTGGATATAATTAATATCATCCAAGTACTGGTCTAATCGAAATTAGTTAGCTGTTAGCATGCATGTTTAATGACCAATTCAATCTTGATTCAAGCTAGAATTTGCTGAATTTTTTTTTTTGACAAGGGTAAATAGAACAACAGGGACGTTAAGCGCCTCTTCTCACAAGAGTACGCCCAACTACATCAGCTGCCAAAATAGCCTTAAGAGATGGAGAAAAACAAATATTGAAGAGTAGGACGCTGAAATTGAGTGTCCAAATTTGGAAAGCCAGTCAGTTGCCATATTTGCTTCCCTGAAGATGTGGGTGAAGAGTAATTGAATACCTTGAGTCTGTCATACATGTATATCGTTAATAAGATTCGATATTTGCCAAGGAATTTGCTGAATCAAAAGCTATAATTCAACAGCCTTAATTCTCAAACCCCTCTTATCTAAAACAAAACTCAATTCATCTAACTGTCAAGGGCAAATTAGTTATTGTTGGGTTCAAGCCAAGCTTCACCTAATGCATTGAATTCGCATTTAAAAGAAAAAGAAAGCACACATTGACTAAGACAACTACAGTATACTATACATGAAGTAAAATGACAAATGCCTTGTTAGAAGATACTTCTTAAATATTTTATTTTGACCTAAAAATTATATTATAATGTTTTTAAGTTCAAAAAATGGTATGATCGGATAGTGAAAGGATATTACAATTTATAAGTTGTGTATAATCATTTTTTATATATAATGTACCACATTTTAAAAATACGCGTATCATATACCATCATAGATGGGGTTTACCGATTAGAATATCATTTAATATCTCGTTAGTGCAGTTGATGAATGTTTAAGCTTGACAATTTATTAGCCATTGAAAATTTGGTGATTTTAAGTTATAAAATACGTTAGAAAGACATTTAAGAGTGTCTTGCGGTAAGACATATATCATCACTCATGCATGAAAATTAGTAGGCGTTGGTTTCTTTGTTATAATGTTGTCCTGATGATTCAAACTCTTAGAGGCAATTGCAACTGTCATGCTCTTACGAACATCATGAGTTAATCAATATTTACGTAGTTTCATCTCTATTATTATAAATTAGTCTAAGTGACTTGATATTTATTCGACTTGACCTAAATATGGAATAAAATTACTCACATGCACTTGGATGTGACATTAGTATAATCCCAGCCAACCCTTTTATTTCATGCACCCGTGAAAACGCCATGTATTCGCAACACCTTTAATGGAGTAGGCTTCGACCAAACTTTATCTTTAACTTAAGTCTCTTCACATTGAATGATCACACGGTTCAATTTTAAATTAGAAAGAGAAAAGAAAAGAAACCATATACAATAGTCAAAGTGAAACCATTCGCTCGAGTACCTCCGGTTGGCACTGACGGCAGGTGAAGGAGACGGTGGGGACATAATGGAAAACATAGAAGGTCAAAAAAAAGAGAACCCTTGAAAGATTTAAATTTAAAAAAAACTATTATTATGCCAAAACGGAGCGTCAATTATTACTCTGTTGGGTCCCCAAGTAAATTAGGGATTCAATCATTGTCTTGTCTTTTATAACCTTGTAATTTTTCGATTTGCTTAGTAGTGGCCGTTAGTGATGACAGCTAATATCGGAATGATACCCGTCTTTTTTTTTTTAATACAATGGTAAAATATTGGTTACCTATTGAGTCCCCTATCTTAGGAAAGACCCAACAGGCCAACCAGCCTAGGGAAAGGGGGTTAAAGCTGCCTTGGCAGAAGGCCCAATCCACACACCCCCTCGCTCTTCTAATTAATTGTCAAAGCAAGGTTTCTCCCCAAATTTTACTCTGGGTGGAGAGGGGTGAGCAAAGACAAGCATGCCATCCTGCTACAAGCAGATTAGCGGAATGATACCCATCTTAGCACCATACATTTGTCTTCGAATCTAGATGTTGTGTTTGAGCTAATAGAGTCAGGTGATCCCCATACCACAAGTTTGAGGACTTTTCAAAAACCTTTTCTTATCAAGCCATATCTCTTTTGATTGTCCATTCGGTTGAAGAGTTTAATAAGAGAAGTGATTTATCGACTTCTCTCTGTTTTTTACAAACTCACAGGAAATTTACTTTCTATCTAGTTTTTTTTTTTTTTCAAAAAAATTATAAAAAAGATCTCTTGAGTGCAAGGAAATGAGGCAATCGTACTGATAATTGACCTTCAGACCCAAACAATATGTTGTTTGGGCCAAAGAGCTTGTCCGTGCTCCTAACCTAGAAACCGAATCGGATTCGCACTTAATTGGCCTGTGTGTGAACAACTCAAGTCCCTGCTCCAATTGGTACCTGTTATTTGGGTCAAGGATCCAAATGTGCTGTCAAATGACCAAAAGTCCCATGCCCCCTTTTTAAAAAGGCAAACAAATGGAATCGAAAAATAAATATATTCACAGATTTATATTAAAAAATAAATATATAACAAATATATTTGAAAACAATATATGCAAGATATGTAAGAGCACGTGTTTATGGTTACATTTAATCATTTTGTCGTAGAGATAAGTTGATAGCTCGACATTTGGCTTAGGACTAGAAGATATGAATGCATCCCATGCACCTTTTTAAAACATTGTGGAGGCATGTATGCAATGCATATACTATGATCCCCGCAACACATATTCTCACGATTCACATAGACGAAATGTATGTTAGAAACCGACCATATGATGAATAAATGCACAGCAATATATATGTGGCGATTGAGAGCATGTACTCCAGTAAGTATATTATAATTTGCCCCATGAGTGCGTGTAGCTTTTTAGACCTTCAAGTATGGTATCCCTATCTCTAAATCCTAGTCTCACCTTTAAATTTTCCCAATGAGAATCCTAAGATATTGCTCGAGTTGCATTGCTGCATCAACGGCTCTTAATTATTTTAATTTTTATCTCGGTAAAGTTATTTTCCCACTTTTCCTTCCGTTGTGGACCTGGCACTTGCTTCAGGATTATGCCGCCCCCATGCGTGTTGACTTATTAAGCAAACCCTAATTACTCGACTTTTGTGGGGGAGGGGGGGGGGGAATTTTCCTTTTCTCTGGTTGACAAATTTTCGGCCCAACAAAATAGGCCACAGCCATAGATAGCAACATAGTGGGCTGCGAGTGGATCCATCAGCCCATCATCGAAGACCAGCTTTACACGAATTCGTGCCCCACTCTGCCTCTCTCTCCTTCCCACCTCGGGCTGTTGGTCGCCTCGGCGAAAAATGCTGATTAGGATAATTGGATTTCAATGGACACATGCAACCCACAAGAGGTAATGAAGAAACACAAAGCGGTGTTAAAGGCAATTTTTTATGTGCTTCCGGTAGTACATACTCTCGTTATCTATATATATATATATATATATATTTCACGCGTGTATTTGTCATATATTTATTTTCTTAATATATATTTGATGATGTGGCTTGTGGGAGCATATGCTCCCACAAGTATAATAGACGTATTGGTTATAAACGTCCCTTTTATAAGATTGTCTATGTATGAATGATTTTACATTCAATTGTACTAATTATTGTTATTATAAATATAGGCAGATGCATATATTAGACATAAATGTCTCCGCACACTATTATTTGAAAAAATTGTCCAAAATTTTGTGTAAAATTTGCTGAAGTTTTTGAGATGAACATTCGTAAAAAATCAACTACGAGTTCTAAGTCATGGGAAACTAACAAATTAGACATCTTTATGTAAGCTTTTTTGGATCCGACAGTGGTTATAAACAAATGAAAATTTGTCATGGACATTGTAGACAGTAGACATGGCGGTACTTGCAGAAAGTAAGAAAGTTGATAATACTCCTGGCAAAAATTGACCCGACCTGAAAATCCAACCCCGAACTCGCTCGAAAGTTTTGGGTTCTGAACACGATTTTCATGACTCGAGCCCGAAATAAATCAAACCCGAAAAACCTGCAAAATTTTGGGTCAAACCCGACCCGAACCCGAACCCGAACATGCCCGCTCGACCCGAACATTATATACTTAGTTTTTATTTTCTTTAATTCTTTTTCCTCTTAACAATAATTCTTTTTCATTATAATGAATCATTTAGAGAGACATTGTACAATTATCACATCCCTTCGCAAATTAGACAATGGTTCCCCTTTTTTTTCTCATAAGATAACGTCATATGTAACTTATAAATGATACAATTTTAGAAAATGCCCATGAAATACCTATAATATTAAGAAAAACAATTTAGAATTAGATAAGTATTGAAAACGTGCGAGTCATACCATTATAGTGTTGGTAAAATGAATTATACGTCTCTCGCATTTTAAATAAGATTATTCTATAATAATATAAAATTTTGATTTAATACTTAATAGATAATTAAAATATCTTGCACGTATATAATATTCTTTCGTTTGGGTTCTTTCTAATTGATCTTGAATTTGATGCAATGTTGGGCAATGGACCAACTAATGTTCGTGTTAGGATTGACGTGCTAATAAAGAATGTCTGATTAGGTAATGTAGGTTAATTAATGAAATATCAAATTATTAAACGAGCTATTAATGGGTCGAACTGCTCTGACTTGTTAACATGCTTTAGATGGGCTGACCAATGAATGACTTGATAAATTATTAATACTTTAATATATGGGCCTACCCATTCAAACGTGACTCATTGCCCATTTGCACATGAATTTCATATATCAAGTTGAAAAGTTTGGATATTTTTGATATTCTTTGAAGAAATTACAATTACAATTACAATGCTTGTTCATTAAATACAAACAACTTTAAGCAATAAATATTCTGAATTTTTGATTTTAACAAAAAAAGAAATAATTTAATAAAAAGGCGCTTCAAACTCGTTGGGTTGATCCGAAACCTGTAAAACTGAAATACACTCGACCCGTACTTTACCCGAACCCGAAATACACCCGACCCGTATTTTACCCGCTCGCCCGAGTTTACAGGTCTACTCATGTATTATGCTCGTGTAAATAGTTTCATGTTCTGGTTTCACAAAAAATCCCAACACAAGACACTTTGGTGCCTTTTTTAACTAATGACGATCATATGAGATACTAAATTACGCCCATAAAAAATGTAGAGAATGTAATCGTAGTTTGATCTTTGTGGATAGATCAAAATGTACGTAACCTTATCTCGAATAAATAGAATGGTCAAGTCAAAGCGACAAATTTTGACCATAAATGTACTTGCAAATGGGGGTGTTCATCTATTCAAACTTGGACCGAACTGATTTGGACCGATGATCAAATAAGAGAGAAGCTATGGACCATAGACCAAACCGAATAAGTCGTGAACCGGACCGAACTATCATGCTAACAAAATTGAAAACTTGGATGACATCGAAGAGAGACGTTTTTACAACATGAACATTTTTTATTCGGACCGAACTTAGACCAAATAATAAATAACCCTACTTACAAATTTGTTTCTATTGTGGCATTGAATCAATCAAATTGTCAAAATTTAACATTTTGCACCGGCCAAAATTGCAAGGGAACAAAAGACCAGAGAGAGAGAGAGAGAGAGAGAGTGAAGAATGTCTACTTCGGCCTTCAAAAATGGAAACCAATAAAACAGCATGTGAAACTTGGGCTCCCCTCTTAATCACTTGTTTTTGCTTCTAGTTTCATTTTCGTATACAGAATGAATGAATGAATACCCAATTTAGAAAGATTTCCGACATTTTGGACTGCTGCAAAAATTGAATTTGAACCAAGCAGCCCAAACAAAGTACAGTCATCTTGTTAGGTGACTAACAAAACACAATGAAAATCACATGAAATACGTTTGCTCCTTCGTTGGTGTTGTACTGTACCGAGTTTACATTGGTTTGCTGGACCAAGATATGATTCAATGGTCTTGGCTCTTGAAGATTGTTCAACATCAACCCCAAGACTTAATTTGTCACATTCACATGATGTCATATTCGCTTTCGTAAATTCTCCTATGAGATGATCTCACTGGGATGTTTTCTCTTCCTCTTTCTCCTACTCGGTAAATGGTTTTGCAATCGTTATCTCTATAAACCTTTTTCACAAAACTGTTTTGTGGGTCTTATGGAATCAACCTCTCTATGGGTATGAATACCGGTAGATGTAAGGTTGCCTACAGCTGGATCTCCCCAAATCTCGCGAAAGCGGGACCCACACTGGGAGTCTGTTGTTGTTGTTGTTGTTGTTGTTGTTGTTGTTGTATATCTTTAAACTCTAGTACGATATGCGTATTTGTAAATGTTTCATTGACGGTAGGCCATCGATGAATGGTTCGTTAATTTACTTCTCGTGGTCTATCTTGATATTGACGACACAGATCGATTGACTACAACTCACTTGTTCGGAAACTAAGCGGAGAATTTGCTTGTTCTCTAGTCTTCGCCCTTTACCTTTAGGCCCATCTTGTTCTTTTTATAAATAAAGAATGAATCTATTGGATAAATGTCATATAACATCTATAATACACATCATACTTTAATGAATATATTGAATACATAGTTGAAGTCACATAACAAGTGCTTTCCTTTAAAAATATATTGTCTGTACGTAAAATGCACACAAGTTATTTTTTCACCATATGATATTACAAATTTACAATGCATAAAAGTAAGTTGAATTCCGCTGTTATATCTTCTCTAAATTATTGAATATACAAAGTATATACCCAAGACATGGAATCTAGCACTGCATCTCTGCACATTACTCATGATGCCAATCTGAGTCCAGCCTCTTCACGAATTAATTTAGTGTGTACTTATCAAAGTAGAAATTCTAACAATTCTATTGTCAATTCAACGTAGGAACTTTCACACGAACATTCTTTGGTTTTCACTGGGCAAGTCTCCTATTCCTTCTTCATCAAATATTCTTCCAAACATAAACAAAAGACTAATGATCAAAGGAAGAAAGATCAAGATAAAAATTTCGTTTTTGCTTTTTTCATTTAGGCAGTATTTGATTGGAAGGAAAATCATTTTCTCTATGAAAAATGTTTTTCAATGAAAAATTGATTTTCATGCCACATTTTCCGTTGTTTGGTACAAGATAAAGTATTTTCTATGAAAAAGAGAAAAACGTCAGCTAAATTGCTTAAGTGGCGAAACATATTGATTGAATAGTTGTAGTTGAGACAAATGTTGACAAAATGAAGGAAGTTTGAGCTTAAAATTCATATTTGAGTTTTTTTTTCAATACTTCATCTCGGATGATCAAGTTTAGAATCTAAGCTGTTAAAATTATTTTAATGATGAAAAACATCAACTGAATTGTTTAAGTTGCGAAAAATGTCGTTGTGAAGAAAAATATTGACCAAATGAAGAAATGTCGTGCTTAAAATCAATTGAATTGTCGTTGTAGAAAAAAATGTTAACCAAATGAAAGAATATCAAGTCCAAAATATGAATTTGAGCCTATTTTAATATTTTCTAGCTGATGGTCAAGTTTCAATCCAAACCGTTGAAATTATTTTAGTGATGAGTCGATTGAATTGCTTTAGCGGCAAAGAATATCGATTAAATTATCATAGTGGAGATAAATGCTGATCAAATGAAAGAAATTTGAGCTGAAAATTTAGATTTGAGCTCATTTTAATATTTTTCATCGGTCAGTCAAGTTTCAATCCAAACTGTTAACATCGAATTTTGCACCTAAATTTCAGTTGAACATGTCATCAAAGAGTTGAAGGAAGAAAATCAACTTCCTATCTCTCCAAAAGAAAATCATTTTCTTCCATTAGGGGAAAAATTATTTTCCTTAAAAACTAGTTTTTCATCTTTTATTATGCTAAACAACAGAAAATTGAAAAATCATTTTTCGGAAAAATCAATTTCCCCCCAACCAATCACCACCTTAGTTAATTGTACCATGATTAGCTACACAATCTATTAATTCTTTTTAGTTCTTATAAATCAAATTTGGCTAATTTGTTGATTGTTCTCTAAATGGCAGCCACTAATTTGGAAATCATATTAACCGCATGATTAAATAAGATAAGAATGACACCACAAAAGTGATATAAGGGTTTTAACATGCAAATTTGTGTGGAAACTCAAAAGAAATTAGGGGTTAGACTTTTGTGATTAGACTGCTTCTGGTAAGCAGTCAACATTCTCAGCCCAATCTGCATGCGTGTGGGTTTGATATAACTTTCCTACTTTACAGCAAAGTCCACCATTATCTATGTTGTTTTCCACTCTTTCATTTCAAAGACAAAATATAAAAAAGTACAAGGTTGTGTTTTCTCTCTTGTGCTTTGACTATGTTTTAATTCTAGGTGTGGTTTTATATATTTTTTCAAATTTTCAACATTGCTTACTTGACCCTCCAAAAATTTTCCAAGCAATGGGAAGAAGTTGAGTAGTCAGGGTGTCGTCCACTGGGAGTTAGGTTTAAAGTACTGAGATTAGCTTAAGCGACTCAATATAGGCCAAGAAGGAAAGAAATGAAATCAAAGCTAAACTAAACTAGTGAAAGCAAAAGAGGTGGCTTGAGACTATGATTTAACCAATTGATTAACTAAATAGATAAGAGGAGTCCTAACCTACCCGACCTCAACCAAAAAAAAGAGATGGTCGGTTGCGCCATCAAAGATCACCCAAGCCCTATTTCAAGGGTCATGAGTTAGCCTAATTAGCCTAACCACCTAGTTTCATAGGGTTAGCCCAATTAGATCACAAAATTAGCAACCCTTAGACCTAACTAGAATCGGGACTATTTTCATATCCCGAACCTGGCCATCCCCTCTCCCACACTTACTAATTGACCTCACCTCTCTGCATAAGTCATTCACTAAAAAATATAGAAGAAAGCTCTCTCAGGCATTTCATCGAACACTAGGTGGGCGTGAGGGAATACTCTAAATTCTAAGCGAGAATTGGGTGTGGTTAGGCCTAATACACGTCTAATTAGTCATCAAGAGGTTAATCATAATCCAAGCCAACCAAAATTAACAACTAATTAACCACAAAACACAAAAACCCTAAACTTAAACCTAAGCTAACAAACAAAGAAACAAGCATAAAATTATAGAAGTAAACCTAATCTAACAAGGATTAAAACAACTAATGAACACAAAATCATAATAAAAACTAAACATTTAAGCTAAATATAATCTAAACTATCAAGATTAAACAAAAGGAAACAAGAATAAGCATGAAATAAGAAGAGAGAAAACTTATGGATTGCTTGGAAACTCTTAACTGTACAATGCTTGAATCCCCAAAACAACCCAATTAATCCTAATCTAACTACTTTATTTTCTCCTAATGAGGTTTTTGAAGCTAAACCCTAAGCTGAAACTACCCTAAGAATTGCCAAAACAACCCCCCCAAACTCCCGAAGACGGGCTTTAAATACAAATTGAGCCGGGGAAAAGGGGCGAGAACAGCAGGGCAAGGGCTGACGGCCGTCAGCAAGGTGACCACCAGGGCACCAGCCGTCGCCAGCCAAGCCCGGTTGGCGGTTGCCGGCCAAGACAGGCCGGCGGTCGCCAGGCCCTGGCTGATGGTTGTTGCTAGTTGGATTGCGACTGGCCGTCGTGCAATTGATTGTCCTCCCGTCACATGATGCTTTGTCTTCTTCTTTTGTTCCTTTTCGCGACGTTTGCTCGATGGGATTTATTACCTACAAAAGTAAATAAAATGAGTAAAAATCTTAGAGATCGATTATGTTATTGTACGAGCTAAAATTAGATAAAAGAGGCACATAAAATACGACAAATTAGCGCCTAACAACAGGCTATTAAGTAATACTCTATAAAGTATTAGTAACGTATTCATGAGGTGTTGATGTAATCATAAATGAGATTCAATTTAACCAAAAGTCTAAAATAATGGTTGAAAGCTCATAAAATGTTTCATACTTTCTAATATATCTAGTCCGTGAATGTCTTCTAAGTTTGAAGCGAGATATTGCAAATGCCCCCTTTACCTTTTGCAGTAATTCAATGTGCGCCGCGTCCATATTCAGACTCCGAACCTCTTGTTGAAATGCTTTGATACATTTACAATACCAAATTCAACCAAAGCATAGGATGATGGTTGGCCTTGAATGTCCACGAAAGATACATGTATAAGGCTATTTGACTGCTAAATTACTCCTTTAATTTCCCCATTGCATTAATTAAAGATGGAGCCAA
Organism: Selenicereus undatus; assembly: GCA_017589665.1. Classification (NCBI taxonomy): domain Eukaryota; kingdom Viridiplantae; phylum Streptophyta; class Magnoliopsida; order Caryophyllales; family Cactaceae; genus Selenicereus; species Selenicereus undatus. Next base: position 498,002 of record JACYFF010031954.1, on the reverse strand, counting down.
CCCCATCAAATCTACTTGGACTTTTCCTCTTTTTTTTCTTCCTATTTTTAATTATAATTTTCATATGTCATTTCATTAAAGTTAGGGATGGCAAAAAGTTGGGGAATACTCGTCCCCGCCGAGGCCCCGCCCTGAAGGGTAGAAAAATCCCCATCCCCAACCGGGACGGGGACGGGGAGGAAAATTAATCCCCGCTCGGGGACGGGGATGGGGACATAGTTCAACTTGTCCCCGTTCCCATTTCCCCGTTCCCATCCCGATTCCCTGATTGGAGAAAAATCCCCGCATCCATTGCCAATTTTAATTAAAATTACAAAAATAATCTTATTTTTAAAATTTTTAAATGAAATAACTAAGGTTATATTTGTAATTTTCTTTGTAAAAGCCCTAGATATATATCAAATTTAGTACTCATAGCCGTGTAGAGTTTAGAAGGTGGGGGAAAAACAGCGGGTAAAAATCCTCGTTGGGGCTCCGACGGGATTAAATCCCCGCCCGGGATGGGGACGGGGGCGAATTTTCCCCCCCGAAGCGAGGAACGGGGCAAGGATCCCAGCGGGGACGGGGACGGGGAATATACTCCCCGTCCCCAACCCGTCCCGTTGCCATCCCTAATTAAAGTCATTGGTCACATATTATCAACACCAATTTAAGTTTCAGATCGATGTCAAATTATAATTTTTTTTGAAGGATAAAATTAAAATTTTTTAGGCTTTATATGATAAAATTAGTTATTTAGTAACAGAAGCTTGTTTACGTATTATTAAGAAAAAGATTCAAAAACCAAATAATATTGAGCAATCAAAGTCGATATTTACCTCCATGGATACTCAACCTTTGACATAAAATGAAATGAAACGCGTGGAAACTTGAAACTAAGACCAGACAACACATTTCATGAATTTCTATTTTTGTTCTTTCCAAAGTTTTAGTTTTCTGTTGACCTTTATGCTTTTAGGTTAATTAAAGATGATAGTCCAAGTCACATTCCCTAATGACTCCTCACCCCAAACAGAAGTCTCTTTTGGTCTCCCTTTTCTCTATTTTCGCCATTTGTTGAAAATTAAACGGCCACAACTAACGCATTTTCAGGCGTTGGCCATCGGCATGTAACACGTATGTGTTAATTAACTACAACCTTGTCAAATTTTCATGTCTCAAACCCTAATTAATTTCATGATGTTGGTTAAGTTTTGGTTTCATCAGCTTTTGCTATCTTTGTGTTTGTTACATGTTGATCAAGCTCTTTTACGTAATTGTCTTCTACACCCCAATGATTTTACACGTATACATGTTGCAAGTCGTAGTTTTTGTTGTAGTCTCATATTTTACATATTGATAGTTTGGGGTGGGCAACAGGCCGGGTACTTATTGCATTGAACATATTGGTCCGTACGTTTAAAATAGGCCAATAAATGGCCGGGTCAATAGTGGGCTGACCCATTAAGACATATTAACGGACCAGACATGGACGGACTCATTAACGACTCGTTTAGTGGCGCATTATTTTTTCAACCTACTTGACACACTAGTTTACATATTCAATTAGTTAGGCTAGCTTATTGCCAACTTTATACATAACAACAATTATTATACACAATTTTTTTGTACAAGTTTGTTCCATTTTAAAACGGACCAAAAGCGCTTCGTCTAGGGGCCGAAACTAGCAATGAATACACATAAATACAAGTTATTTTGTTGAACACTAACAATCAAAACGCATAAATACAAGTTAAAATACTATTTTATTTGAAAGGGTCCTTGTTAAGAGCATTCCCAGTGGAGTTTCAGATTTTGGAACTCTGGTCTGCCACATCAGCAAAAGTTCCATAATTTTGGAATTTGCATTCCATTACTTCTCCAACAAATGGAACTCTTTTTTAATCATCCAATAAAAATATTTATCATGTACCTACCTCATAACACACAATCTATTTTTTTTAATTATTTAAAAATTATAAATTAACTCAAAAAAACAAAAAACAAAAACAAATAATAAAAAAATCACAAAAAGACAAAAGGGAGAGAAATGGGGGTGGGAACGCCTGTGCAAGGCTCCCCACATGCCCCACGCATTTTCCTCCCACTGCCAGCTTTTCCTTGCCTTGCATGCCACACGTAAGCCCCACATGTTGCCTTGCATGTCACCGCTGCCAGTGCTCTAAGCAAGCAATGCAACCCGGTAATTCGGTAAAGCCTTTTTATAAGACATTCATATATATGTTGAAACCAGCTCATGCAAATATTTAAACTAGTTATCGTCAAACACTTAACATTGATTAAATCTACTTATAAAAAGTCAAAATAAAAAATCAAAACATTTCCACCATTACAATTGAGGAAAAGTTTATTCTTCCAATATTAAATTCCAAGTTCCAGCAGCAATCCCCATTTGAGCCTCCAACATCAGAAAACACAGTTATGGAATACACGAGAGGAAGACTTTGAATCGTACATAAAATCATGGGTTTTACCATTCAAAATCAGATATTGGAATAATTGGAGTTGCATCATGAGGATTAGTATGACTTAACACACAAGATTTTGATAATTTAGTCAATGTGGCCTTAATTAATTCCCTCTCTAATCTCCATCCATAGTCAAACTCTTAATAGGTTTTGCGTCATCCATGACCATGAGTTTGGATTTTGTCACTTGGAAGTCTAATCCGTCTTGTTCAAAAAATTCTTCCCCTAATTCTTTTCAAGGTGGTCATAGTTGTAGATGATGAGAAGCAATTTGAACTCAATCTCTCTAATATTATTTTCGTTAATCTTTTTATTTTTCATTGTTGCAGATGGTAATTCTCTCATTTAACACTTGAAAATTAAGATGTTAAATGATTTACAATTGGTGTCAAAATATGTTGATCACCACGTACCAATGCCAAGATAGAATGATAAAAGTTTTTTCAGTTACTAAATAAGTGGATTATAAGATAGCAATCTCTTCCCCGACGTACTACAGAAAATCCCAATCCCCTGCTCCTAGGGAAAACAAGAAGTGAGTTTATCAACCCCCCCCCCCCCCGAAAAAAACACTTAGGCCTTATTTTTTTTCGTTGGTAAATCCAAATTTACCAACTTCAACCTACTTCATGAACTTTTTAAATCTACAACATGGGTTATAACACAACGTTACTTGCAGAACATTCAACTAAGATTGCAATTAAGACTAATTTCTATTAAAAACTAAAAGGTTTAGTGATAATAGACATATATGAAATTTAATTGATGTTATTAAATTTTAGAAACCTTAAAATGATGTTATTATATAAAGTCCATGGATCTGCCACAAAGATAAATGGTAAATGCGAGGAAAATGGAGAAATAAATTGATGGACACTTATTTAATTGATATGTACACCTCATGGCTTTCATGATTTGGATTGGGATATATATGTCGGTCAGACAATAAGAGCATTAATTATTAATTTGGTGAATGATAAATGTAGGGCTACGCAGATAAATTGGAGAAATAAACAAGAATCTCGGCCATGTAATGTCGGATAAATTTAGCTAATTATGGGAAATTTTAACAGAGAGGGAAAACCTAAAAAAAGAAATTAGCAAAAAGTGTATGCATAAAACTAGATGGCAATGGATATTATTGCATACCATTTTTGAAATTAAATTTAATTAAAATTGTTTTAAGAGGCTTACTTGTAAGTGTTGGGTGCATATGATAGTGATACTATCACTGCACTGAATAATGTGATAACAACCCTGTTTAGTTAACGTACCGTGCATGACTACTTAATTACACATGCTAAGTTTATCAGAGTATTTAAATGAAATCTGAGATTAAAAGAACTGAATGATAGTAACAACTTCCAAAAAAATTAAAGGGAAACAAATAAACTTCAATTGGCAGAATTGTTTTATTGAGTAAATCGTTTGAAAAAAATATAATTAAACCGTAATCATGTATAAAAAAAATCACTCAACTTTAACTTAGGATTTTAAAAGTCGTTAGGAAAATAATACTTGAAATTCGAGCGTAGTATATGCGGAAGTGATAAATGATGTAAATGTTGGAGAATGTAAAACCAGATCAACAAAAGATAGTAGGGGGCACATGATTTTTACGTGGAAACCCAAATTGGGAGAAAACAATGGGCGGCAACAATGGCACAAAATTCAGTATAATATGAATAGGTACAAAACGATCTTAAAGCAAATGCTAAAGAAAGATATCAACAAGAGAGATAAAGATCTCAAAGCAAACGCCCAAGGAAAATCTCTCCATATTAATTCTCAATAAAATGTAGAATAGAAAAGAGAAATGCTGAGAGGTACTCTCAAATGCCCCGCTCCAAACAAGGTTAAACAGTCTAGTATTTACAGAGAAGCCTCAAATGTACCAATAATTTAACCCTAACTGCAAACATATGTGGTATTGGCTACCAAGGATCATCTTCATAGAAAAGGAAAAGGATATTCAATGCAAATATGAAAATAATATAATTTTCATAAAATAAAATATCTTCAACCACACAACTTGAACCTCGAATGTCAAATAATAATCTTAAAAAAAAATTTTAATTATTTTCAAAACCGACAAAGTAACTTGTGGCAAATTCGTTGTTACCTTCAATTTGTAGCTACAAACTAATTCGGACGGGGATATTGGATTAATCGAAGTATGCAACTCAACTTGACTACAGTAACTAACGATTGATCTTATATACACAGGCGAATAGGCGATCAACACACTAAGCTTTTGCCCTACTTTTCTGGAATCTTGTATAAATTATTCAGACCTTGAAATGGACATATTATTCGGGCCAAACGGATTGGTGAAGGGCAATCCAATCTTCATTTACTTAATTTGCATAATTAATCAACACCTCGTACATTTTATTGATGTGAGATAAACTCTCCTTCGTATACTTTACATGATCAATCAACACATATATTTTACTGAGGTGAGACAATTTCACCTCGATGTACTAGAAAACACCTTATCAGTGTTATCACATGCGAACTATTAGCGATGCTCAAGAGCTGCACATGGTGAAAACTCAAAAGCAACCCGACTGTGACGTTATATCGAATCTAATGTGAATTAACCATTGAACAAATGAATAATGTACACAAATTCATGAAATTTCAACCTTAACTAATCGGTCATGAGTGAATCGGAATAACTCACCTTACATACTCGATCAAAATCTCACATCTTGTGGATTTGGATTTTTAGAACAACCCACTGTAACGTACTCCGGCACCTTACACCCCCTTCCCCTCCTCATCTTTCAAAACCCACCAAACATCAAGAGTACAACCAACTTAAAGACATTATTGATTGTACTTTTGCCCCCTTGAATAATAATAATTAAAATTGTTGATGAACAATTCTATCATCTTGTATACACAATGGATAGATTCAAGCACAGTGTAGTTTATTATTGGAGACACACACAGACGTACAGTATGATGTAATGCAATGGTGATGCTTACGACTTTAATTAACCTAAAACGCTCTCTCCAATAATCACCACTAATATCTCCACAAATATTGGAGTGAAATTTGTCGTGTACTACCAATTTCCATATGAACGCAGCATACAAAACAGGGAAGTAGCAGCAAATTCAAGCAAAAGCAGCTCACCAAACCAAATACCAAATTTATTAATATTAACAAAATAATAAACAAATAAATTGATTAATTAATTAAAGCTGCGCTGCTTTATTTTCCACTACATAATTAATTAAGACGATAGATTAGTTGGACAATCCCTGTTGGATCTGGGGCTGGCCGTTTCTCCCAACCTATAATCAATGCCAAAAATATCTTTTTTGGAGTGTTTCTGTGTCAATTTCGCAGATTTTGATGAGCTGGTCACAATTGAAGTGTACTTAACTAACCTTAATTAATTATGATTAGCCTCCATTGATATTTTTATACCCCGTGTACATCATGTGTTTGGTATTAATATCAAGTGTGCCTAACTCTAAATAATAAAATTGAACTTAACTAGAGAAAAACACATTTTCCTACTATTGAGGAGCAAACTTAATTTCTTTCTGTTGGGGGCGGGCGAAAATTGAAAAGAATAAATAAGGGTAATCCAATAACTAATTTAAGTACAAAACTGATAGATTATGACCATTTAAACGAGTTAAGCTTGAAACAGAACTGTAAAAAAATAATTTTTTAATTTCCAACATAGAAGTCATGACTGAAAATTTTCCATTATTCAACTACGAAAAATTGTTTTTGAATTTACTTTAAATTTAATACATGAAATATGATTTTAAATATAAGAAATATGTTGCAAGAAGAAATTTATCATTTTATAAATTTAAAATGGAGAAATGTTATAAAAAAAGGGGGAAATGACAAATTTACATGGACACTAAATTAGCAATTTATCGTTTAATATGAATTTTAAGCGCGCATTTAATATTTGAAAAAAATAAATCTGTTTTAAAAAGGAAAAAACGGCAGATTTACATGGAGTGATGGACATACTAATTGTAGAGGATTAAGAATCCAAATCGCAATGCAACTCCAAATATTCAAAGTGAAGGAACTTTGCAAAAAGCGAAAAGGCTGTTGACAATGAAGTGAGGACTTCGGACAGATGGACATATAAGTGTTCCATAATATTCAAGGGCTGAAATTCTCTTTATTTTTTTCAACCAAAAACAAAAGAAAACACGATGGAGGGGATTTTTCAACGGGTGAGGCCCGGCAGCAGGTGGTCCGCGATCCCCTGTTTGAAGCGGAACCACGTCCACCGTCCCCTCTGTTTACACGTGTTGGATGCTCTCCCCAACTCAACGCTCTACCCCCCCCCGTCCCTCTTCACCCACGCCTTCATCTCTTCCTCTTATCATGTCATGTCGTCTCAATCTTATGCTTATTTACGTCAAGATAAGACACTTATAAAATATTTTGTAATAAAGTACATATTATCACTTATATGATACTTGCTTAACAATTACGACATCAAGTCTTAGTGTAGATTTTTGCATTAGAGTATGAAGAGATTGGTTTACATATAGATGAGGTGTAATCAAGTCAACTTTGAGTCGGTCACGTTCAGACAAATGATATTTATTAAGATTAGTAATTAATGACATATACATTTTAAAAAATAAAGTTTATTTGTTGAAGCTCTACGGGCAGCTATATATGCTCACATAGGTGAGGTCGCCTGAATCTAAATATTCTACGATTCCTCACAAACGGGACCCACACTGAAAGTTTGCTGCTGTTATTGCTGTAAAAGTAAGTTGATAAAGATTTGAGATTATGAATTATTTAACTCAATACTATTCATTTACATGCTCCAGAAAGAAATATCCATCATTAACCTAACTCTTTATTAATTCTACTTATATGGGCTGATTAGTTCAATAATTATCATGTACCTTGTTATTCATTACCTACTTCTATTAAAAATCATAATCTTATAATCACATATATTTTTTTAATAACAAAGATAAGAATACAATTTAGATAACCCTTTTCTTAAGAATTCTTCATATATCATTCTTATAGAGGATGCAGAGCTTATAATTACATATATATTTTTTTTATTAGAGCAAGCAAGTCAGTCCACAAGATCCCTGTCACAGAATACCTAACAGACCAAAAAAAAAGATGTCAAAACCAAACTAAAAGTCCAAAACCACAAGCCTCCAACACATAATTTCTACATAAATTAGAAGTGTGTGTCTCATAAATTTAAGCCTGAATGGAAAGAGAAAAAAGTGGAAGTGTTGGCCATCCGGTCAACACGTGCTCGACTTCTAATCACGTACAGGCAAGGCTGCATATACTCCTATCTTATAATTACTACGTACAGGAAGTGCTATTGGAGGTGCATGTATTTACACATTGTGTTACATATTATTGGCCCTTGTTGTTTCCGTACACATAACTTTATATCTCCTGATCCTCAATTGTCTCTGGTGGATTTTTTTTTGTGTGTCTCGTGGTTTCTGACAAATGGAGCCTCCTTGTCAAAGCCTTGATGAGTTATATGGCCGTGTATTTATGCCCCGCTTGTCCCCTTCTCTAACATATATCTTTAGTCAATATCAAAATTTTGGTATGGAAAACGAAAGTAGCTAATAAATTAGAATTCTAATATGATAAAATCAAATTATGTTGTTTTACATGTACCTTATAAGTTACAGAATCAACCTTTTCCAAGTAGTTTTCATTATTTGTCTTGCATCGATGTATAGAGCACGTAGAAAATAAATTATACAGTTCAAATTTTCAAAATTTAATATATTTATAAAAGGTATAATTTTATTGTTAATTATAGAGTGTTCACTCTTTCTCTGTGTTTTTTAATAGTTTATAAAGAAATATACAAATTAAAGGTTGAACGTTTTATCTCCATCCATGAAAATTATTTCATCAGTAATTTTGTAATTTGTTATAGTTAGAAATTTTTTGATAATTAAAAGATTAAAATTTATGTAAATGCATATCTCACACTGATTCTTAGAATCGGCCCTCTCTCTTTACAAATTTTTTTATTCAAGTAAGATTAAAATTATCTATATTTAAACATCCTTAAATTATGTAAAATTCGACTAATACTCATACTGGGTTGCAGTGAGTAAACGAAGCACACTAGTCCTTACGGGCGGAAGCCAAGAGAGCAAAGGTCTCATAAAGACTAAGCCGTCCAATCCGAGTCGAGGAAATCCCCAAAGTTAGCAAAAGCCGGTTGTGAGCCAGCATCTCTGAGCTAGCTGCTAGACTTTAACTAGAAAAGTAATTAAAACAAAATAAACGTTTTATTTTCCTACAATAGATGTATCAAGTTGTTAGAGTATAAATCTATTTTTGAGTTTTTAACCATCAGTTTAAGATTTTGATTCTTGAACATAGTGTCAGAGCCTTTTTAATGGAGAGATCTCGAGTTCGAATATCAGCAGCCTCCATATTGATTTATTGCGCAAGGTAAGGAAAGCCTGCGCAGCATCTACGCTTCAAACCCAAAAAGTCATTCGTGTGAGGGGGCTTGTTAGAGTATAACCTATTCCTGAGCCTTCAATCATCAACTGAAACTTTTGGTTGAGTTGGTTCTTGAACATAAGTAGTGTTATAAATATCGTACCATATTGGCTAGTATCGGCCGAAGTATACCATACCGATCAAGAAACGGTATTATTCGGTATTGTACTGGTCAAATATCAATTAATACCTCTCCATACTGTTAAATACCGACCAGTACTGATATTTTCGTTCACATACCACTCGGTACACTAAAATTTCAATTTGTTGTACTTTAATTCTTTAATTTTTTTGAAATTAAAAACGGTACGAGCCCGGTACAATAATATACATAAATCCGGTATGTGTCGTTTTGATAAAAAAAGGGTATGATAAATGATATGATATTTATAACTTTGGTATCAAGTCTAACCAATCAATTATGAACATTTTAATTCTTAGGATCTTGAGAATTAACATGGTCGATCATGCATATGTTGGCTTATTTTGAGAGATTGTCTACGTATAATTTCAGCAATTTTTAGCAAGTATTTTGCGTAATTGTTTAGGGTTTCTTTAAAATTGGTAGCTGCATGTGTTTCCTATATATCTGCATTGCATTTTATCCAACTAATAATAGGAAAAAAAAGGTCAAGTCTAACCCATCAATTCTCATAATTTTATTTATCTGAGATCTGAAAACACTTCTACTAAGGGCCTGTTTTTTTTGCGGATAAATTAGGGTAGGTAAAAGAGTGAAGTGAGTTGAGGTTGGTTGAGGTGGGTTGAAGTTGGTATTTTTTTTTTTAAGGTGGGTTGAAGTTGATATATTTTTTTGTAGTGGGTTGAAGTGTGTTAAAATAATGAGAATGTAGTTATGAAGCGGTGGGTTGAAGTGAGTTGAGGTAGACTGAGGTTGGTTGAAGTTAGTATTTTTTTTCAAGTGAGTTAAAGTTGATTAAAATGGATTAAAATAGATTAAAATGGATTGAGGTTGATAAATTCAAAATGACCTATGAAAAAAAAAGACCTATGATTTCATTTGATCATCATAATGATCATGTAATCCGTTGCATCATCCAAAGGCCCACATTCCACAAGCGTGTCCGCTGACTGTCCACGAGCTTATCTGAATTTTTCTCCCCTTGGTGTGGTATGTTCCACATGAAACTGCACCTTCCTCCATTCCTGGATTCAACCCTCTTAATTAGGGATGGCAAAAAATTGAAAAATACCCGTCTTCGTCGGGGCTCCGTCCTGAAGTAGAGGAAAATCTCTGTTCTCAAAGGGGATGGAGACGGGGACGGGGAGAAAAATTAATCCCCGCTCGGGAATGGGGACGGGAACGGGGACATAGTTCAACCTGTCCCCATCCCCATTTCCCCGCTAGGGATTTTGCCCCGTTCCCATCCCCGTCCGCAATTCTCCGATTGGGGAAAAATCTCCGCCTCCGCCCCCAATTGTAATTAAAATTACAAAAATAACCTTATTTTCAAAATTTTTAAATGAAACAACTAAGGTTATATATGTAATTTTCTTTGTAAAAATCCTAGGCATATACTGAATTTGGTACTCATGGCCGTAAAGAGTTTAGAAGGTAAGGAAAAATCAGCGGATAAAAATCCCCGTTGGGGCCCCGACGGGAATTAAATCCCCACTGGAGATGGGGACGGGGGGAAATTTTTTCCCCGCAGTGGAAAACGGGGTGGAGACAGGGACGTATGGCGTATTATGGATGATCAATGAATTATTCCTTTCCTTGTAAAAAAAAAAAAAATCAATCCAATGTTTACAATAATTAGATTTGACAGATTCCCCCGCCCCCCAAAAGTTAGAAGGTAAGAGTACAAACTTGCATGTTTTACAAAACTAAACAAAGTTTTTCCGACAATACATAATATAAGTCTTTTTTTTAAAAAAATGAATCAATTATGACCAAAATCTATAAAAAAAGTTTATATTTACTTTTGAACAGTTAAAATTAAAAAGAGTCTCTCTAAAACATACCATATATTTTAGTGCAAATGTCTGTAGCAGAAATTGTAGCACAAGCAGAAGTTTTAAGCAATTTTACTATTTAGGTCATATTCTCTTCTACTTATTTTTTGAATAATAAGTTTAGATAAGTTCAATCCAGAATAAATTCAGCAAATAATAAGTTCAGAATAAGTTTAACGAATATGTTCAAAATAAAATACAACAGATGAGTTTATAAATTTGTTTCCTAATAAATTCCGAATAAGTTGTGATACTTATTTTTAGACATATTCTGCATGCTAGCAACTCCTTACAATCTGTTTCTTACTTATTGTTTCAAATAGAATTTAATTAATCCAATTTTACAAATGTGCATTTCAATAGCAATATCATCATTGCAGAAAACAAGAAAACATGGTAAATAATGATGAATCCCTATGTCAATCAATCTAACTTCCAGAGGATGAAAGTCGTACATACTAACCAGTGTTATAAATATCGTACCGTATCATCCGGATTAGTCGAAGCGTACCGTACTGATCAAGCAATGGTACAAGCTATTCTCCGGTACTGTAGCGATCAATACCGCTCTGTACCGTTAAATACCTCCCGGTACACTAAAATTTCAATTTTTTGTACTTTAATTTTTTAATTTTTTAAAAATTCAAAATGGTACAAGCACGGTACAACGGTAGACAAATCCAGAATATCTCGTTTTAGTTAAAAAATGGTACGATAGGCAGTATAATATTTATAACTTTGGTCCTAACTACGTACTAAACAGCATGGGCCATTTACTTTATGAATAGTAGTATATTAATTCAATGAAGGCGGTGGCTAATGAAAAATTAACAGTAATTAACAACCAACTATTACCGTACGAGGTGTCAAAAACAAAGTCTAATTACACATCGATCTCTTGACGGTATTAAGGTTGAACTCTTTTTTAAAAAAATATGCATATAACGTGGCAGTATAACTTAGAATCTTAGCCAACTACGCAAGCAAAATTACAAGAAATATATGTACCGGCCAACGTTTTGGTAATTAGTTTTTTTCGTCTTTGTCCTTTTTGGCTGGGGGGCCCCAATTAGGGGGGAGCTGGGAGGTATTTCCCAAGTCCCCAGTTCAGTCTCTGTTAGGCCGAATTATTGACTTCGGTCCTTATAAATACTCCCAATCTCTCGCGTTTCTTATTCATTACTAGTCTTCGCCTAACAATATTCCTTCTTCATTCTCATTTCTCTCCAACCAAACAAGTCCCAACGAGATATACATTAGCTAGCACTACTTATAGTCTTATATATATTTGGTCAGTTGAGTCAGCTGACTTGAAGAAGAATTAAAAGAGCAGGAATGGCTTGTTCAATGGGAGAAAATGCCAGCAAGAACCAGATTCTGTCTAGGATTGCGACGAGTAACGGCCATGGTGAAAATTCGGAGTATTTTGATGGGTGGAAGGCTTACAACAGAGATCCTTACCACCCTACTAACAATCCCTCTGGTGTCATCCAAATGGGTCTTGCCGAAAATCAGGTTTCATTCTTTTCCATCTTAAGTTATGGTGCATGGTGACCTCGGTAATTATTACAACATGAGACAATCCTACATGACTTCTACGTTAAGACCAGTCTCAAGTAGCGTGGAAAGTACACTTACTTTGCTAAGCCTCCGTCCATATTTACTTTACTTGATTGAGACGGTTTCATATAAGACTAGTTGACACTTTTATTTCGCACTAAAATTAATTAGCCAATGGTAGATCGATGACCAACTTTCTAAGCTAAGCATCCCACTTGGTCTCCCATGCAGTTATGCTTTGACTTGATCGAGGAGTGGATGGTCAAAAACCAACAAGCCTCCATTTGCACCCATGAAGGTGTTCACAAGTTCATGGATATTGCCAATTTCCAAGACTATCATGGCTTGCCGGAGTTCCGACAAGTAAGTTATTTTTATACAAATACATTTTCATATAACTTACTCTACCATTAATTTTTATTTTTTTTAATTTTCAATCATCAGTTTAAACTTTTAGTCAGTAATCAAAACAGTCTCAGAACATGATCTCAGTCAAAAACTAGGATGATTTTAGAGTATAAAAGACTTTCTTGTTCACACAGGCGGTTGCGAAGTTCATGGAGAAGGCTAGAGGAGAGAGAGTCCGGTTCGACCCCGATCGAATAGTGATGAGTGGAGGAGCCACCGGAGCCAACGAAACGATCATGTTCTGCTTGGCCGACCCTGGGGACGCCTTCTTGATTCCCTCCCCTTATTATCCAGCGTACGTATACGTATACATATAATGCATGTATTTTTATTTAATTTTATATATCGTGTTTATTTTCTCCTTAATTAGCTGCATTTTTGCACGATAATCTGCTAGCTGTAGGTTTTTCCTTTTATTTTTCAGCATAAAGTAGGTGAGATTGAGTTGTAAAGATGTAAGAACACTCATTCTTTTTGTTGAATCTTCATGTATATACTAGGACGACTCAGGGACAAAGGAACACAGCAAAAATGGAAAACAGCGGGCAAAGTTAATTAAGACCTTATGTATAGTACGATGCATGCAACATTAATCTAACAATAAGTATGGTTAGTAATTATCAAAATATATAGTATGACATTTTGCACAACTTAATTCACACTCCTAGCCAACTTGCAATTTCACTCGTAAAAGTTTTTCGCAACTAACCTTGAGCTGGCGAAGACCAGCAAAGTATTCCGAAATAAGTAATTGATCCACGTATATAGTCTGAGTTGCACTGTACTCGACTAACTGTTGGCAAGGTCAACCAATTTGAGTAGTATTGCGGAAAATATAAATAGTCTCATTCTATCCATTAGAATCGGTCTTTCTGCTTGCAGTGATAAGACTTTCTGTATTTGAATTGAACAAGTGATGAATAGTTCACAAAAGATCTTCTTTTTTTTTTCCATAAAAAGGACGTAATGCAACAGCATATTATGCACACTAATACGTGTTTAAGCCAAGATCAAAGTTTGCTTAAGGAGGTTTGCTAGCTAATTAAGTTAGGTCAAAGGGTTGCATGCTTTCTTAGACTTTTAATGAGCATGGATTTTGACTTAAGTCGTAATCCAGAAGGCAAAGTTTATAACTGCGTGGGGGATTATAGAAGAATCTTATAATTAAGTCATTACCCCGAAACTTCTTCTCTGAAATAAATCAAACCCCGCAACTTCAATTAATTAGTAAACCAGCTTAGTCCACGTGGATAGCTGTGGCAAACTTGAACATAAATTAATTAGTGGCAGACAACTCGCAATTAAATCAATATAATCCAGAGTTGGAGTTGAGTTTTGATTAGGTTAATTTGAATCGTAATAACTTGGTCACAATACAGCATTTATTTTTGAATTTTTAAAAAATTTTATACTATCAACAAATTTGTATATGGGTGTCTATATTATTAAAAAATAGAACAAATTTCACAAATAATATGACAAAAATTTCAACTTACGAAAATATGGGTGCGGAGGATCTTGACAAGCTCATAGCTCTAACTGTACCGATGGTTGGTGGAATTTAATGTTTTGTTTGCTCATTTTAGGTCATGCGTGTATATTGTGAGTCGATTAGAGTAGTGTGGATTTTGAGTTAGTTCATTTCATAGTGGGCCTAGTATATCAATTTTGAGTCAAACCTTAGTCGACTATCTTACTTCTTTTTTTTTTTTTTTGTTGGCCTGTAAGAACCACAAAGGGTAATATAATACAATTGGGGAGAAGGCAATCGAACCTGAGACTTAATGTACCCAATATATCAATCTTTACTACTATGCTAAGACTTCGTTTAAAATTAGATTCGGCTCCATATGTCACTTTCTAAGTGAATAACTAACTAGATACAGGTCAAATTTATCAAATTGTTGTTAGGAGTTTATGTAGGTTATAATGTACTCCTTTTTAAAAAAAAAAATATAAATATGTACTTTGCATTTTCCCTTTTAAACTAGATAACCATTGAAGGAATTTGAGGGTTATGGTGTGAACTAGTCAACGGATGTCAACAATAGTAGGTTGCTTGTGTCCTGTGATAAACAAACATAATTTTGCGTGTGGGAAACATGCAAAAAAAAAAAAAAACCATTTGTAATTAATTATACTATGGAGTATGAACCCAATATGATTATTTGAACGATCGTTTTCATGCAGATTTTACCGCGATCTTGGATGGAGAACAGGGGTAAAATTGATCCCGGTCCATTGTCACAGTAAAAACAACTTCAACATCACAAAAGAGGCATTAGAATCAGCCTACGAAGATGCCAAAAACAACAGCATCAAAGTCAAGGGTCTAATTGTGACCAACCCATCGAACCCCTTAGGGACCGTCCTAGACAAGGACACCCTAAGGACCCTGGTCACTTTCACCAATGACAAGAGGATCCACCTAGTTTGCGACGAGATCTATGCAGCCACCGTGTTCGGACCACCCCGGTTCACCAGCGTTGCTGAGGTGGTTAAGGAGTTGCCCCACATTGACACGGACTTGGTCCATGTTGTTTATAGCCTGTCTAAGGACATGGGCATGCCTGGATTCCGAGTAGGGATTATTTACTCGTTTAATGACCGGGTGGTCAATGCAGCTCGAAGAATGTCTAGCTTCGGGCTCGTGTCAAGTCAGACCCAATACATGTTGGCTGCCTTGCTCTCTGATGAGGCTTTTGTTGGGAGGTTTCTAGCCAAAAGCAGAGAAAGATTATGTTCTAGGTATATTCATAATTACTTGTCTATGGTTATTTTATACATAAAATTTTATTATTGATTGAAAAAATAGATACCGTAGAGTCTGGCATCTAGTTAGTGACATGTTAAGTAATTTAGACATATCTGATTGAGCTAAAATTAACTATATCAAAATTAGATTGAGATGGTTCAACGCAAAAACAGTTAGGTGAACTAGTCATTACACCGAATCAAATCTAACCACTAGTTAATTAGTTGATACAACCACACTCATAATTTCAACTCTATTTTATTAGTGGGCACTAGGCCAAGTCTAGTCATTCAGACGTACGACTAAAGAACTGGTATCGCAGGTACCATCATTTCACAAGCCAACTAGCCCAAGTAGGCATAAGATGTTTGAACAGCAACGCAGGGCTGTACGTGTGGATGGACCTAAGCCACCTTTTGGAAGAACCGACATTAGAGGGAGAACTAAGACTATGGAGAGTCATCATCAATGAAGTAAAGCTCAACGTCTCACCTGGCTCGTCCTTCCATTGTAGCGAACCAGGGTGGTTCAGGGTCTGCTTTGCCAACATGGATGACTCCACCTTGGAGGTGGCTCTCCAGCGGATCAGGTCCTTTGTGATCCGCGGAAAAATGGACCACCATCGAACCCCCATCACCCCCACCCCCACCACCACGACCACCACCAGAACCACCGGGACCATCAATAAGAAGCGCGGCCAGATGGAGCTCCAGCTTAGCTTGACAAGGTACGAGGAGGGGCTCATGAGGTCACCTAGGGGTACCTTGATCTCCCCTCATTCTCCCATTCCCCAATCTCCTCTTGTTAAAGCTAGAACTTAAAAAAAAAAAAAAAGATGAATAAACTAGGGAGCAATTATATTAATTGTGTTAATTGATTATAATTT
The DNA here is from genome assembly GCA_017589665.1 of Selenicereus undatus. Classification (NCBI taxonomy): domain Eukaryota; kingdom Viridiplantae; phylum Streptophyta; class Magnoliopsida; order Caryophyllales; family Cactaceae; genus Selenicereus; species Selenicereus undatus. The sequence continues at coordinate 481,428 of JACYFF010031954.1, read as the reverse complement.
CGGTATTTTTGGGGGGATTTTAAATATTAATGGATAAATGAAATCCAATAATGTTAGTAATATGTTTGTCCTCCTTAGTTTGTGGGTGGAATTAGGATTTGAGCGATTGCTTGTTCATTTTATAACCGTTTGGTAAAAAATGATGAAGCTTCTTCTTCTTTTTTTTTTTTTTACCCCCTCTTTTGGGTGAAAAAGGCAAAGGTGATAAATTAGTCTGTAAGCAGTTGTAATACTTAAGCCTCTTATTCATTAATAAATTTGTGTCACATTTCTCAGTTTTTATATGTCATGGTCTTTGGACTAGCTACCTCATGGGTTGTTTCTTTAAAAAAAAAACATTATATGTGGTACTCGTGATCTATTTATTTTTGATGTAGCTCATTGAATAAATAGAAATCTAAACACTGAATAAACCCTCATCTCTGAACAATTATTGGTAAATATACTGTAACCTGATCGGCTCTAAACAAGTAGCAATCCTCTAGCCATTACTCGTGATCTTCAACATCATTACTTTTTTCCTTATGTTGATGAGTTTTATAATTCTATAAAAACAAGTCCTAATTTTGTTTGTTAGTCGAGCAAGTGTTTATTTTGGTAGAGTTGAGTTGATCTATTTTCTAAAACCTAAAAAGAAAAGAATAAATCATGGGCACCCAATTTCTGATTTAGGGTGTGTTTGGTAGGGGGGAAAATCATTTTCCCGAAAATTAATTTTCCCATTTTACGCTGTTTGATAAAACAAGGAGGGGAAAATCATTTTCAGGGGAAAATCATTTTACCCCATTGAAGAAAATTGTTTTCCCTTGAAAAAGTAGGGAAAACGATTGTTCAAACCCAATTTTCGTTGCTCAATTTTGTCTCTCGTTCTATTTTCTTTTAATTGTGCCTAGAATTACTCTATTTTCATTTTCATTTTGTCTCTCATTCTTCCCCTCTTCTTCATATTCATCATGTTCATTAATGATTTCCATCGTTAATCTCTGTAATTATTTCTTGAGTTGTCTGATCTTGTTACAGTTGCCATTTTGAAGAATTTCGCAATCTAAGACACCCATCGTCTTCCCGTTCGTCATTTTCTTTAATCTGGATTTAATATCACTCAAAGTCAACTGGGTAATCCTTGAAAATAGTGGAAAAAATTGAGATTCATTATTAATATTGACTCTCTCCTTTGTTGGGTTTGTTACTGGGTATATCTTTTACTGATGTTTTGTCTTTGATTTTGAAGAGGAGAGAGAAACAAAATTCGTTAGTTGGGTCGTGATAGAGTTGTGAGCAGGGAAGAGGGTTGATGGTAAAAAGAAATGAAGTGAGGATAGGGGGGTTCATTCTATCAAATAGCAAAAAATGAAGGGGGAAAAAAAATGATTTTTCATTCTATCAAACAATTGAAAATGAAAGTGGAAAATCATTTTTCTTGGAAAATATTTTTCATGGAAAATAATTTTCTGGGAAAATGATTTTTCCCTTTACCAAACACACCCTTATTACGCACGACCCATTCTAGTAATACGGCTAGTGTTTGGGTGCTGCAGCAATACTACGTTTAATTGGGCCAGCAGGAATATTGGTCCAATAAGCTGATTGGGCCCCAAACACCCCACCACCCCCAAAAAAAAGGAAAATCAAATGTATTTTTGAACTTTCGAAGCCCTTTGTGAGCTAGAGAAACCAATTACGCATAGGATTTGGGCATATATTTTAGCTAATCATAACTAGCTACCACACAATCAATGAAGTCTTAGCCTAATGGATAAGATTTAGGTTCTAGACATATTGGATCTCATGTTTGATTCCTCCTTTCTCATTGTATTGTATTACCCTTTGTCACTCATACAGACCCACCAAAAAAAAAAAAAAACTAGCTACTACTCAAGGAGATACTGCATATTTTATCGTTTTGCAGCAAATGTCTATTAAGTTTGTTATTTGATATATAGCTATCATTTTTAATCATACTTCAAAATCTACAGTAAAACAATTTATGTTTGCAATCACAAATAAGATATCTATTTCTTATTTTGAAAACTTTACTGTGATCTTAAGTCTAAGACACATATAACAAGAACCTCCCAGTATGAATCCCACTTACACAGGTTCTGGAGAGATTCAGGTGCAAGTGGTCTTCCCTTTGTAGGTAGCACAACTCACAAAGAAATTTTGCATTTTCAAACTACCTAAGATGAGTCGGAGAATACAGTAAGATTTGTACACTTTTTAAACTGTGCACATCATATTTGTTAACTGTGCTTGAAAACTAGTGGTGTATCGTGACACAAAACCATTATTCTCATCATCATGCTGTCATTGCTGTGGATGGGTTAAAACATGTTGGTTTTATCTGTTTGGATGGACACCAAATGGGAATTTCTTTCTTTTTTTTCCTTTATATTTATTTAAGTGGGCATCAATTCGCCTTTTGGTCACTTGGGTCTATCCAGATTGCTCAAAGAGAGAGACAGATGATGAATTGGTGAACAATATAAATTGGTAATCTTACATAATCGCCTGTTAAAAGTGACAAAACCGACCAATTTGTGTATCAATTGGCTTTTCTTCTGGGTAGATGTAGATTTGCATGAATGACCCTTGACATTTGACAAGGACTCCCTCATCTTCTCCACATGCATAATGCTGAGTAAGTCATCATTCTTTCAAATTCCCACTATCTAAATAGAAAGAATAATTATTGGGGTTGGGTCACAAGCACATGCAAACATAAAAAGACGGTATAAACTCAAAAAAAAGTTGGTCAAAGTTATCGCATATCAGTTCAAGTGATTTGTCACTTTATTTCCATTAAGCAAGATCACGAGTTCGAATTTTTGAATGGAAAAAAAATATCTGATAAAGAAGTTATCTCTTACCGAGCCCCCCCCCCCCCCCCAAAAGAAGGCTTGTCGAAACTGTATCTATTAGTGCAAATTCGGGATCATAAAATACAAAAGGCTTGATCGTCTAAACTCAAGCAGTACTAGTGAAAAAAAGGCCTATATATTTTGCTGCTAAATGGAGTAATTTTGGACAAATTATATATTGTACGTTTTTTCCTTCTAATTTATCTGACTCTATTGGAATTGAAACATGTCATTCTTTTAGTTTGATAAATTTTATGTCTTAGGATACACACATAGAGTTAAAATTTTTAAATTTTTCACATGGTACTCCCCCGATCTCTTTGTATTATTGTATTCAAGAGAAGACCACTTATTTTTAAATTTTTAGGTATCTCTAATTTGATATATCTCCAAATATTGCCAATTTCATGTTATAAGTTCCTACATTTTATAGCAAAAATACACTGATCGATATTAGTTAAGAATTTAATATCTAGGGATGTCAATAAACTTGATTCAAACTCAATTTACATTAATCAATCCATTCATCGAACACATACAAACCAAAAGAAATGTCATTTGATAGTTTTACTTAAAGTTCATATTCTCAAACTTAGAGAAGTATGTATTATTCGATCACATGATACATAAGGAAATGCCGATCCTAGAACAACAATCTCACTTAATTTCTGTATAAATTGAAAACTTCTGACAACCCAATAAAACATACAGATAAACTAATCTTCCAACAACTATATTTTCACTAATTAAGTTCTAATTGGCAAACTTCTTATAACCCAAAAACCATATACAATAACAATTCAAAGGTGGCTACTTTAAATTGAAGACTAGCATTCTAAGTGACAATAGTGCCATAGAAAGTTGCCCATCAACATTTAAATTTGCATTGTTTGTTCAAGAATAATTCTCTCTTTTTGTCTCCCTTATGCAATAAACAAAGAGACAAACACATACCATGCCATTCGATGAATCACCCAATCAAACACAACTCAGCAAATAGCACAAGTATTAGGGTTCTCCTCCATGCTTTGGGCATAATAGTAAGTGTTCAAATGAAGGTTATTATGATATGCCATATAATTAGCTTTCACAAGCTCTAACATGTAAGGGTCAATTGGGTTGATCTTCTCTTCATACTCCTCCTCGTTGTTGTTGGTCTCATCTGCTTTCTTTGGCTTCTCCCCCTCCTTCTTCACCTCTTCTACCTTCTTAGGCTCTTCGACTGCCTTCTCTTCCCCCCTTTTCGGCTCCTCTTCTTTCTTCTCTCCCTCTTCCTTCTTCGGCTCTTCCTTGTTCTCCTTCTCAGGCTCCTTAGCTGGGCCTACTAGTATTATGGTCGTGCTTGGCCAATGCTTTCGCAGTTTACTCACCACCCTTATTGGATCCACTGTGCCTATCACTGTTATCTCCCTCTCCTTCATGTCCACCGCGATAGATTCAATCCCTAAATACATGCGTACATTTCAAAAAACTTTAATCTTTTGTTTAATTACGTATGTACAATGAGGTTAATATGTTTGGATATACTAGTATTTTTGTCAAATGTGGACAGTCAGAGATGTATATCACATTTAACGAATACACGACTGCTAAACTAACTCGATACATAGCGATGTAAATTTTAGGGGAACCATATAGGATTCACATAATAGTGAGGCAATTACACGTATGATGGTTCGACACATGCATTAAAGTGTGCTACATGACGTGTTTTCAAAAATACCATTGTTTGTGTAAGATGGGACCATGTAATATTCACATATATGATACTAACCTCATTTTTGTTCAAGCTCACTTTGAAAAATTTTCCATGTGTTAATTTTGCTGAAGAGAAATTCTTTTCATATGAAATCATATTAAAAAGCAAAGTTATTGGTAATTTATATAAAACCGTCTTATCCAAGAAAAATTTATATCATAATAGATCTATAGCCCTTTGTTATGCTAAGGATTGAGAAAAGCATACGTACCTGAAAGAGTAGAGACTGTCTTGAGAGCTTTCTGCTTGGCCTTGCTATCATGCAACTCCAATTTCAACACTATTTTCTGTCCAAATACCAAAACATTACAAAGCATATATCATAAACTCGAAAATATGTACTCTTGGAAACCACATAAGCAAAATATATCTAAATAACTGCCCATATAACAAAGAATTTGCTAAAGCAAATACTTTCTGGGTATTTGTAGAATATTTGGGTTTAATCGCTGAATTTATCGAAATTTAAAGCTTCAAAAAGGAGGAGCATTGGATTTATACCTTCATTTGATCTGTACAGTTAAGTTTGTATGTTGTTTTTTTTTTTTTAATTTGTGAATCTGAAGCAGAGATGATGAAGAAATTGCGAACCCTGAAATGTTGAGTACGAGAGAGAGAGAGAGAGAGAGAGAAGGGTGTGTGGTGTTGCTTGGAAATGTTGGAATTGAAAGAAGAGGCATTAAAGAAGCATCGTTGTCTAGTTTCTATGATATGAGGGGTAGAATGAGTGCACTCATCATCCAACCAACTTGCTCACTCAAGTCTATATCATATTTCCCAAAGTATATAACTCAAAAGTTACGTTAGCATAGTGTAAGTTACGTTAAATATCACCCATCTGACAAACGCATGGCCAGAAAAATATAGGTGACCATTAGAAGCTGTTGTTTGTATAATAGTTTACCTTCCTCAAAATATATGTGACGATTACAGGCAATTTCACTCATGGTTGGTAAATTGGTTACAACAATTAAAGCCCGGCTCAGCACGGTTGAGTTTTTGGAGCTTGTTTTGGGACCTTCTTGATAGTTGTGAAATTTTTTGGGGGTGTCATATAACCTTTTGAATTCATGACCCTTGAAAGTATCGTAGAACCTTCCGGATAGTCGGGCATGATTACTAGCAAAATTGGCAAGATCGGGGAAAGTCTGCAAGTGCCACATGAGATTTTATGTTGGGAGAAAATCATCCCGTAATATCAGCCTCTGAAGTCTCCTTACTCTAGAAAATTCATACTTTCACAAGTCACGTGACATATTTGCTCTTTAGTGTGAATTTATAGTATGAAAAATTTTAATTCACATGTACTTGTGTGACTTGTGAGTGTACATATTTCTAACAGTACAATGTAAGAATGAATTCATATATGATATTCTAGGATTATTATGTATCGCGTGCGACAAAACGACACATATATATAGAACAAAATATGTCTGTATGACAAATACACATTAATAAAATTGTCACATGACTAAAAAATTTTTATACCAAATAGTATAGCATAGGTTGCATGTGAAATTGTTATTGCACACCCTTGTGAGCAAACTTCTTTGTGTTTTAAGTGATAATGATATTGATATTTATAACAATAAAGAGACAAAATATATTATTAAATTATTAGTTACCTTGTTCGACCACATTGAGAAATCTTTGCCATATGGAAATTCTCATTAATGATCGTCCTACAGGTGGTACAACATCACAATCTCCCCATTATTTTATTCGATTATTACATAAATCAATGATTATAATCCTCCAAAAAAATCACTGATTATTACCCAACAGGTGGTACAACATCACAATCTATGCCATATGAATTCTCATTAAACCAGACTAATATTCCCATAAAAGGATAAAATCATTGATTTATATAATAATCCATAGTTTAATACTAATTTTTCTACAAATAAAGTTTGTATCTTTATAGTTTTATTTTATCTTTTTATGGGAGTGTTAGTATCTTTTTTAATGAGAGTTGTGTTCAATTGATTTGATCCAAGACATTGGATATGATGAAGATCGATTTTCAAATCTCTATAACACGAATGGTGAGATTCTCCATCAAAAGTAAAAATGTAAAGCCATAGAAGATTATGCATGACAAGACTGTCATACTTTCGAAGCCGAGCTTCATTAAGATTTGTGTTAGTTATTTAAAAGTTGAATTTTATATTTTTGTTTTAGATTTACAATTTACAATGTTCATTCACGATATTCATTGTAAGTGTCGTTCGATGTATTATTAATGAAATCGTTATATTTTATTAAAAAAAATAAAATCAAAGGGTAGGGTGGCCATATTTGGGAAGTGAAAATTCTATAGCTTAGGTGAGTTTTGGAGTTGTTTTCAAGGTTTCTCATCATTTTAGTTGTACTGATTAGCTAAGCTACTTGACATCCAAAACTTTGATCACCTCATCCCACAATTTATGCTTTTCTATTTTGTTGGTGGATGGCTTTTTCTTAATATGTGGCTAATAGTATTTTGTTTGGTTATTGTTTTCCTCCTTTTCATCAATATTTATAAAAAAAAAAAGTTTAAACAATTTTTATGTAGACTATATGACTTGCTTGTCTATTGTGTACGGCTATCTTTATGCTCTACATTTGTGTTACGGTCGATTAATTTATTTGTCTATTGTCTATGGAATTTTTTAGGTTCTGTGTCAATTTATAAATTTGTATTATAGGTTTTGGTTTTCTCTCTTTAGGCATGTCTATATAATCAGTACAATACAACAATACCAGCTTTTGGTGTGGGTTTCGCTTTTACGAGGTCTGGGGAAATTCAGATGTAAGTAATCTTGTCTCTACTGACATCCCTGTTCAGAGAAAGGTTGACTCCAAGAGACCCACAAAGATTTTGTAAAAATATCTTATAGTTGTAGAAATCAGTGTAATATATATATATATATATATATATATATATATATATATATATATATATATATTCTCTTTAGTTTGAGATATTAGAAGAAAGTATGTGACATGAACTTCAAATAATTTATATGCATAAATAAGTCATTTGTTATAATATATGTTTTGGGGTTTAAGTTTTATTACTTAAAATCAATCATATATGAACAAAATACAACTATAAAAGAGGAATATTCTAGCTACCTCAACTTGTAAGCTCTGAAATTCATCAAGATTTTGGTTCAACTTACATTTAATTGTCCATATACTTCTCTTAGGAAGTAACGGACTATTTTTGAAGTATGAAAATATATATTGTCTCACATTGATAGAATGAAATAATATAAAAGTGAATATTATTCCATATTAATGACGGTAGTATTCAAAGATTCTATTGGGCCGGGAACAAAACAGAATCATGGGAGGGAATTGGAAGCCTTGGGGTTGGGACCAAACCTTGAGTTGAAACCTCGGACGCCCATTTGACCCATTGGACCTAGTAAAGGGCCCACACCAGGCAGCATTCTCGAAGGGGAAGGAGACAAAAATGGGAGGTTGGCAATGTTTGCGAATTGCGATTTCGGCTTCTTCCTTAAAGCTTACATCATGGGCCAAGGCCCATTAGAGAATCTTGTGGCCCATCTTAGCGGCCCATTTGGCAGCAACTTGCTTGCTGTCATTGGTGGACCTGTAGAAAGAGCCCCTGCTATATAGAAACAGGTTTAAGTACCATCATATGGGCTAGCGTCGTCGTCACATTTATTTGTATAGAACAAGCTTGATACATGCAACCCAAAATTTATCGAAACTCACAAAAGGTTAAATCTCAAATTATACGGCAAATACCAGTTCCTGATTCTACTCCTATTTCTAAAATAATATATCAAATTTAAAACGTTCGGACTACTTCTTAAACATTTAGAATCGAAATCAACATCGAAATTGTTTGATTGGATGTAATTCGGCTTTAGCTACCAAAACTTATGGTAACGCGTACTATATAGTATTGTCCGTGGTACGTAGCATTTCCTTTTTTAATTAATAAGACACGTACTCCGAAAGAATCCAAAGATTTAAAAAAAAAGAAAAAGAAAAAAGAGGCATAGTGGCTCAGCAAATTGTCATGTTATGAGTTGGTCTTGCATTGAAGATTAAAAAAGCCCACGTACCAAATTACATGTGTCGTATTCGCACGTGTGCGACCCAGCTCGCGCCATACTGCAGAACAAAGCTCCTCCTGCTCTTATTCCGACAAGATTCACACAATCACACACCTCTCTATAATTGAGAGAGAGAGAAAAAAAGGCACACACAAAAAGGGATAAAATAAAATAAAATAAAATAATTGAGAAAAACAACACTAGGCAAGAGATGGGAAAAATCTTTACAAAAGAGACAAATACAAGCCAAATTTAAAATAATATAGTCTTTGGTAATTGGTAGTGGGATACATAAGGGCTAATAGATATATTTGAATTTTAAGTTTTGATAACAATTTTTTTAAAGAATTGTTTTGGTTGATTTGACACCCTATAAATTTAAAATAGGAGGAGTAATGCATAATTTAATTTGTATCTTTTTACTTTAATTACTTTATTAATTAACTAGAAACAAATTAATTGTCATTACATAAGAAAAGCGATAGTGACTGTATTTAGTTTTAGATTTGTTGATAAAAACACTTATTTAGACATTAAACTTGTCTAATTTTCCTCGTGCTTAAATAGTTTGTGTGTAAAATATTGTTTTATATTCTGTTAGTAGAATAAAGAATCGGATAATTTGTCTCATGTTGTGGAAATAGAAAAATACAAATATATATCGGATTAAGCATGCATGTAAACTAGTGAACTATAAAATTTGTTGTCAATTGATGTTGAAATTTTCGTCCGGAGCATGTATTTGCCCATTTGAATAATGCATGATCAGTTTAATATTTACTGTTGAGATTTTTTTTAAAAGATTTGAAATTTCAAGGATTACACTTAATTAAAGACTATCATGTGTGTGATTTTATTGGTAAAGTAGTTTTTTTCTAAAAAAATAAAAAAGGAACTCATAATATTTAATAACATTTGATTCTTTCACTGCTTTGGAAATGAATGATTATATTTTTACATGCGTGTATTACACGGTTATACTGTTTTTTCACATATATGTACGACATTGCTAATAAAAAGTTGCCCAAATTATTTGCTCGTAACTCGATATGATAAATCGATTAGTCACCCATTTCAAACAAACTTTGTCAACAAAATTAACTTCGTTAGGAATATATAGTTTTTTAGATGATCAAAAGTTGATTTAGGACCATAAAGCTACTGTAATTCAATTGCTAGTGAATAGACACTTAAGGCTTGTTTTTGACTTATTTATTATTAACATTTAATATTAATTAGCACTTAATCATATTTTTTACTCACAATTTTAATATTAATCAGTATTTATTATTACTTATTAACCAGTATTAAATAATACTTATCAATATTGATCAATACTAATAGGTAATAAAATTACTTATTATAACTATAGAAAAAACAGACCCGACAATAAAATGCATTACTTTTCAGACAAAAATAAAATAAAATAAAAAGTATGGCGAAAAACTTGTTTAAAATGAATTCGGAAAGCAAACCAAATTGGGACATCGTACGTACCCTGTAGACAGTCAAACGATGAAATCGAGCCATCCGTCTCCGTCAACTCCAATGTCTCTCCCCTCCTAAAAAATCTCTCTCCACAACCATCTTCCTCCGTATCTGTTTCTCCTCTTTTTCACCCAATTTCTTCCTCATCACCCTCTCAACTACCTCCACTGATTCCCAACCAAACCCTAATTATGTATCACAAACTCTCGTAATTCGTTGGCTTCGATTCAATTGTCCCCACAGTTCTTGCCCCTTTGTGATTTTCTCTCCCCTGGCGATGGATCAACTACAAGAAGAAATCGAATCGACGATGTCTTCGACAACGAAGCCATCGAAATTGTACCGATTAACGAGCAACGGCCATGGAGTCGGGTCTCCGAAATCTCCGGCGTCATTCTGGTTCGAAATCCGGCTGTTCTACGTCCGAATTTCGCCGTGCGCCATCGACTCCGTGCCGGAATTTCTCACTCTCCGGCAACTCCGCGACGAGTTCGGCGTTTGCCTCGAGATCAATGGCTCCCGTGTTCCGGCGTCCGAAACGGCGTCGTCGACTCTCCGGAGGGATCGCGTTCACAGAGAGGCGTCGGAGGTGACCTACGTCAGCACTGATATCGTCAGAATCAACGGTGGAGTGGAGTTCGAGGTGTACGAGAAGGAGAATTTGCTACTGTGTGGGTCCCTCGAGAGGCTGGAATCTGAGTGGAGTATGGAGTGCTACACGGCGGCATCAACCATTTCTAGCGGCGCGTCGGCGTTTTTCCAGCCGAAGCTCGGGATTTCATCGCCATCGATTGAGGTTTATATCGCCGGAAGATGCTCTGATTCGCCGGTGATTTTGACGAAGACGATTAATATTAGCCCCCGCCGGAAGCATCCCCGGTATTGCACTTTGGATGCGATCCCGGAGGTTGATGACGAGACGGGTAAGGCTCAGAGGACTGCTAATACTCTGATTCGCCACCGGAAATTACAGGTAATTTGATTATCTTTTTTGGTTTGTTCTAATTTTAATCCATTTCATCGGACAAAGTGCTAATTATTGAATTTAGATGGGATTTTTTTGAGTCTGATGTTTATGTACCGTTGCTCTGTATGATTTATTATGTTTTGTTGATAAAGTGTTATGATTAACGCCACTTGCATGCGTGTGAGAGGAATTTCAAGTTCAGATGCATCTTGCTGACATTAGCATATGAGGTAGATGTCAGGAATTGTCAGAACGTAGAATAGTTTTTATTCGGGGCATCATGTTCTGGGGCACCAAGGGAGTCAAGGCTCAAGGCTTTTGCTTGAAGACTAATCTCATTGCAAAGTCGGAATCTTGATGATTCAAGTACCTAGTTTCCATGGCATTTATTCATAACGCCTGTTGTCGTTTTCATTTCTTGAAGATGCATATGTGGGCATAGGATCTGTCAAGAATCCAGTGAGTAGCCCTTTGTGATTTGGCAATAATGTGGTTCTGAAATGGACATAGGCAAATATTCAGGATAGATGCCTTGCACATAGTTAGAAATTTCAAGGTAGACTGTTTCGGATGGCACTTGGCCTGGCCATCAAAGAGATCCTTTGTTTGCTGCGTATGGGTTGTTGGACACTGGATGCATTTGCTTTGGAAGCAGGACGCTGGATATCTTGATATTGACAGTGCTCTGTCCTGCCCCACAACACCGCACTCAACACCGCCACCCTGTTCCCTCTTTCCCTCCTCAGAGGTGACTACTACTGCATGTTAAAGTTGAGTTCAAGCGTTCTTGCTGATGGTTGGTGACTCCATTAAGAGGGCAAGAAAGGATCTTATAGCTTGGTGCTGTCTCCTCCCAGTCCCCCACTGAAGGAGTGGCACATAGGGCTGTGGCTACTTCACCTGAACGTAAATGGGAAATCCTCCCTCTACTGCGACTACAGTTTCATTACTAACCCATCATCGAACAAATGTTTTTAAGAGAACTATTTCCGGAAAGCTTGTGGTTTTCTTTTATCTCCCTCATTGGGGGTGCTGCTTTGCCTGTGCATGCATGGATTTGTTTCAATATTGGTGTCTCTACTTGGAGCTTTTGAGCCAAAGTTTTCTTCTTGTTTCAAGTCAAATGGTTTAGCATTGTTAATTGCTGATTTGCATTACTTGAGAGAGTTATTCCATTATTTGTAAGAAAGTGTTGTGTATCCCTCCAAGGCTCCAACCCCTTTTGTTACGAGATATCTGATTATTTGACTTCCATTTGTCTGCTGTCTCTGTTTTACGTAGAGAGTTATTCCATTATCTGTAAGAAGTGTTGTGTACCCCTCCAACCCCTTTTATTACGAGATATTTGATTATTTGACTTCTATTTGTCTGCTGTCTCTGTAATGTTTGATTCTCTGGACTAAATTTGTGAAATGGCATTCCAGCTCGACGAGACCGTAGATGAGTATGACACAGACGGGAAAATTGCACACGGCTGGTATCCAGAAGAGGTTTACGATGGAGAGGATGGTCAACTGTCCTGGTTCAATGCTGGGGTAAGAGTCGGTGTTGGCATTGGTCTTGGTATGTGCCTTGGTATCGGAGTTGGTGTTGGACTTCTTATGCGCTCATATCAAGCTACGACTCGGAGATTTAGGAGATTCCTCTGAATATGGGCTCTTATTTATATGACCAAAATGTTTGATCTAATAGACCCAAGACATGGGGGAAGGAAAAAAAGGAAGCATATTGCAATGCTGCAAGATCCTGCGATGAAAAATCACAAGAATCCACATCATTCTTGACCATGTCTTCCCTGCATACGGAAGCTAGAATATATACAGTACTCAGTAGTGGTAATAATATCGGCCACCAAGAAGATATAAACCCATTTCTGCATGCCTCCAAGGTGAAGCAGAGGTAAGCTTTTGTTATGGTGAAGTGCTACAGGTGAGTCCCCATGATAGTATGAGCAAAATCCAGATAGCAGCAATGCCGACTTAGTTTGAATGAAGCAATTAGTTTGTTCATGGTGTTTAAGTCAATATGTAGATTCATGAGGTGTTGTTAGGCATTTCAGGGAAGGCAGGTGTATAAATTGGTCATCTGGGTTAGAGTCAGTTGGCTTTCTAATATACTTTTAGTTCATTTTGTAGCAATACAATTTTGCTTTGGAACTATAATAGACTGTACATTCTGCTTACACTGTTGCTTATAATCTTTATCGTAGTTGTCTGCTAATATAATTTAAATGTATTTTTCAAACACTCTTTTGCACCACCTTTAATCTGCCTAAATACGCCCTTTTAATTTTCAAATTGCTTCCCTCCACTTTTATCATAATTTAAATTTTAAAATCAAAAGCTATGAAGCAAAAAAAGATTCCATTAATTTAAACGTATAAAGCAAGTTCCGGGAAGGAGGGGATTCTAAATATACTTTCCCAAAAAATTAAACTGTGATTAAGAAATTCTGTGCTGCTGTGCAAAAGCACACGCCACAAACTAAGATGGCATAATTTCACAGACGCGTACATGTAAATTGGATATATGTTCTACTAATTGTTATATTTCGGTTATAGGTCTTGTTCGATAAAATGAGTGATTTAAGTAATGGATAGCGATTCAGGTAGTGAATAATAGTTTAGGTAGCGGATAACGTTTCTAATTTAGCTGTTAGCGGATAGCTATTTAAATGAGCAGTTGCAATTAATGTGTTCAGTAAATTTAACTGTTGGATTAGCTGATTAATGTAAATTGACATAAGAGAATATAAATAATTTTGAAATATAAAACTTCCAAAGGATAATTTTTGGCAAAAAAAAATGAAATACTACTTTTGAATGTCAAACGTGAATACTATTAGCTTTTCAAAAACGCTGCTTAAAACGCTAAATGCTAATTGAAATGCTAGTCAAAAACATTATGTTACCAAACACCGAACACTAAAATTATCTAATGAGTATATTGACTTAGTCAAAATACTAAACACTATCCAAAATGCCCTTCCCCCAAAAGCCAAAACCCAAAAAAAGGCCTGTGGGAAATATGCTTTTTGCAAAACTTTATAGCGTAGATTGAGCATTAGCGTAGAGCTATGAATATTCAAAATACATGCCTTACAAGTTTCCATACTGTAGGCGTAATGGCGTATGATGTTGATGGGTTGGGAGTTCATATTATCTGAAAATTAATCTTAAATCATATGTTCATTTAGAAAAAAACATTTAGGAAATTTTCAAAAACAAAAAAATGAAGAACCTACGCGGCGCCAACATCCCCGCCCCGCCGGACTAGCCGTTGCCCGACCATCAGTGGTCTCACTACTCACACCCAGGTTCACTGCCAGCCCGCGGACAACCCATCGTTTGCTGACCTCTCTACCGTTACACCATTGTCACCCATCCTCTTTCTTGTTCGAACCTTAGTTGCAGTGGGAATTTCTTATGCGCTCTTGAGAGCACTTGCTTTCATTATTCATATGTATATATATTTGCTTTCATTATTCATATGTATATATTTTTTATACGTATAGTTTTCATATATTAATTTTTTAATATATATTTGTTGATGTGATTCTTGAGAATACGTGTTCCTAAGAATATGATATAGATATTGAGTTGTTGTACAACACTCCCTCTCTCTACCTCTTGCACCGTTGTTGTGGCATTAGCAAGGCTGGAAGCTTGTCGACGACGCTAGCAACGCCACCACCCTCACCCAACATGCATGGCCTTTATTTCAATCTCACATTGCCCAACCTTCAACCATCACCCACAACAAGGCCCTACCTAGGCGGACTTCTGGCCAGCAACATACTCGACAGGAGCCAGCAAGTCTAATGATGGATTGCCGGCCAAGCTCCGAGTGAGTAGGCACCGGTGTGAGGCTGTAGATTGGGTGGTGCAAGAGTTAGGGTGGAATTTCTTATTTAATTTTTTCTTATTTGAAATAAAAATGTATTTTTTAAATTTAGTTTCCTACTTTCAAAATATTTTCTGCAAAAAAAAAAACAAACAATCGGAAGTCTACACGTCATCACGGGTAAACAAGTTCTGCAATGGCAATGGGGATAACAAATAAAAACATAGTAATATTTTGATAACAAAATAAAACATAGTGGTAAATGTGGAAAACTTCCAAAATATAATGGTTGGCTCACGGGACCAAAATTGACACTTGCGGGATTTTGGACCGCTCGTGCCTCCGGCAATGGGCGAGCTACTCAACGGCTCGCGAGTTAGGCTCATGAGCTCAAGCCAGACTCATGCATTTTTTCGTGCTTTTTTGCTTTTTTGAAAAAAATTTCATTGGTTTTTCTTTTTTTAGATTTAAAAAAGAAGGTTGTGTGTTGTAAAGTGGGTCCATATATATTATTTTGCTTGGTAAGCCAAAATAGTGAGCCTTCCATTAAAAAGAGTGAAGATTGTGAGCCAAAAAGTTGAAGAGGTGAATGATATAGCAAAGGTCGTCCTCACTCACCTCTTCTCCTCATCACCACATACTCTGCATGGTTGAGGCACCATAGCCATTGCTAGTCACAAATTCTTGCACATATGACTGACCACCAACAACAAAAAATGTCCCGCAACTTTGTTCACAAATGGTTGAAGATGGAGTGGAGCATGTGAACAACAAGAACACCTAGATAAAGCTAAAAAGATCGTAGTTGCAAACCAATAAACGAGAAAATACAAGGCAAAATAAGGTAATTCATGACTACTAAATGATGTTCTCAACTCATCACCTCTCAAAAATGCCGTTGATTGAATTGAATGAGATTGTTGACTATAACTCACACAGTAGTTCATTGGTTGAAGTGGTGATATCTGACAAAGGATTTGTTCACTTTCAGCATTCACAAGTGGAGGACGAAGGAGTAGGGCAGAGGGGGGCTAAGGATGATGTTCTTTTGAAATAAGGTGATGGGCTTTCAGAGATAAGAAGATGAAGGCAAATGTAGATGACCATGCGATAGCATTCATCTATTTGGATTTTTTTTTCTTTTTTCTTTGTTTTTTGCTATTTTTATTCTGCTTGTGTGAAAGATATATGTCCTTATAGCTTTGTAACTAAGAGACATGTGTCTAATCTCTAACTCTATCGACATTCTCTATGTATTCAATAAACAAGTAACTTAATTTTCATGGATACTATGAATACAACAATAAACAATTTAGTCAATATCAATGAACAACCTAAGGATCTGCATGTAATGAACAAGGATCTTATATTTTTTAGTGAATATTATCAAGGTATCCAATGCCAATGAATAAACTCAAGATGTGTAATGAACAAAGATCTTATTTGTAGCAAATATTATCAAGTACAATGAACAAAATAGTTGGTGTCAATGAATAACCACAAGATACGTAATGAACAAATAACTTATCGCTAGTAAATATTATCAAGATATTCAATGAACAAATTAGTCAGTATCAACGAACAAATAAGTCAGTATCAATGAACAATCTCAAGATACGCAATAAACGAGATTTTATTTTCGGTAATACTATCAAGATATTTAGTGAACAAATTGGTCAAACTTATTGAACAATTCCGATATACCTACTTTGCAATGATAACCTTACAAACAAAAAAGAAAAAATCGCATTCATTAGACCTCTTACATCATTGATAAATTTTTTATTCATTATAAAAATTTGTGTCGTTATTTTTCTAAAGATAATTAATGAACAAACCCTGCAATTTTGATGAACATTTTCAATTTTGGTGATGAACGAAAAAAAATGAACAATAAAACAATAAACTCAACTTTAAAAAGGGGGGGAAAAAAAGAAAAAGCTTGGGCGTGATTAAATCTGGGAGGGAAGGTGGGGCTTCACATAAAAAAAAAATCAAAATAATAATTTTATTCTGGAAAAAAAAAAGCTTCCATAACCATGCACGATAAAACTGTCAAGGCCTTATGTGACGACTTGTCACTTATGTGTATCTTGGGAGTATAAACTTTCAGGTATATGTAGTAAATTGCATAACCTATTATAACAAGTTATTATAAAATTTTTGTATTTATTATTAATAATAATAATACTAATAATAATATGTTACAAAACAGTAGCAATAATAATAATAATAATAATAATAATAATAATAATAATAATAATAATAATAATAATAATAATAACAACAACAACAACAACAATAATAATCATCCTTTGTACCTCCCCTTCTCCACCTAGACAGGCCAGACTACCACTACTGTCATTAGTGCCACTAGAAGAGTCGATCGCGCGACCATCAATGATGAAACGAATCGATTCCAAATCGAGCTGATTTTAGTTGGGGGGTGGAGAATCGAAGGGGAGTAGAGGAATAGAAGAGGGACTTTGCAATAGCTTTTACAGCATGGTGGTGGAGAGTGCTAGAGTTATGACAGTTGGATTTTGAGTTTGTGGTGCCAATAGATGGGTTCGTCATTTTCTCCAACTTCAGTATCATAAAAACTTAAGCTTTTCACTTTTGTCAGCTCGTTGTTATTCTCAAGATCGTCCTCCGTTTGCGAGTTACCATTGTCGCACTTCCCTCAAAAATCAAAATGCATAAGAACATTCACACTCGCCGCCTCATTCGTTTGTGTTGACGCTAAAGAAAGAACAGGTTTGGGAAGGAGAGATTGAGGGTGGAGGCTAGCTATGGTGAGGTGGGTGGCCATGGAAGAGTAAAACGGGGGCGATCACTACTTTGCTGCCTGCTTGGTATGTCCTCCGACAATGTTAATACCGACATGGCCATTGAAGGGCCAGTGGTGGAGTTTCAGGGCGGGGAGAGGAGAGAGAGTTGTCGTTATCGTTGTAGTATCATTATTCGGTTTTAAAGAAATCAAAAAATCGCAATCTTGACCTGTTGTAAGAGGTTATCAACTCATCTAATGACATTTGGGGACAAAAATATGATAACACAATGGCATTGAGAATAAACAAATAAACATGCTAAAAATTTTAGAAAAGGCATGAAAATATAGTGGCAAACTGGGCTATGAACTCGATAGATTGGTGATCTTATTTATTTTATACATTATGAGATTTGATATTTTATCAATTTATCACTTCTAGTCTTATCTTATCTACTTGACATGGACTTGAGCAAACCATAAGTTCATCACATTTTTTAATCAAACATATGCTTTTTGAGCTAAGTACAGAAGCTCAACCAACATGTCAAAACATCATATTTATTATTTAATGCCTTTAAATAGTCAGGAAAATGGCAGGTACACGTTAATAAGGGGTTGCCAACTAGCATTCCACCTCAACAACTTAATTCTCTTCATCCACTTTAGTTGCTGCCTTGATGGAGCACATGATAACGATGTTTAATTTTGGTCTTAAACTTCTTTAATTTGTGTTGAAATTTTTTATCAGAAGAATAATGTAAGTATACTAAATATAATCAGAAACGATTCAAAAGTAGTTAACTACTAGGTACAATCAGGCTTACGCTTATACATGTTGACTTGAATAGCATAGTGACCCTGTAGTAATGCATCGTACAATTCCCATCAACGTTGCATTTTTTTGAAAGAATTCGCTCCTTAATGATCCATATCATCGTCCAATCTTGTCACTTATATCTTCCTCTTGCAGATTGCTACATATATGATGATAGTAGTGGTTTAATTGCTCTGATGTTGATTATTGCAAATCCAATGCTTAAACCTCTTGCCATGATTTATATGTTTTATGCACACCAAACAATTGAGTTATGACTAAAAGACACAGGTTCATACATTTTTTTCCTGGGGTATTTGATGCAGAAGGACATTAACTGCTTGTTCATTTTAACCATCCAGAAATTAAGTGTTGAAAACTTTTTTTTTTATAAGAAATATAAGTAATACAATCTAGACAACCCTTTTCGCAAGGGATTTGCCTAAATTATCCTCAAAGAGGATACAATGAAAGTCTCTATGTGAGATCCGATTCCACACAACTGTGGAATGCAAAGTGAGACATAATTTTGTCAGCCAGTCCGTTGCGCGATTGCCTTCCCTAAAAATATGTTTGACGATTACATGATTACATGATTGAAAGTAAGTGTGGATGTCGTGTATCAGAACTTGTAATTCTCATGGCGTTTGTATGTGTCCTTGCATTGCTTGGATGAGGATTTTGTTATTCCCTTCAATGTGAATGTTTGTGTATCCTGCTTAGACTACCGCTTTGATCCCGTTCCTCATTACCGTTGCTTCTGCAACCAATATTGAACTTGTTCCTATGCAGAATGCTGATGCCCGAATAAATTCGCCTTCCCAATCCAGGAGATGAAATGAAACCCTACACTCGCCGGAAAATGTTGATCACTAAACCCAAATCCAGAGGGTCGAAATCAATTTCTCACCGGAAAAACCCTAACCCTAACGCTAATACGCCACAACTGCCCTTAGTGGTGACACTCAGCTGCATCGAGGACAACGAGCTTGAACAAGATTCCCTCGCCGGCGTCGCTGCCGTCGAGCACGTCGGCCTCAATCGCCTCGCCGACGGCAAGATCGAGTCCGCCGCCGCCGTGCTGTTACACTCACTCGCGTTCCTCCCACGCGCCGCCCAGCGCCGGCTCAAGCCATGGCAGCTCATCCTCTGCCTCGGCTCCTCCGACCGCGCTGTCGACTCCGCCCTTGCCGCCGATCTCGGTCTCCGGTTAGTCCACGTGGACGTTTCGCGCGCGGAGGAGGTTGCTGATACCGTCATGGCGCTCATGCTCGGCCTCCTCCGGCGGACTCACCTCCTTTCCCGGCGGTCTCTCTCCTCTTCCGGTTGGCTGGGCTCTGTTCAGCCGCTGTGCCGTGGGATGCGCCGCTGTCGGGGTCTTGTTCTGGGAATCATTGGGCGATCTGCCTCGGCTAGGTCATTGGCTACTCGCAGCTTGTCATTCAAGATGAATGTCCTCTATTTTGATATACCGCAGGTTTGGGGTTTTCTCCATTTTTTGTCACTTTAATTGATACATTTCTTGCAAGGTTCAATTTTTTTGTTTTAAATTGCAAGCACGTTTGAGGTGGTTGTCATGTTGTGGTGGTTTTGCGTGGAGTTATTCAATTGTTGGAGGTATTGACATATCTGGAAAAGCTTATTGGAGAAGATTATGAGTGTTGTTTTGTAGCACTATTGTTTGGAGTTTCAACCAATTAAGGAAAATGTGAGGCCTTTTGTTTGCTTTTCTATGAAGCTGTCTAGTTTGTCTATGTGCTTTGGACTAGTGTAATAATGGGTTGGATGCTCTGGCCTGAAGTAGTTAGTTCACTTGTGAAAAGGTTCGATCTTACTGATTATGATGCTGGGACTTCCTATTTAGAAGTCTTATAACTAATATAAATAGAGGGTGACTTATCCAAGTTCATGCACAGGGTATGCCTAGAGATTGCAATGACCTCACATTTTTGTCAATGTGCGGCTGTGTATAAATTTGCTGAGCTTAGAAAGGGGATCGTCTTTTTAAAATGATTAGGCATTAAAATTTGTGCAGTGCTTTCTGGGGTTGCAATTGTTCAATGAGACTTCGGGTTTCATTGCAGCTTTGGTCAGGGTAGACATCCTTTTATCAGCTCACAATTTGAAGGTTTGTGTCAAGAGCATGAAACTAAACTCCAGCCTTTTGATGGGATGATCTTTATGGACCCTGCTGTTCCCTGCTGAGGTCATTTGAGTTTGTTTGATGAATATAGTCATCATGTTACTGTTCCTAGCCGACTGACATCTGAAGTGGCACCCCCCTCCCAAAAAAGCATCCATCAACCCAACGAAATAAAAAATAAAGTGACCAGTATTAAACGCATGTAACTATGAATCGAATGGGAGGGTTATGTTTTAGATCCTTTATATTTCTATGGTGACATAAACTCTTTGGATTTATTCTTTACAAAAAGAAAATCTAAGTAGTATCCAATTATTTTTCTGACAGGGGCAAGAAAGCAGATCCACATTTACATTTCCTCCTGCTGCGAGGAGAATGGAGACACTCAATGATTTACTGGCTGCAAGTGATGTGATCTCTCTCCATTGTGCTTTAACAGATGAGACTGTCCAGATTTTGAACGCCGAGTGCCTGCAGCACATAAAGCCAGGTAATCTAATATTTGTGCATACTCTAGCCTTTCCTTTGGTAAACTGTTATTTCGCATCCTATATTCTGTCTGAAAGGGTTGTTGTATATTCTCTCAGGGGCTTACTTGGTAAACACTGGAAGCAGCCAGCTTTTAGATGATTGTGCTGTGAAAAAACTTCTGATTGATGGGACCATTGCTGGCTGTGCACTAGATGGTGCTGAAGGGCCTCAATGGATGGAAGCTTGGGTATGTTGACTAGTCTGGATTAAGAATTATGTGCATTCAGATCTCATTTATATGCTCCCCCTGTTTCTATGGCCCTAGCGTTTATTTCTGGGGAGAAATGATTAATCTGGGTCCTCTTCTCTTCGTCTAGGTTTTCTATTTTGTGTTTTTCATTTGCTATTCTTTTTCTTTAACTAAAATTTGGAAAATTTAATACACTGAATCTAAAACAGATTAAAGACGGATAAATCTGGGTGAACTGAGATATTCAGACATATAGAATATGAAAATAAATATGAATAGACCTGGATGAAGCTGTTGAACCAAGTTGAAGAGTGCAGGCCCTTTGTATTGAATTGTGCTAGTTCATTATAGAATATGTGTCACTGGTCAAAATCTGTATCTGTTTCTTCGCCTTGTCCCACATTACCTACTAATCATATGCAAATCTCACTGGTGGTTATGCAAGAATAATTTGGCTGATGCATTTCTGCTTGTGTATTTTTTTTTTTTTAATACTGTGCTGCATTATAGTCAGACTGCATCATATTTTTCAGGATGTTTCCATAATTCCCTTGGGTGGAATGGTGAATTGATTTAGCTTACATAAATTTAGCATGCAGAGAGCTGATGGGAATGCTTTCCACATTATACAAGGGATAGGAGTACTCAGAAACTTCATAGATTTTTTTCCCCTTCAATTCTTATGAGGTAGGTTGAAGCTGCATAAAAAACATCATGACTAGGGTGGCTCTTGTGCAAGCAGGGTTTGAGAAGTTTCACATGTTAGCAGCCTTGCCAATGCATGCTGAGAGGTCATCTCCACTTTCTGATGGATTCACAAAATTTTTTTAATAAGGATTTAAAGTGATTAAAGTATTAGATGGGTTACAAAAAAGCAATAATGAAAATCCCTGAAATATATATCGGGCTTATAAGATAGAAGTTACAGGTATCGGTATTAACTATTTGCTTCTTTGCACTGTTTTCTTATGTTATTTTTTCTGTTGTCTATTTTATTTGTTCTTTTACTTTTTTAAAAAAATTTCCATTCTTAATACCATTATTACTTTACAAGTTCACTACTCCAAAGCTCCAAAAGTTCCACGAGGGTATTTTCTATAACAACCTCTTGCTTGACTTAGGAAATGCTATTTCCATCTACATCTCCCAACCTAACCAGGACAAAGATTTGAGGTTATTGTTCTTTTCTTGATGGACAATATGAATGTTATGAACACGATAATTGTGCAATGATGGGTGAGCTTAGTATTCCACAAGCTTGCTTTAATTTCTGCTGATGGATTGTGACCTATGACTTTTTTTTTCTTTTTTTCTTTTTCCTTTTTTTGGGGGGGGGGGGGTCCTCAGCTATCAATGCAATTGCTGGTTGGATTGTGTTTTTGGTGATACCTTGTGCCAACGTGCGCAAATGTGAAATTTGGAAGTCCATTGGTGAGGGCCTATGCTAGTCCATACAATTATTTCCAATATGATATTCTGCTATGAATTAGTGAGGATCTATACTTCATACTCCATAGAGCCCTAAGATCACCATTTTCTAGTGTGCTTATGCCCTAACTCCTAGTTAGCATAGTGTTCTGTGCTATTTTTGTAAGCCACTTTTAGAATCTTGAAGCTGGGACTTCTTTGTTCTTGTGGCAAAATTTTTTACACTTACTACCACTGCACTCTAGAGGCAATGTGTCCTTGGCTGTATGACTGCTTTTCAGGAGTATTCTATTGCCCTTGGGGGGCTTCTATGTGCGGTATGACAAATGTAGCCTAGTTGTTGCAGTGGGTGTTTGAGAGAAGATAGTGTTTTCGTTCTGCTCATCAACTTCTTTGATGCTATGAAAGTGCCAGCAAGTTTAATTGTAATTACGGTATTATGTCATGAGGTTGCTTCAGGTCAGGGAGATGCCCAATGTGTTGGTACTTCCACGGAGTGCTGATTATAGTGAAGAAGTGTGGATGGAGATAAGAGAAAAGGCCATTTCTATATTGCAAATGTATTTCCTTGACGGAGCTGTTCCTAGTAATGCTGTCTCTGATGAGGAAGATGAGGAGAGCGAAATAACTTATGAAAATGAGCAGTTTGATAGACAAGATAAAGAAAAAGCATTACACAGTGCAGTTGAGCAACTGCCAGCTGAAAGTCCCACGGTATCTGCAAGCTTTCAAGGGAAAGGTCCTATGCAACTAGAGTCTGCCAGCCAGCATCAGGAGTCAGATTTGTCCCCAAGTATTTCCAACCAATCTGATGGGAAGCGTAGCAGATCAAGAAAGAAGGCTAAAAAGAGGAATGGTCGTCAGAAGTCCCAAAATAAACCAGAGGATATTGTGGAGAACAAGAGTGCTTCACAGCAGGATGATGATACTGCTATGAGTGGTACTGAGCAGGTTCAGAGTTCTGGATCACGTTATGCTTCCCCTGGGGACGCAAGAAGTAGGAAAACAGCAATAGAATTGTCTCAAGAATCATCAGCTTCCCTGCTTCAGAAATCAGGCAAAAGCATTAGTGAGAAGTTTGGGGAGCACCTTAAAGATGGCTGTGTTATAGCTTTACATGCTAAGGAGCACTCCACTTTGTATGTGTCCAGACAAAGGGTGAAGGGGGGTGGTTGGTTTTTGGACACCATGTCTGGTGTAACTAAAAGAGATCCTGCAGCTCAGTTCCTTCTTGTTTTTGGAAGCAAGGTCGGTGTAGAGTTACAGCTTTTCTGCATCCCATTTTGTTTCATTTGCCCTGATGGCCCAACTGTCCTTTTTATTCCTGTTGACTGATTAGTTTCTTTGTCTAAATTTTTTAGGACAGAATTGGTTTGCGATCCCTTGCAGCGGGTGGGAAGTTATTGCAGGTGAATTTTAGCAAACTTCTTATCTGTCATATTGAATTTCAAAACCACAGCCTTTTAACGTTGCTATCTCTATTTAATCTGCCAATTACATAAGAATTGTAAGAAGCATGCTGCTTTATCAGACATTTTGAGATAGTTGTTTTATTACCATATCATTTGGGAAGGTTTCATTGCTGCCAGTATTATTAGCTTGGTTATCAAAACAATATCAGATGTAAGAAAAATTAAGCAAAAAGTATTACTGAGTGCACGATTCATGCCGACTCTATCCCTGAGTGTAGTAGAGAGTCAGAGACTCATTGAGCTTCTGTTAATTATTCATGAACGTACTTGTCAATTCAGTCGATTTGAATGTGCTATATTTGTCAATTGTCATTTGGTATAAATTCATTATCACAGTTTATCTTGGTAATATTGCCTCTTAGCTTGTGATGTTCAAGGTGTTAGTTCATTAAGCTGTTTGATTTTGCAGATAATTCGAAAGATGGAATTTGTATTCGCTAGCCACAACTTTGATGTATGGGAGAGTTGGTCGCTAGAAGGTCCTTTGGAGGAATGTAGGCTGGTTAATTGTAGAAATACCCAGGTAATTTTTTACCATCCCATTTTGTGTTTTTACATGGTCAAAATGCTGGAATTTCATGGAGTGCGTCAGTTTTGTTATGACAATAGTGAAGTTAGAAACTTTGACACGAAATTTCATCATCAAATACTCAAACGTCGCAAGGATGAGGAAACGTATTGTGTTGTGCTTTATTGTCAGCCCTGTTATAGCAATAGAAGTATTGAATTTGTAGTTAATCCTGTTTCCTCTCACAATTAATCATTTGTGTCGATTCATAGCTGATAATTACTTGTTGAATTAAATTCCATGTCGTACTTCGACGGTTCTACCAATGAACTTCAATTTGTCTGCTTGCATGTTGCCTGTGTCATGTGTGGTCCATAAAAGCAACCTTTGCCCGTCCCACCCAGTGCCAACGCTCCATGTATGTAGTGCCAAATTGGACAGGGAGAACCTTCATGTATTGTGGACTTTTTCTTTTCTTTTCTTTTCGTTTTGTTTTTGGGTGGTGGGGGGTTGTGGGGGGCTGAAGGGGAGGGATGAACCATAGATGTATTAATGGATACATGCACAGGGAGAAACCAGAGAGGACTTGATATTTTGCTTCTCGTTCGAGCTGTTCATGCTAGTTGACTTGCGTCCATGCCCAAACTAAGTCTTCATTTCACTACAAAAGCTAGACTGCTAGGGATTATTTGCTGTTTGAAGATATTAATGGTAGGTTGGAAGGTTGGTCCTTTCTTTCATGCTACCATGCTAGTGATAATTGTACCAGCAAGCTGTTGGTTTAAGTGGTTAGGGGCTACCAAAAGGTCCAAAACGATGCCCATGCAACCAAATTTGTATATTAGTGTGTGGGGCTCCCCTCTAAAATGAGTGAGAGCGAGGTTTCCATTTTAGTCTTGGTCTTGTACCTGATGTTGAGCGTGAGGGTGTGAAGAGTTTGGGGGCCTTTAGGCCGGGGGAGTGTCTAAGCATTTAGACCGTGGGAAAGCATGCTGCTTACTAGATTTGGAAAAGTGACACTGCATCAGTGGATATTGTCTTTAACCATCAAATTATTGAAATTCGACACATGATGCATTGTTAGAAGATTATTAGGGG
>JACYFF010031954.1:354457-405478 GCA_017589665.1 Selenicereus undatus | reverse complement strand
GCCAAACTCAATCAAAATTATCAAAGTTACAGAAAAGCTCTCTCGATTAAGATGACGACATTGCCACTTCCTAACATCCTACTGATCCTAGGAGCAAAACAAGTCAAAGTAATCTCCCTTCAACGATCATATTATTACGCTATCACCATCATCATGAACCTGAAGATGTTCAAGGAAATCAACTCCACATGCAATATCATCGGGTAAGTATAATGTGCTCACCGTGGAGTTAATGTAATCCACCAAAAGCTGCTTGTAATTGTCGTAGAGCTGAGGAACTATACGGCGTTGATCTTTCCTTATACACTTGTCGTGTTTTGTCCTGCAAAAAAAAGTCAGTGTACAGCAAAGACATCGAAAACTCATGACATATTCATAATCATCAGAACCAAATAAGGCAGTTACGAGTAGAGCTTCATGTATTCTTCAGAGTTGAATCGCGGTTCCAGTCCTTCCTGAACCCTCTTGAACTTTGCAATGCCCTTCTCCACGGCATCCCATCCCTTCATCCACCTTCATAACCTTGGGGTCATTCATTTCAGTACCTAATCGATCAACTCGACTTAGAGAGATCATCCACGTTCAATTACCATAAATTAATCACAACCCATCCCGCATTAGCAACGACACATAGGACATCAACAAACGCAGTTAACTCGCACTCTTTTGATTAACATATCATGAAGCACAACTCAATGAACAACCAGCTACCAATTGTATATTCATATAGTCACATTCAAGGATTCAAAATGCAGTTTCAGTCGTAGTTGTGGTTTCGGTCGTGGTGTGTAAAAATCACTCTAATGCGGAGATCACGTTCCATACCGTTACAAAAAGTTCAGACAACAAAAAAATATTTCCGATGCCACATTTTGAATCCATGGTCGCGGTTAATCCGGAATTAATGGAAGCACTAAAAAAACCCTAATCTTTACCTTTTGTTGATCACTTTTGACAATGGTGAACGACCTTGGAGACTTCCTGTACTAGACTCCCTTTAAGAAGGGAGGAAGGAATGTTATATTTAGGCTTTTTATTTTATTTTTTGGAGAGATAATGGTATATTTAGCTTTTCTAGGCTTTACAAGGCTTACATTGTATTTTTTCTATAAAAAAAAAGGCTTACATTGTATTGTATGTAGCACAATTTGTGGTTCTTGTCGCATGTGGCCCTCCCTCAGTTTGGCCATTCTTTGATTGAAAATGAGGTTCACTTTTGGAGACTATTTTCGTATAAGGCCTCATCATTGGTCCGGTATTTTTGGAAAATTAGTGTTAGAATAGATCAAATTTTAAAAAATATGGATCTTACATATTTACCTGTAAATATATTCATTTTCAATGCATCAACTGTCGTGGACTATCATTTGCCATTTATCACTGTATCTTTAGCATAAGACAATCTCATTTAAGGACTTGTAATTCCATACCTAATATTTTTATTTTTGTATAATTTGATCTATAAAATTATTTTTATAGTATTAACTTCACTTTGTTGACTGTCATTTTTTCATGTTGTGATTATTTCATATCATGAGATAGTCACATTTAATATGAACCTTTTTTAAAAATAAAATAAAATGCAGATGTTTAAAAAAAAGATGCCTAATGACAATTTCACGTCATTTTCATGCTTATATAGCCACAATTTGTCATTTGGCTCTCACTTTGTGGGGTATTTTCCCCCTCTCTTCCTGAAAATGAACCCTATAAGGGCTTGTTCTTTTCGTGGGTAAGTTGGGGTGGGTAAAAGGGTGGAGTGGGTTGAATTACGTTGAGATGAATTGAAGTAAGTTGAGGTAGATTGAAGTGGGTTGGATTTTTTTTATGTGATAAATTGAACTTGATTAAAATAGTGAAAGTGGGTTGAAGTAGGTTGAAGTGGGTTGAGGTAGGTTGAAGTAGGTTGAAGTAAGTATAGATTGATATTTTGAAATTGACTCACGAAAAGAACAAGTCCTAATTCTTATAGACCCACATTTACCTTTCAAAGGCTTATCATTAAAAACAGAGTATTTTATGAGGTTTTCAAGTATGGAATGGCATGACATTAGATCACTTATCAGGTTTTCAAGTATGGGATGACATTTTTTAAATTAAAAAAAGGTATGGGTATGGCATCGATGTCATATGTAACAATTCTATTAGATAACACTGTAACCTTTAGTTATCCCATGTAATGACTTTTTTCTCCGATAATACAAAGACCAATTGATTTTGGATCATGGATGCTAAATTTATACTCAAGCTACAGGATCATTACTTAGCTATAATTGCTCTATTGCAATGATCAATCATCATTTAAAAT
Organism: Selenicereus undatus; assembly: GCA_017589665.1. Lineage (NCBI taxonomy): Eukaryota > Viridiplantae > Streptophyta > Magnoliopsida > Caryophyllales > Cactaceae > Selenicereus > Selenicereus undatus. The sequence continues at coordinate 403,170 of JACYFF010031954.1, read as the reverse complement.
GGTTCTTAATATTGCATTGGAAAAAATAAATCGATATCAAACAATTACTATCTTAACATTTAACAGTTTACACATTAACATGCAGATTATTAGAAAAATTGATACTATACAGAGATCTTGTTCATTAATTTTTACAGCGCCCTCTAAATTCGATATGAAATTAAAAAATGTAAATAAAAACAATATTCATATTTGTGGTATTTCTTATTTATTTTTTGACCAATTCAATTATCTCTTTTTTTTTTTCCGCTTTTGTGTTCATACATATGGTAAGTTTATCCAAAGCACACAATCATTGAAGTTCGAGTGTCCCTTGTCCTTTACACAACCCCTCATTTTTACGCCACCTCAATTCAGAAATTCGATGATACATACCTATGTATCTAACTATGTACACACCTATATAAGAGGACGCGTACCATGCTAGAATACATATGTTTGTATATAAGAATTTTTAAAACATAATACACAACCTTTTATATATGTGTGTGTATAGCTAGATACATGAGTATGTACCATAAAATCACTGCAATTAATACAACAACACCTCCTAGTGTGGGTCCCGCTCTTACGAGGTCCGGAAAGATCCGACTGTGAGCAACCTTGCCTCTACCGATATTCCTGAATTACTACAATCAATCTAGTAACTTAATTTCTAAATGACCAGTCTACCCAAAAAAGAGGGAAAATACCCAAAAAAGCAGGTAAAGAAAAGGCGGTTATCATCATTTTTATATAAACCACCAAATTCCGTTTCCCTCTCCCTCTCAGCTGACTTGCCGTTTTCCAGAAGCACAAACAACAGAGAGTGAGAGGGAAGTGTACCACAGAACGACCCGACCCGGAAACCCAGGCATGGTGTCTGCAGGCCAAAACCCCGGACAAGGGTTTTACTTCGATCCTTCTTCCTCCGGCATGGGCTCTCTTCCGCCACAGCCGGTTTCTGGCGATATTGCTCCGGCGGAGGAGCAGAGCAAGAAGGTTAGGAAGCCATATACGATGACCAAGTCTAGAGAGAGTTGGACTGATGAGGAGCATGAGAAGTTTCTCGAAGCTCTTGAATTGTGAGTTAGTTTCTAACTTCTGAGTTGTTTGTTTGTGGTTTAATTTGTGTTTGTTTGTGTGAAATTTGGGTGAATTGGTTCAGTCGTGGCTAATTGAGGTTCGATTATCAGTTCCTCTGCGAATTTTTGATTGATTGAGGCTTTGATCATGTATCTCAAATGATTGGTGTGATCCTCATTCCTGATTTCCCCACCTATATAAATTTGTTTGTTTTAGTTTCATGTTTGTTTCTGAGTTCTATCAGAGAAATTTTCGAAATTCGTAGCTGAAAATATGTTTGATACGGTGATGCCTCTCTTGGTTTGATCCCCCCCCCCCCGGGGCGGAAAATAAATAAATTAAGGGATGCTAGATGTCTGTTGACTGAATTGTTTGTTTATAGGGTATGAACTTAGTTTGCAATATTGGGCTGTTTGGATAGAATTGCAATATTCTCAACTAGGCAGAGGTCTGTACATTTTGACTTCCCTCTACCATTTTAGGATCAATAGTCTATAGGATCATACATAGAAGATTAAAATGGGGTCTAAAGATGCTGTCTGGGCTAAATGTTGTTTCTAGGGTTATGTACTTATGTAGTAGAATACAGGATAAATGGATTCCTATGTTGGATTTCAGTACTATTTTGAACTACAGTATGTCTCTTGGGAAAAGCAGCCTGTTTGTGTAGGTGGTAACTTGGCATCAAATATGAGGTGATTGAACTTAGGTGCAAGCAATGTGCCTGTTGCTGTGAAGAACTTTCATGAATCGGTATGAATCTTCAAATGGTTGTGGCGCAGCAGATTTTATTTTTTTGAAGGTTTTTGTTAAGGGCTTTCTTGTCTTCTTGCTCCTTCACCTTTGCATTGCTGTTGGTTGTGACTCGTCCGTCACTTTTTAAGTATCAAGAGTTGGCCGTTCCCTTTACTAACGTGTGATTCTAGTGTGTTTTGGTGCATTTGCATATGTTCTAACCTACTTTCATTTTGGGTCATTTTTCAGGTTTGATCGTGACTGGAAGAAGATTGAGGCATTTGTTGGTTCTAAAACTGTTATCCAGGTAAATAACATATAACCTTTGGTTATTTAGATATCTTGTAGATCAGATTTGATAGATAAATTGTCGACTGAGACATTCTTGTTTGACTTTCCTATTTCTATGTACAAGTTTCAGTATGTTACTAGTGTACATCCTTCGCACAGGTATGTGTTGAACATGCTATTAAATTAATTTGATTTAAAATTTACATTAATTGCATAAGACATAAATTACTATTTCTATTAAGCATTTTTTAATCTATTTTTCCATAGTTTAATGCATGAGATCTTAAACTCAAAACCCAGAAGAAGGAGAAACTATCCATCATTGTTAGTCATTTTGATGGACTTTTGACTGTTTAGGATACTAATTGAAAAATATTTTGTAATTATTTGTCTTTTTTAAAAAATGTCACATTGTGTAATGTTTTCGGTGATCACCTCCAAAATAATTTGAAATATAAAAAAAGAAAAAAATCAATCAATTATGATACGGTTTTTGTGTCGACTAAATTAATTGCGAAATAATTTTTTTATTTGCGTTCTAGTACTCATATGAGTCTTACGTCCAAAAAAATAAAGAATTAAAAAAAAAACCAACTGTAGACATCCTGGTTGCCTAACATAGTGCATTGGCTCTTCATATCCAACACAATTTTAGAAAGAAGAAGGAAAAAAAAAGAAATTTATTAATTTTGTTAGGCTATTTGTAACTGCTTAATCAAATGCTCATCAAATAAATATTGCGTTAGAAAATCCGTTTTACTCCCAAGCATTTCAAATCTATAACAACAACAACTCCCGTGTGGGTCCTACTTGCACCGGGTCTGGGAGATCCAAATATAGGCAGTCTTATTTCTACAAACATGACTGCCTTAAACTAAAGCTAATAATTAATGAGCAATTATTTTAAAATTAAAAGAATGACCAATGATACTACAACAAATGTCATTCATATAGTGATCTATTCACTTTTATGTTATATGTATGATAAGTTGTTTCTTTGGCTTCTATAGTAGGTTGCTTGTAAAGATTAATATATATGGTTTGTGTTTACTGGGTATCTCTTAAACGGTTTTTGGTGATTGGCAATTTGCGTACTTCATACTAACATATTAGTTTTTAGATCTGTTGATTTGTCTGGCACATTTTTTTGAAAAAGATTTGATTACCGGTTGTTTCTTATGTTTGGATTTACCTTTCGTAAGGTCATGTGTTTTTGTGTTGTTTCTGGTAAATTATGCTTGATGGAAGTCGTTGCCGTATTGTAAATGAAATTTAGCTACTATAAGGTAAGGGCAACTCAGGGATCTCATTTTCCTTAGCCTCTTAGATGTCGCTTTGCTATCCTTGTAGTGATGATTGATTCTCTTGCTAGCTCAGCCCTTCTTGTTAGTCCACAAGTGATGCTAGTCATCAGCTTGAACCGTTAGCTTCTGGCTGATTAGAGACACAGCCAATGCAAAAGGCTTGATAGACTACTGCAAGCAGCACAGCCCTTCAACCAGTTTGAGCGTTGGAGTAGTGTCGCTGGAACAGATATCATGGTATTTTTCTTTTTTTTTTTTGGGTTTGTTTTTGGTGGGGTGGAGTGAGGGTTAGTCTGGCCTGGATAGTGCTTCTTCATGCTTGTTTGACACGCAAATGTATTCTTTAAGTCATTTTCACACCCATCATTAAGAAGATTGTCTGACACTGCAGCCATCCAGTGATAAATTTTTGGGGGGTTAGTGTTATGCGTTTACCTTCTGAGGCTTGATTGTCATCATATTCATATATAGTGTTAGAAGATGGGTTTGCTCTGGTGGAATTGTAACTTCCTGACATGTTATGACTTGTGAGTGTTTGCCTTTTGCTTTCATTTTTGAGTGTTGATCTTGGAATCTTAGAATCAGGTACTCCTCGGCCATCTTCCATGGTCTTTATTTTCTAATTCTACTGATGGTAGGTGATGCATGATCATTCGTTAGGCTTCGGAGTGACCTAAGATTGAATTGCGTGTGGCATTGATAATTTGAGTGATTGCCCAGGCTTGCAAATTATTATTTTCTTGGATGTTTTTGCATTTAATTTTTAACTTTGGATTATGGCTCATACAGATCCGTAGCCATGCGCAGAAGTACTTTCTGAAGATTCAGAAGAGTGGGTCCAATGAGCGCGTGCCTCCTCCTCGACCGAAGCGCAAAGCAGCTCATCCTTACCCGCAAAAGGCTTGCAAGATAGGTCAGTCACTAAAGTCTTATGTCTGTTAATCGCTGCTGCGTTGCCAGAGTACCAGACTACCAGTAATTCTCACACTCCTAGATTTTAAATGGCAGCTGCAGCAACGAGTCAATACACTGGGCAGAGTTTGCCTGGTGCTGTTTTTGAACCTCGGACTGTGTACGACCCTCATCAATCATCCATTCTCATTAACCAAAGTGGCACTAAAAGTACATCGTCCTGGTCTTATGGGTCTGTGGCTGCTGTGAATTCATCAAACATGAGAATAGGTATTTCTTCTCTCATCTGCTTTTTTTTTTAATCCGTTATTTTAGCGCTCTCTCCAAAAGATTGTTGGCAAGTGGACAAGCAGCGGGTTTATATTGTTTGCAGGGCTGAGTATAATAGCGTGCTATTAAGCTATAAGCGTGGTGGTTTAATAAATGCTAAGAGTTCTTGGTCTTGGTCTGAAAATCACATCAGAAAAAGGGGGATTAGTCAGAGGAAAATCTTATATGGTTCTAAACTGTTTTGCTTACAGATGATGCAGCATTGGCAATACCTATGATGTCTCCCAATTGTTGCTGCAGCAGCACCACTGAAAGCACCAACCCCTGGCCCACAAGAGGGGCACTGTATCAAACCAATCTAGTCAAGCATATGAAAGGTTAGTTCCTGTTTCACTGTTTCTCATTATGTAGCAAGATTGGACTGTCTCTGGGTATAGACAACAACAAAAAATTATATATAATCTTTTTTTGTTGTTTAACGTGATGCAGTTATGCCGGACTTTGCTCAAGTTTACAGTTTCATTGGTAGTGTTTTTGACCCCAGTGCACGTGATCACCTGCAGAGATTAAAGAGGATGGATCCGATAAATATTGAAACGGTATGATCTGAATGCCTGGTTTCAGTGTCTTGAACCATACAAATTCTGATATCGAGCAGTGTAGTTTTGTATCTGTTCTGTGAACACTTTATCTGTTTATCAGCATGTGTACTTTCTTTGAGAGACTCAGTAGTGTTCTCCTTTTCTGTGCAACAGGCATTGTTGTTAATGAGAAATCTGTCAATCAATTTGGTTAGACCTGAGTTTGAGGAACATGTAAGTGCCCCTTGCTGGATTCCTTTGTTTTCTATTTGGAAACATTTCATGCTGCAAAGACAAGGGTGTTTCCATGATTATTCATGCATCATTGCATAATTGCATAATTCTAGTCACCTATTAGGATTCCAGATAGTTGTATGTAGCTCTAGACCATAGATTGGTTCCTAAAGAAAACAATATTTCTGACAGGTAGGGAAGTGGATGGTACCAGTAAACTGATGCCTAACATCTGCTAGTATTTGTTTAAAACAGCTCTTAATTCGGTTTTAATATAATACTCTTGAGGAAAGGAAAACTAGGCTGATCACTTGTCACATTAACTTATTGTTTCGCATTTAAGTGCTCAACTGATTTTTCATCTTAGGGTGGTTTTGTTGTGGCTTTACTACTGCAGGTGTAGGAGTACATGAGTTCTCATTTTTTTTTTTTTTTTTGGTGGTGGTTAAATCATCATCATTCTGTTCTTCGGTTTCCTTTTTTTGGCCGGGGGGGGTGGTTGTGGGGGCTGGCATTTATGTCTTTTCTACAGAGTCACTTCTTTCCAACCCGCGAAACTGCGAACTAGCCAAAATTACTTTCTAGGAAAAACCGGAAAGTGAAACACCACTGCTTCTGAGTTATGCTACTTGTGGTTAGCTTGTGCTCGTTTTTATGTTATAGGTGATGATCACGGGCAGCAAAGATGTTTGTTGCTGATTGATTGTTTAACGTAAATGCAGATGAAACTGCTGTCATCGTATGATGCAGAGTCGGGTAAGGGCAAGTGTAGCCTTCTAACACCAGCTCCCAACTCAAAAACCGCCATTGCAGCTGTTTGAGGTTCACAGAGGGATGAAATGGTCTGCAGTTGGTTTCTTTTACAGTTTCACGTTCTCCGTGTTGATTTCGTTTTTACCAACTGTAGAAGTGAAATCATTGGCGGGAACTCAGCAAAACAAGTATGAGCTTTGAGTCACCATTAATGAATTTCAAACGCTTGAATGTGTAAATTTGCAATGTTTATCTGGGGAGTGCAGTTGCAGAATCTGGGCATATATCAGAAGAGCAGCCTTATTGTTGTTCGAGCTATGGTTATAGCTTACAGAGTCAGCTTCTTTCTTAGAAGTTTAGCTCTTTTAGGTTAATGAAATTTTGTTGTGTCAAAAGATTCTCGGTCTTTCAGTTTTGGATTTTGTTCCGAGATGTTTTGGTTGAGATGTTTTTGGTTTTCTTACGGATGTACACATACAGAATGCTCTGTAAATATTTTTTTGTATGAAGAATGATACGAATATATAGAGTATGCTCAACTGCTCAAGTCTTTGTTCATGTGTTTACAACAAAATAAATCATGCTCTTTGGCTTTGCGTACACGTTCTTTTATCTTTGTGTATTTGCCTTTGGACGAGTGTTTCGTATCTTTAATTCTTTATGCATGTCTTAGCCTGTGCATTTGTCTTTTTACGTGTATGTCTCAGCATATTGGGAATTATTGTTGTTGTTGTTGCTTTCTTATTTAGATGTGTTCGTGAATGTGTTTTGAAATAAATACTTTTAGAGGTATTTTGATGTATGGTATAGTAAATCCGCAGCAATTGAAAGAAGTTTTTTTTTTTTTTAATAAATGTAATTTTCTAAAAACTTAATCGGTCTCTCAGATCAAGAAAAGAAATAAATTAATATAGATTTTTTTTTTGGGTGCAGAAATTAATATAGATTATACCATAGCTGAAGTTTTGACAAGAAAAAGAAAAGGCAAGAATGTCTGAACCCAACAGCCCAATAAAGTAAGCCCAACTTAGGCCCAGCGTTCCATTGAACAGTCACTCTTCTTGGGCTAAGGACGTGTGTGGCACGCTATAACATATCGCGTGTGTGGGTTGGATACTACGTCTGCTTAATATTATTTTAATATTGTCTCAATATCTCGGCCTTGTTCTTGCAAATAGGAAGAGAGATCTTCCATTATCTCCCTCTCTCCGTTCTCTCAATCGACAACGATCCAACAACATCAAATTATGAAACGAGGAACATCAATTTGTGTTTAAACTTCTCTCTTCTTCGATCCTTAAATCAGGTAGTTCTTCCCCTGTAATCCTATCATCATTATCAATCATCCCGGAAAAAGAACCAACAAAAAAACCCTAGGTTTGTTAGCTCTGTAATGTTATCTAGGAAAAACATGTACTCGTACTTTGCAAAGAAACCCTAATTTTGAATTTACGTCGTTTGAATGCTTGTTTTGCGGGTTCCGTAATTGGAATTTCATGCGGTGGATGTTCGAGATTACTCTGTGTTGAATGGCTTGATTTGAACATGAGGCTTCCTGTGTATATATCTTTGTGTTGAGCTGGATTCGGGTGGAATTTGGGTTGTATCTTCGTTGAATAAAGCTTTGATTGCTTATTGACTAGATCACGAAGTTGGACGAGCTAAATCTTAGCTCTGAGGTGGTCGTGGATTAGGTTGGTTTGATTGTTGTTAGCAGAAATGTTCTGTGGAAAGAGCAAGCTTGAGGCTTTTGTTGTTTCGATGGAGACCGTAAATTAGCTTTTGTGGGGTTGAATATCCAAAGTACTTAAACTTTACCTGTACGGGTTCTTGTGTGAAGGTTGAAGGGGTCTTGACTTGAGCGTTCTTCTGGTGAAGGAGGGGGATTGGGAGGTGATTACACTTGCGGGCTTGAATGGACAAGTTCTAGTGTGTAGGTGCTCTCCTCTTGTTTTAAAGGTTTAGATTGGGCCCTTTGGAAGCGTTCCTACTTGTGTTGGCTCCAAGATGAGTACTGAAACTGAAGGACAACATGCGGTGCAGCAATCTGAGGATATGAGGGTGGAACCTTCAGGGTACTTTACAACATTATTCATTTGTTGGTTGACATTCATTTTGTGGACATTACATTTGTGTCTTTCAATTTTGATTTTGTATGAATTTTGCTTAATGCCACAGGAAGCCGAGCAGATCATATACAATAGAGTTCCTTTTGTCGTTGAGGGAGCTGGAAGTTTGTAAAAAGCTGCCAAATGGGTTTGATGAATCACTTCTTAGGTAATGAGCCATATTAGAACTTGCAAGCCATTGTTCATTTGGACCTCCCATCCTCCCAAATCAATGTTTTATGCTTAAGTTATTGATGTGGGGACGATGATGGACCAGCGAGTTTGAGGACACATGCTATGGCATCCACCAACGAGTTGCTGGAAGTTCATCATTACAAGGTTTCAGACGGACTGATTATGGATCACCTGTGCCATCTAAAGGGGATTCTGCTAGCTATTCAAGGGGAATCCACAGGTGGGATAGCCGATCCAGTGGGCGTAGTGATACTGACTCAGATTCAGGTATATGGTTTAGTCTCAATCTTGTTAAGACAGTTTATCTAAAACCTTCAATTGTTGTAGTTATGCTGAGTGTGTCATACTTTTCTTGTTTCCCTTTTAGATTTCTGGCACTCACATCTCCTTGTCTGCTAAACTCTTTGTTTCATTGGTTGCTATGAGTTCTACAAATGTTTCTCTTGTTGTGCTAGAGTTCATATACCATTCGTGCAATAAGGAGGCTTTTTTTTCAGGCTTGTCTTACATTAATCAAAAGAAAGTTATGTCTGATTTATACGTGAATGGTAGTATTACTCGGAACTCTTGGATAGAGTAAGGATATTATGATGTAGACTACAATAACCCCTACTAAACGTGGATCCTGCTGACACGCTTCGGTGGATTTTGTTCCCTCTTTTTTTTTTGTTGAGGAGGGGTGGGTGGGTATTAAATAGTGCACTTTTTCAGCTATTAGCCCGAATACCCATACAAAATCTGGGGAGGTCCAATCCGGGTCTGGGTTTATTTCACTCAAGGGTCGTGATTGATATAGAAGTTGGTGTCTTAGTTTCGCATCCTATTTGTGCCCTCTTTATCCCTTGATTCCGTTATTCCAAAATGTGTGATGTCAAAATTTTGAAATGGTTATCATTTCGTTTTTATTTTATTTTATTAAGGCTTATGCTTGTTTTTGATAACTCTGTAAGCTACACAGAGTACAAGGCCGGTGGTCGCAAATATATTGTTAATTAAGTCTCTTGCATGGTTGAAGTGATTGGTCATTGGCTGCGAGTCCTGTGTTTATTGTTAACTATGTTGCCTTAACTTGTGATGTTGAAAAGGAAATTGGGGGTAGGTAGTGAGAACTTTTTAGGTTCTTTGGATATCGGCACCGTGCATGTGGGTGCTGCATAGATAGTTGTGCGTCGGTATGTTGTGCTCCTGCATAAAGTGTGATTGATTTTTGTCTGAGCGCAATTAAATTTCCAAGCTAGAGCCTGTTCCTGGTGCTCCCTTTTAAAGCTAAGGTTCGTGTGACAGAAGTGTAAAGAAAAGTCTTTCGTGTTCTTTTCCCATTGTATTTGGTAGTTCTCTTTATCATTTTTGCAATCTAGCCTATACAAGAAGTTCATGATGGAAGTCAATAGATCAAGGTAGGTCTAAACATGGAGAATTTATCTGGGGAGGGAAGCATGATTTATCTCATCACTTTTTTAAGGGGGATCTTACTTCCTTTTTGTTACGCGGCTCTGTCGCTGTTGTTGTTAATATATTGTTTGTACATATCATGATAGAGTTTATCCAAACATGAATTTTTCTCTGGAAAAATCCATTGCCGTTCTAGATGCCTTAATTCTGGTTCATATTGGATGATTTGGATCAATGTCCGAATGGGAACCAGGAAATAATCTTTTGCGTTTCTTGAATCTTGAGTTCTTGACATTAACAAGGACAATTGTTTTTTTTGGCCGGGCGCCCCGGGGGGGGGGGTTAGGTGGTTGACTCTTACAATGGTATGTCCAATACTTCTTCTTACTTGCCCTACTCTCAACTACAAGGACATCCCTTCTGTATCCAATCTGCTGAAAAAAGGGCGTTCTTTTTGCTTGGAATCATGGTGAAAATGTGGATCTGTCACATCTCTAACCCTTATTATAAATTAAGTAATAGCTTTGTTCTGTGTGAAATACATATGTATACCTCCTCCCATGAAATGCTGACAAGGTGTGTGAAATATATATGTATACCTCCTCCCATGAAATTCCGACAAGGTTTGAGCAAGATCTGGGATATTATACTCGGTAAAATTGATTTTTCTTGGATTGTAGCGGACTATAGCGGAATGCCTAATGAAAGTTACTTTTTGTGGAGTAGTTGGTAATCTAGAGGTATTTAGTATATGGTCCAATAGAACCCAGGCATCCATAATTTAGGTTTAAGGCATAGTTGATGCTCCGTACTTTAGGCGGGATTCCGGGGTTTTGCTTTGGCTTTGGAGGTTTGTTTTCTTCAGACTTGGTTCTTTTCCAAAGCATGGTTCGTGCAAATCTTTTGGGTGAACAAAGTGACATGTAAAATAATACCTGTAGTTTTCCGCTTGGTCTAGAGAAGGTTGGGGAGATGATAGATGTATGCATATAGAAAAATGAAAATTCTAATTGCTACATTTTTTGCACCTACAAGTCTTGGTTCGTTGTATGAAAGAACTTTGTCATTAGAGTTTGGACATTTTGGGGACAACAGAGCCCGGGCGAGAATGCCAGGAGTTACCATAGCCTGAAGACTACTCTGTTAAAAAGGTTTTAAATTTAGATCTAGTAAAGGAAAAAATGGACATGTTTCCATTCTCTCTGGATTGAACATAGTTTCCCGTAGGTGGGAAATGAGACTTTAGTTATTGATTGGGAAAAAAGCTGAGAACTTTTTGGGGGGGGGGGATAGAAACCTAAATGAATGGGGGACTTTTTTCTGTGATTAGCTGTACTCTTGTAGTCTTGCGTACTTTTCTATTCAGCTTCGATAATTGTCACCCAAGATGCACTTGCAATTTGAAGCTCTTGGGCGCTTCATACGACTGCAAAAGTTGATTCTTTCAAACTGGTATATGTGGCATAAGTAAAGTTAATAGCAAATTTCAATATTGATTGATATTTGTATTAATTATTTTTTTTAAGGAGTATCAGATATACCTATTAATGATTTATCTTAATGAAGCATGGTACTGTAAGTGTATGGGTTGAATAAGATTCTTTTTGAGGTGAACTTTGTTCAAGTAAATTATTGATTCTGGAACTGAAAATTAAACTAATCTTGTGCACGCTGTGCTACATAAGAGGCTGGAAGGCATTATGGCAGCCAGCCAAGGAGGTCTGGGCAGAATTCTGGACACGATGGTCTTCTTGGAAGCGGTTCATTTCCGAGACCAACTGGGTATGCAGCAAGTGCGTCAGTTCCAAGGTTTCGTCCGAATGGAAACTTACCTCTTAACCGGAGCAATGAACCATATCATCCTCCTCGTCCATATAAGGTAAGTTTGTTTCTGTCTGACAGTAATGTCTTAGGATTGTCAACAACTTGAATATGTTGCATTTTAGTTTTGTGCTTTGGGATTGGTTTAGTGGTTAAGACTTGGGTTGATTGCATTTTGCTGTGAGAAAATGGGTATGGGTAAGCTTGTATTTTTACTATTCTTTACATCTTTTGTAGGCAGTTCCTCATACACGAAGGGAAACTAATGATTCTTATAATGATGAGACGTTTGGTTCGACTGACTCCACAAGCGAGGATAGAGTTGAGGAGGAAAAGAAGCGAAGAGGTATGTTTATGTTCTCCTGAATACAGTTTTTAAATACTGGGTTTTGTAATCTTATTTCGTTATTGTTGCAAGATCAACTAACATCAATGTTGACTCTAAAAGAAAAAAAGAAAATCAGGAGGGAAGAAGAGATAGATAAGGCTTTGAAACTATGACTTATTAGTTGGACCCTAGTGTAAGGTTATACGTAAAAATTGTGGCTTCAAACTAGTAAGCTGAATCACAAAAGTACAAGCTTTTAATTTCACTTGAGTTTTATGGTCATCACTTTTTTCAGCTGAGTTCGAGCTTATGAGGAAGGAGCAGCAAAAAGCTCTTCAAGAGAAGCAGAAATCAAGTTCAGGCAAGCTTGAGGATCCATTCTCTGACATTGTCGGCCTGCGGGATCATCCTAATGATAGTAAAACCTCTAGTGACTCAGATAAAGTGTTGAAACAAGCTCCACAGGATGACTCTGACAAGCTGCCTCTTCACTCACAAGCTCCTCCACCCAGGCCGCTTGTACCCCCAGGCTTTGTGAATAGTGTTGTCGATAAGGGCTCCAGTGCCAAGTCTATTGTGCAAGGTGATTCATCAGAGGTAAGCTTTTTTTTTGCCCCCAACCCGGGTGACTCTTTTTTGCCATCCAATTTCTCTTGCTGGTTGAAATAGGGATTTTTGCCCGCAGAGGCGGGGGGAGGGGAGGGGGTGTTTGCCATAATGAAAATAGAAACAATCCAAAAAGGGGACAATTCTTGTGTCTTGATGGGTAGATCTTCTGTTCCATCTTCTTAGGCAAGTCTCTTCTTGTGGTCAGCAGCAAATGGGTAGTAATGTGTTTGCATCTTACAGTGCAGAGGTCATTCATCCAAGAAAAATGCAGATATTATACATGCTGTACATATTTAGAATGTTGAGCTGTTCAGAAACAGAAATATGTTGCGCTGTTGCATACCATTTGTTATGATGGTCTTATTGATTGTAGATAAAAAGTTTTGTCAACTATGTGAGGGCCCGATGCTTAGAGAGGGGGATCCCTCCGGGAGAGGGTTGGGATAGCTTATGTGGGCCTTGTTCCATGACGAATTTGGGCCTCAAAGCTACCATATGGTTGTCCCCCCCCCCCCTCCGTCTTTTGTATCCATGTCCCGCCGGGTTGGGTATTGTGTGTGTGGTCATCTATGTTGAAGGACTGACATATTTGGACGGCGGATCTCACCATGAGGGGTAGGATTTTTTATGGCCTCTGGCTACCCTTCTTCCATCACAAATGGGGACCTCAAGGCTACGTATCTTTTCCTTTTTGGGGGTGGGGGGGTTGTAAAGGCCGTTCTTCCTCCATAAATTGAGACCCGAAGGCTTTCGGAGCAATATGTGCTTTGTTTTTTTTGGGGGGGTGGTCTGACCACGCTGTTGCCAAGGTGCCAGGATCTCTCTCTCTCTCTCTCTCTCTCTCGCTCTCTCTCTCTTGCTCGCTCGCTCGCTCTCACACTGCTTGCTGTTATTTTGCCACCTTTGTTACCTTTTCCTGTTCCGTGCTCCATTAGTGGTCAGGTTTGTTGCAGATTGGTGGCTATAACTACTTTCTTTTTTTAAAAACATTGTCTTTTTGGAAGCTTTTAAATTTGCATTGTGTAGTAAGAGCTGTGTTTTCATTTTCTCCCAATCTGCCCTGATTCTCGGCCTCCTCCATCCTGTTTCTGCCGCTTTTCTTCTCCTTCTCCCTCTCTTCAAGAGGGGGGGGGGGGAAGGAGAGATGAAGGTTAGCATTATATCCATTTACTCTTTCCAAGATTCTGTATGGACCACACAGGGGAATTCCCGGAGATAACATCTACGTCTTTGTAATTCGTTCGATTTCAAGTGTAAGCATCTGACTCGTTTCAAAATTAATATCACCTTCACCTATATTCTTTCTTTGACAAACAATTCTCATATTTCTCGCCTGGCAGCCCTTTCTAATGCCTACAAAGGAGTTTTTGTTTATGTGTAGAAACCCTATCTAAAAATACTCAGACACTTTGCATTTGAAATTTTATAGGAAGTTAATTTGTGTTCTCTGCTGTTGGACTATTGCACTCTCTGTAAATCCTTATGACATCTTTGCTACTGTAGGTTGGGAAATCTGGTATGGAAAACAGCCATCAAGAGATGATAAGCGTAACTCACTCACTCAGCACCAATGAGACACAGGGTGAAACCATTAGCCTGTCTGCTCTCAAGCATAAGAAATTGGTAGACTCATCATCAATTGTTGGAGCTGGTGACACAATGAAAGGGTCAAGGCTTCCAGATGTCAATGAAGTCCTTGAAAATGGCCAAATTTTGGCACTTGATTCTGAGGTTACTGGACATAAATTACTGAGTGAGCCTGGTCGCTCAACATCCATTTTGGAAAAGCTGTTCGGCAACACTTTAACTGCAAGCAGTGGCAGTATCTCCAACTCTGTTGAGGTATCATTTCCCATCTCTTACATTTTCTTTTGCTCAGCCCCCCTATTTGATAACAATCTTGGTATTGTATCAGTTCTATCTGTTTCCTAGTGCGACCTGTATAGACCAAAAACCATTTTGTGTCCTGCTGCTGCAGTTACTTTAGTTTTCTCTGTGATTATTCTAGTGTGGAGAGCTGCTGCTAACTGCTGTTATGCATATTTTTTGCCAGAAGTTTGGCTATTAAGATTCGTCAGTATTACTGTACTGCCCTGTGTTTCCCACTATTCTCAACATTACTTGCATTGATTAGACTTCTTTCATGCAGTAATTTGACGGTTCTATGAGATTTAGCGCCCCCCCCCCAACCCAACTGATCTGAAGAGCCTGCTAACTGCTGCGGTTTCTATAAAAAAACCACTTTGGTTGATCAAACTGGGGGGGGGGGATCAGTTTTCAGTTTGATTTTGGTTCAGAAAAGTTTTGTTAGCTAACTGAAAGTGAGCATTTATTTATTTATTTATTTTGTGGAACCAATTTTTTTCAGAAAATATCTTCTTTTGTCTGTGCTTTAAATCTCGTAAATGGATGTTTATTTATGAATAGTTAATTGGCAAACCATACAACAACGGGGTGAAGAGTTTCCTTTGGTCAGTTACTGTTCACAAAACCGAACCAAAAATCACGTAACCAAACTCCAGTTGACCAGTTTTGCACATGCCTAGTTTGGATGCCAGAGGAGTTTGAAGACCTGATATGTTGATGAATGGACCTAGCTTTTCATCAAGTCTAAACAAACATGAATGAGTTGCCCTGTGCTCATTTTATTCTAGAAGGACGTGGGGGCCTATCTGGCTTGGTGGCTCTAAGGGCAAGCGTCTAAATGACATTTGGCATTGTTGGGACAAAAACAGGGTACTCCATATATCTGTGGCCGCGCCCTACTAAAAAACGAGGTTACCACAGAAACACCTCAACAAGGCAACAACAAAATCTATGGCCTCAAATTTGGGGGGGGGGGGGGAGGGGAGAAAAAAAGAGGTGAAGTAGATAGCTAGGGAAGTATTCAAATCATTCATGTTTACAAACCCATGAGGCTGCTATTACTCTTCAGTTGCAGGCGGTGGATAATGGATTGCTTGGTACTTAATAATTTACTTTGAATTTTTCAGTTTAGGTCTTTCTCTCTTTTTCGTTTTCTCCTATAAAATTAAAAGTGTCCCCCGGTATTTAAAAAAAAAAAAATTCTGGATCTGCCAGTGAGGACAAATGACTGTGTCTTTCTTTAGGTTATTATCTTAAGAGGTGGGTACTTCATTCTCAGCTCATTAGTTAAATGCATAGACAAAGAAGGATAATGGGAGAGATGGTGGTCTCAACTGATGGGGCTAAGGGAATTTCCTCTCTGTGAAAGCTAATTGACTCTCTTGCCCTCACAAGTCACAACTGCTATAGATAAGATTCAATTAGATATTCTAGCTACACACAAAAGCCAAGAGCTTGGTGTTCGTTCATTTATCAAATGGGTCTTCTTACATGCTCAATTACCTTTTAACGACTGAGGTTCCCAGTGATCAAAAGATATTTGCTGGTTATGTAAGAAAACTGGAGCAAATAAACTTGAAAATGATTGTTACTGAGAGATTCTGTCAGCAGCACTAGCCGTGAAACGAGCAGTTCAATGATCTGTATTTGCATTAAATAATTTAAATTAACCACGCTTTGGAGTTGCTACGGGATGGCGAGAAGTCCAAATCTTCAGCCTGAAGGAAATTAGACCGGGATTCTTGGATGACTGCAAAACATGATTTAAATTGAACTCCTTTGCACCTTGCTTGGTTGGCCTCAAAAAAGGACGCTTCATCCTTGTTAACTTGTCAAAGGTTCATACTAACCAGGTTCAGTCCTAGGTAGATCTAGACTAGTTCTCCAAAGACCAAGCTTCTTGCTTGTAGTGAACTTGTGAAGGGTTCATACTAACTAGGTTCAGTCCTAGATGGATCTAGACCTGTTCTCAGTTGAAGTGCAATAATTAGTTTGTATGCAACGTGTACAGTACATAAGATAGCCAGTCAGTTATTAATGCTCTTGTGATTGATTATTAACATGCCCAGTCAGATCCTCGACAAATTTCAGGGCCTGCTTTTGGATAATTGTCTGATTTGACCTTGTATTTGCTATGTCTAGGGTCATGATGCAAAAACAGACGATATTTGGAGCCCTAACACATTACAATCCAAGTTTGCGGGTTGGTTTCTTGAAGAAGGTAAATCCTCTAAAATGTTTTATTTCTGAATTCGTTAAAGGTTTCAACTTTCAAGTATTTTTAATTCCTTCACCATTCATGCAGATAGGAAACCTCTGGAGGATATATCATCAGAAAAGCCAAGTGATCTGCTGTCATTGATTGTTGGTGGTGAAAAAGGTGGTTCTGATCTGCCTGACATAAAAATGATGGGGCCAATCTTGCCTGCTGGGGCAATGCTGGGCCACATGACGCCCGAATTGGCACATTCTACTGCTGAGATGCCATCACGATTACCTAATAGTAATGGTCCAGAACCAAAGCCTGCAGTGCTCACATGTGAAGATCTAGAGCAGTCAATTCTTTCTGAAGTAGGTGGAAATAGTTCAAATTGTCAACCTGGTGGGGATGAAACATCTGCTTTAGATGCAAAAGTTAGTGCTGAGGTCGATAATCAAGCTTCACATCATCTTCTTTCCTTGCTACAGAAGGGAATGGGTTCAAAAAATGTGAAATCCACATCAAATGTGGAAGGAGTATCTTTTGACAAAGGGTGTGATCATGAATTTGGGAAGGTGGATGTGATTAATGACAATACAAGCAATGGCAATGCTGATCGCTTGAAGAGCTCTGAAAAAACATTGACCCTTGAAGCACTGTTTGGAACAGCTTTCATGAAGGAGCTGCACTCTGCCCAAAAAAATTCCGAGTCCACACGAGTTGATGTGCCAGAGCCTCTCAGTCTACCCTCTTCATTTGCTGATGGTGCACCCTTCTCTTCTACAAGGAATGATATTGGCAGTGGACTTGGTAGTCTTGATGTCGACATTTCTTCATCAAGAGATGGAATCGCTAAATTGAAAGGAGGACGCTGGCTAGGGATTCATGACTCCGTTGAGGAAGCGGGATTTTCGAAGCCACCTGCTGAAATTGATCCTAGATTTAATAGCATTGAGGGGAGAATTGAAGCAGGGCTTCCTGAAGAAGACATTTTAATTAGGAGTCTTGGTGATCCTATCAATCACCAGAACTCTATGTTGGCGCCGAATTCGGCTTCATATAACAAAAACTTCCTATCATCATCGTCAAACACACCCAACGTTATGGAAAAACTAGCTGTGCTAGGTGCTGCTCTGAGAGATGAAAGATCTATGATAAGAGGTCAGGACCCGCTGTTCTTGCGTGATCCTTATGAAATGGTAAAACCTGAGATTCCATACCAAAATTTGCATCAACAGGCTTCTTCTCCTCGGCTCCATGCTGCCCAAATGAATCCAGGAAGACCATTGTTTCATGCTTTAGATTCACATCCTACTCATCTTGATCCGCATTTGAAGTTTATGCCTCCTGATGCTTCTATGCATAATCAGTTACCAACAAATATGGGTCACCATCCTCCACACCGTAGTGCTGGTCTGCCAGGCTTTGATCCACTTTTTCCCCCTCCTGTGTTACAGCACATGGCTGGGAGTCTTGCACCACCCCAGCTGCTGAGGGGATTTCCCAGTGGTGCACCAATGCCTCCTCATCCTGGTCATAATCCCGCGGGTTACATTCCAGACCATAATCCGATGCAAGGATTTCCATTTGGTCAACGACAGCCACAGTTTGGCGGTCCTGTAATGGGTTCTCCAGGTAAAGTGGCTGAGCTCAAGAGCATTGTCTCTCTTGGTACCTGTTTTGTTCCATGTGCATGTAGTCTCATTCAAGAGTGTCATCTTGCCTCTGGATTTGGGGTCACTTCTGGTCCTTTCTCATTCCTTTTTTTTGTTGTGGGAAAATTGGCTTAAAATAATCAGAAGTATGCAAAATAATTGAAACTGTGATGTTTGTGTCAGACTCTCAACCTATTTGTTCCCTGTATGCCCATGCTACAAATTACACTTACCACACAAATACACAACACATAGGTGACCATACATTTTGCATTTCCAATGTACATGGTACGTGTAAATGTTTGCATTGGTATACAATGTAGATATAGGTTGAAAGTTTCGTATATAGCATGTAAATGTCTTAGTTTGGATTATTTCGCACATTTGACCCATGCTACAAATTACACTTAACACACAACACATAGTTGACCGTACATTTTGCAGTTCCATTGTACGTGGTATGTGTAAATGCTTGCATTGGTATATAATGCAGATATAGGTTGAAAGTTTTGTATATAGCATGCTTTGTTTGAATTATTTCGCACATTTGACCTATACATTGGATCACTTTAATTGAATCCCTCCCCCCCAATTTTCTTTTTCGTCCACTAGCAAAGCTACTCCATGACCCCCCCCCCCTCTGGTCTACTAGCAAAGATACTCCATGCCTCTGTCTGCACTTGAATTTGGAATGTTTCGTATATAACATGTAAGTGTCCAAGTTTGGATTATTTTGCACATTTGACCTATACCTTGGATCATTTTTAGTGAATTTCTTTTTTTATTTCCTTTTTTTGGGGCGGGGGGATTATTTTTAGTGGGTCTGCTAGCAGAGCTACTCCATGCTCTTGTCTGCAATTGAGTTTGGATCACAATGTTGATTGCTTCTTGGTTGAAGTTAGAAGCTTTGCGGCTATTCATCAACTTCTGGTGCTAGACAACGTCTGGTGGTTCTTGTTTGTTTTAACCCCTGTTCTTTTCAACTTATTATGAGTAACTTATTACTGATAAATGTTGATGAATATTCGTGAACATTAATCACTGCTAATGAGTGCTGATTATGGATAAAATTGTGAATCGGATATATGGCTATGTGCTGATGATGAGTGTTGGTCTGTGCGGATTGGAGCATTAGCACCAATCAGTGTTGGATGCTAATGATAAGTATTTATGATAGATTGAATAGAACAGACCCTTAACAGCCCTAGGAAAGTGTTGTATATTTGATGATTGTCTTACTGGTCTTGTTTTAAGCTTCTGATAACATTTACAATTCAGGAGCTGATCTTGGTGGTGCGGACAATCCCCCGGATGCATTCCAAAGGCTGCTGGAGATGGAACTTAGGGCGAACCCGAAGCAAACGCACCGAAACCCTTTTGCCGCCACTGGTGGTCATAGCCGACCGATGTACGGACATGAGCTGGATATGGGTTTTCAGTACAGATAGTGGTTTGTGTTCGGTGATTGTGGATGTAATTCTATATAGAAAATTACAACCATCATCTTGATCCCAGCTAACTTTTAGAGGATGGGCCTTAAATGTTTTTACTATAGATTGTGGATATGGTAGTTTTATGTGTTCTTGTGTCTCTACGACTCCGCAGAATTTTTGAATTTTTGTTTTATTTTTCACCATTTTTTGGGGCAGAAATGGGGAAATGGAGGGAAGGGAAGAGTGAAGTTCCGAGGGAGCTCTTGCCATTCAAATGAGATGCTGACTGGAGTATGGTTTGGAGTGGTAGCTTAGCTGCTTAGCAACCGTTTGGTTCAAAAAAATTCAAAATGGCAAGAAATTAAATATGAAACCAAGATGTTGTATGCTTGGTTTCGCTTATGTGTTTGAATGACTAAAAACATTACTAAGTCATATGTTTACGTAAATATCATAATTGTCCAAAAGAAAATTAACAAAGATGAATGGTCGTCACTTCTGAACGTATCCGTATTTTTATATCTCAGAAGTGAAAATGAAGATGACGGTTTCTTTTCAAGTACTTGGTAAAATAGCATTGGTGTTGCTGTGTAAATCCAGGTCCAAAACAGTCGAACATTTGGAAGCAAAAAAGTACTATTGTCTGAGCCCGGATTCGAACCGAGGACCTTTAGCGTGTAAAGCTAGTGTGATAACCAACTACACTACTCAGACTTCTTTGCCTTCATTTTTCATAATTGCATTTTATATAGAAAGTTTGCAGTGTAGCTTAGAATTAATAGGTAATGATTAGTGTTTTAGCTATAAGTAATGGGAGTAGAAGCACCAAAGACCTGTTTATTTCAAGGGTAAGATTTAGTAATTACGCTAAAAACTGATAAGATTTAATTATGAGTAATGGGAGCCGAAACACCAAGGAGCAACCATAATTCACTAGATATATCTAAATTTAAACACTAAAACAAACAAATTTTAATTCTCTAATTTCTAATACTCAAATAAGTAGTAGATAATATATTCAATTCTCAACCCCAAATGATCAAACAATCCCCCCTAACCAAATGGTGAATGCTCCCCCTCTTCCACATCCCTCCCACAAAGAAGAAGTTGGTTGTTGGCAATCCGAGCAAGTGACATTAAATTTTCTGCATTTGAATTATGAAATTAAAATAAACCATTTCTCATTTGAGCTAACTATTATAGACCCGTGTTATGCACGGTGCACGATGTAGTAGATTTTTAGAATATACCATCTTCTTCTTCGATCATACCCGCCACTCCATCTCCCTACCTCTATCTTCCCTCCTCTTAGTCATTCTTGGTCTTCTCTAATTTGCTTCATTTACATCTTAAAATCCACCCTGACACCCTAGGTCCCATCGCTCACCCTTAATCTCTCCTAACATAAACCACAAGTTTTATATTTATATCTTGATTTTACAAAGAACCTTAAAAAGAAAAAAGACGGAGATGATGTAAAGTGTATTAGAGAAATTGATATATAAATTTAGAATTCTTTGTCAAAATATTTGTATACATTTTAATCAATTAAGAGTATGTTTATTTCAAAGGTAAGATTTAGTAGTTATGTTAAAAAAATGATAAAATTTATCTATAAATAATAGGAGTAGAAAGAAACTATACAGAAAAGTACAACAGAACGGAACAACTAGTGTCCACCGAATTTATGTAATTTTAAACACCATGACAAACATATTTTAATTCTTAAATTTCTAATACTTAAACAAGTAGTAGAAAACCTGTTCAATTCTCAGCCCCAAATGATCCAACAATCTTCCCCAACAAACCCCGGGGGGGGGGGCGCCGAAAAAAAGAAGTTGGCTGCCTGCTTTGCTGCCGGGAATGAGAGCAGGTGAAGTTAAATTTTATGCATCTGAAGCCAGAATCAGCCATTTCCCATTTGAGCTCATTACACTAGCAATCACAGAAAAAAAAAAAACCCTTTTGCTTAAGCTAAGCATTTCGCATAATTCTCTCTCTAATCTCTACCCATCATTATCTGACTACAGAGAGAGAAAGAGGGTAGAACCGCCAAAGTCGGAGAGTACCCAGAAAACCAGGCACAATAATGGTAGTAATAGTATATGGAGGGGCAGCTGCAATTTCAATTAGGATGGGGCTTATCACTTGCCACCACCATCAGCTGCCTACCCCTTATCCTTCTCCAATGGCCGCTCCTGATTTCTCTCTCTCCTCTGCCCACCTCCCTTCTCGCCGTTCTGATCTCGTCTTCGTCGTTAATCCCAAAGGTCTCCCCTTTTTCTCTCTCTTATTGATGTGCGTATGTTACTGCTTCATCTGGGTGTGTTTTTTGTGTTGGAAAATAAGTGGGTTTTGTGTGGAACTGGATTTGGGGACAGGGGCAAATGGGAAAACTGGCAAGGAATGGAAGAAGCTTTTGCCGTATTTGAGGTCTCGCCTTTCCACTGATTGTAATGTGAGTCCTTCTATTGCTTTTTTCTTTGGGAAATTTCGTTTCATGGTCTTGTCCGTTGATGAAAAAAAGGTGGTTAATCTGTGAATTTTAGTCAGCCTGGATTTCTAGGATGTTTTCCTTTTTTCCCCCAATCATGGCTTTCAACTTGTTGATATCGGCTGCAATCTCCTTTCCTGATCTTAAATTTTGAAGTTTTGATTCTTTGATTTGGCGGATATTTTTGTTTGCAATTGATGAAGCAGTTGATATTTTTGAATCGATGCGTTGATCATTCTATTCTTGTGTATGACATTAAACTTATCTTCCCGCTCATATTATGCTATTTTCTGCCCTTTTTTTTTTTAATATTATGAGACTTGATAATTAGCTGTGATGTGGGATTATCTGGGTTATGGCATCTTTTCCTGTGATGTCCGCTGTTGTGACTGAAGTATCTGTCTCCATAATGGCTAGATATGCGAGTCTTTTACATCCGGTCCGGGCCATGCGGCCGATATAACAAGGGAGGTATAGTAATGTCTTTGAATTTTTTCATCTTTTGGTTCCCAGGGGGCTGTATCATTCATGATTCATTTATCTACTGATCTTCTCTTTAATAGGCTATTAGAGAAGGCGCTAGTGCTGTAGTTGCTGTTGGAGGTGATGGAACCCTTCATGAGGTGTGTGTGCTTTTGCTTTGTTGGACCATTCCTAACAGTGTGGCAACTCCGTCATTCCTCAACTCCAAGATCTTTTTTTTATATTAGTCATATAACGAGCTTCATGCTTTGATCATGTCTGTCTTGTTGCACATGCTGTAATTTGTGCTTGGCTGTAGGATTTGTGATTTGCTTGATAAGTACACAGTCGATGGTTCAAAAATTAAACATCCAACCCTTTGTGTTTAAGCTTGTAATGTTTGGCTCTGAACTCTCTGTTCAAATTATGGGGAATAGTTTACAGTCTTGTGATTTTATCAGACAATATTTGAACAAACGTTATAGTCTATTGCACCTTGGTAATGGTGGAAATTTCATAAAATCCTTGATGACGTAGTCTTTTGATCCTTCCTGAAGAAGCAGGATCTGGTTGTTATTTTTTCCCCTCGTCTGTCTAGGTGTGAACCTCATATTTATATGGGTCTTTTTTTTTGGGGGGGGGGGGGGAGGAGGGGAGGTTACGGAAGAATATTTGGTATTAGGCTTAGCTTTCTTAGTCCTTCTTAGCATTGTGTAAATGGAATTTGCTCTGGTCTGGCTGTGTATTATGGATTAGTGGTTTCTATATTGCTAACATCTTAAGAGGTTTTGGCTTCCGGTAGGTTGTTAATGGCTTCTTTTCAGATGGGAAACCTGTGTTCAAGCATGGTGAAAGGTCTGCCACAACTGCGCTTGGTGTAAGGGATTGCTGAATTCAAGCTGGTTTCCAGCTAAAATGATTTCTTACGTTTTCTCTTTGCTGCAAATTTCAGTTAATCTGCTTTCTTGTGAATTCTTCATCTCAAGATTGATTCATATCCTGTTCTTTCTGCAGTTAATTCCGTTGGGTACTGGTTCTGATTTTGCCCGAACTTTTGGCTGGTTGGTCTTTTTGTTCTGATCCTTTTCTTGTGCTTTTGTTGCGCTTGCTTTGGCAAATGATAAAATAAATTCTAATTGTCTGTTTCAGGAAAAATGACCCATATGCTGCTGTAGATCGCATAGCTAAAGGTGAGTGAACAGGGTACTAATTTTAAGCGTGTTATTTGTTCCTTATGCCATAAAAATTTGCATCACAGACACACACTTGCTATACTTGCTAATAAAGGTGCTTTAAAGGGATGCGATCGCGTGTGGATGTTGGTGTAATAACCGCTGAAGATAAAGAACCTCATTACTTCATAAATGTCGCTGACATCCATTTGTAAGTTTGTCATTCATGCAATTGAAAAGAAATAGATTTCTTCACTGTTGACAACTTCTCCTTTTTTTCCCCCGAGGGGGGGGGAAGATAGCAACCGGGGGGCCCACGTCTCATGGGGACTCATTATTGGGGAAAGACATTGCAGAAAGGAAGGGGGGTAAAGGGGAGTGGAACTCTTTTGTGCCTCTACTGGGCTTTCAACCTACACCCCATTGGGAGAAGGTGGGCTAAGCCCCCTAAAACAACCCTGTTGGTGTTTACTGTCAAGATCATGCTCAGTGCAGTTGTTCATGAATCATTTTTTGGTCTGGGATTCTGCAGGAGTGCCAAGGCAGGTTACTATGCTTCCAGATATAAGAAGTTCGGAAATTTATGTTACGTTATTGGGGCTTTGCAAGCTTTCATGGGGCACAAGAATGTAGATCTCAGGATTAAGGTGAGTTTAAAATATTGGAACATCTTATTATTTTATTCCTCTTATCAAGGAATTGAATATTTGGGCCTTGCTGAAGAGCTGCTACACGACAATCAATTCGAGCCAGAAAGCCCATCAGAAAACGCGTATCTGAAGAGCTTCCTTTGTAAGTCACAGAACATCTTACTGTGAACTGTGAAGCCACCATCATGCCTCTCGGGAGGAGGATTGTGAATTGGTTGAAGGGAAGAAAAAGAAAAACAAGTCATCCTTAGATACAAGTATGCAATGCTTAATCTAACTCAAAACATTGAGAATAAAGGACACAACACTTAATTGTACACCAAGATATTTAAAACCTTTCCTTATTATATGTTATTGTATCTTATTTGTAAAGCCTCTTTTTATCATGAAGGAAAAGGTGCTGATGCATAATCACTCATCATCGGCATCAAGTAACTGATTCCTGGCTAGTTCAGATCCAGTCACTTAGTTGACTTTCAAGGGCCAAGCATTCAACCCTGATAGATATGTGGAGCCCAGTAGAAGTATACATCAAATCAACTTCAACTCATTTTTTCCTTCAAAAATATTTTGTTAAATTTTTTTTGGCAGGCAAAGTTGATGTACTGCACAATTACCTATTTGTTGCTTTAAAATATTTTATCAAATTTATGTGACAGAGAATCAAAGAAATTGGATTCATTAGCTACTTGATGTATTTGTATGGATTATATACTAGCCGTGAGATTTTATGTGGCAGCTGATTCTGTAATTTCTGTTGGCTACCAAACATAACTTTCCCATCACCAGCTTAGCAAATGGACTTTGAATTAGGAAGTGATCCTGTGAGATTATTTACCTTTTCTGTTAGAGAAATTCCTCGATTGAAAAGAATTATCAAGTTATGTGGTTGCTGGGTGGCATGTTTATGGTGTTGGTTGCTCTTTGCTCCCTCTTGTTGTGTATTATTCCAATTAAGAAAGGTGAAAAGTGTAGTTTTTGGACAACACTCTCAATCTATGAAACGGTAGGGTTACAAGCCCGAAAGGTGGGTATATATGGAGTCATCAATTGCTCAATACAATAGTGTCGATGTTGAAGTTCACAGCAATAGCAACTGATTAGCCTTACTTTCTTATTCATTCTGCTCCTCCTCCCTCTCCATTCCTTTCCTTATCCTTTCTCAATTTAATACACTTCTTACCAGAATGCGAGGTCATGTTACTATAATTTTATTTGTCTTTTTGACGTGCAGATTGATGATGGTGAGTGGAAGACGTGCCCTCAGGTAACAGCCCTTTGCATTGGCAATGCTAAATACTTTGGCGGTGGCATGAAGATCACCCCCAATGCTGATCCCTCTAGTGAAACTTTTGAGGTAGAGTAACTTCAAGATTTTCTAATCTCCAATGCCATAAGACACTCCCCCCCCCCCCCTCCCCCCACCCCCACAAAAAGGGGGTGGGGGGATGTTGTCACTTGACATCCACGTGAACATACAAGCATTGTGGTGCTTTCATGTCCCTCCCTAAGTATTAGCATTTTTTAAAATCTCAATGTCTAATGTACGCCTTATTATTGTATTGGAGAACTGCAAAAAATTGGGTTCACCCATGGGGTTATAGTTATAATGACATGTAAATGAACATTGAACAGGATAAGAAAATATCCTGGTATCATTATCCTTGTCAAAGAGGAAAATATCTGGGCATCTGGGAAATTATTACATGCTAGACTTGGAAATTATTACACGCTAGACAGTACTTCACAATACTGTATTATGCAGGTTGTGATTCTTCAAGATTTCAAGTGGTACGACTTTGTCTTGAAACTGCACAAGCTGTATGATGGGACACATCTGTCTGTGAGAAATGTAACTTCAATTAGGTAAGTTCTCAAGTCAACGTCAGAGGTGCTCAATCGATGCCTATTAGTTGCTTTGCTATCCACTCAGCTTTACTGTAGGATTTAAGGATAGGTGTGTCTTGAAATTTGCAAAAGGATCAGCTGTTACCTTCCATCTGTGCTACTTAGTACATTTTTTAGCAAAACGATCAGCTGTTGCCTGTCACTACTTGTTTTCAGTTTCCTAATTGACTAATGGATTTCAGGCCTTTCATCTGTACTTGGTTGAACCTGATCTTGATTATAGCTGCTGTGTCATTGTGTGTCTATTTATTGTAGAAATCCTAGTTCCATTCTGAAAATAAAAATAAAGTGCTTTCAAGCCGCTCATCCATTGTTGCAGTGCACGGTCCATAGAAGTCAAGGAAATCCATAATACTGGCAGCATTTACATCCAATCAGATGGAGAACATTTAGGTTTTCTCCCCAGAAAACTGTCCGTCTTACCTGGCGCTATTGAGATGCTAACATGAGATCCCTCCAAAGGTCAGGATCGTTAGATACTGATTCACATTGTACAGTTTTATGGGTTGGTTTGCCGTCGATCAGATATCGTTCTTGAGCTGTTGAGAAGGTGACCAGATAGAGGCGCAGAAGGATTAGAGACAAATTTGCTGGGAATTTGTTAGCATAAATGAATTTTGGAAGAGTTTCAGATGCCCAGTTTACAGAGCCTGGGGAGTTCAGCTGATCATATTTTGGACAATGTAGTTTCCTTGAGATTGTAGAACTTCCTAGCAATAAATTTGTAACACCAAGTCAATTTTTCATCTTGTTTGTTCATTTTCCAGGCAGGGTTTGGATCGCTGTACTTAAATAATTGTACTTAAATTTAACCATCTCCATGCAAGACACTCCATCTACTGTGACAAGCTATCGAATTTGTTTGAATAACTTGTGGTAAAGTTTACAATCTTTGAGGTATCATTGGAGTTGAGACGTGGGTTATTCTTGAATGCGACTTGAATTGATTTTTCAAGTACAATATGCATCCATAGTACCTGCCCAGATCCTAAAGAGTCATCAGCAATCAAACCCCATCCAAACTTTTACTGTGGAGGCCCAGGATTGGTGTGTTGGGAAATTTAGGTTTTCTGAATTTCTTCCCATAGGCTTATCTATCTTAGTCGACACTTTTGAGATTGAGATGCTAACATGAGACTCCTAACAAGCCAAAATTGCAAGTAAACCCCATAACAAATGGACAAATCAAGTCTTTTTAAATTGGTGCTTTTTTTCTAAGATATTCATGGGGTTCTGGGCGTGATCGAGGCAAGGTGTTGTATTTATAATTTAGAGCAGTTAATTTTTATAATATATAAGGTGGATGGGCTATAAGGGGATGCATTCGTGGATGCAAATTGTGTGAAGAAAGGATGAGAATAGCAGGAGATCATTTACCAGTTATCTATACTGTGTTGGGTTGATTAGCTGATGTTTGATTTTATTGGTTGTTTTACCTACTCACACTTTGTTATAAGTTCGGTATTATACCAATCTGATTGCCATTTGAAAGTTTTGGCTTCCTTTTTTTTTTGTTGATAATTAGTTGCCGAAGGTGGATTATAAGCAAATATGGTTTAATAAAGTAATAATATACAAATAAAGCAAAATCTGAGGACATTTTCATTTTCAAGTGGCGTACGCCTTCTCTCTCTCCCCATTAGAGCTTGAAAGTGTATGGGTCGACCCACCCGATTCATTTCTAACCCGATTCGGATCACAAACTCGAAACTTCTGCAGTTACATATATATACTTACTCTCCATTTTTCTCGGCGCATCATATCCATTTGGGTTCTTCAACATCTTTTCTCTCTCCAGAAAAAATCCAGGGAGTAGCAAACCTAGCTTCATTCTGCCATGGCGTTTCCTTATCTTGAAGCCGTAGTTGGTACCCTCTCTCTCTTTCTCTTTCCTAAATATCTTTGTTTTCGATTTCACTGCGTATTATACTTGAGACTTATTTTCGGACCCTTGACTATCAGTAATTTAGCGACTGGTGTTTTTGGGGGGGGGGGGGTAGTGTTGTTTCTGTTCATCGTGAAACTCATTGAACATTGTCAACTCCGTTGGGTTTTGGGTTTGCGTAGTTGATTCCTTTGTTTTTGATATTTGAATTGATCCTCATTTTGATGTAGTTGCGTAATGCTTGATTTTTGCGCATTAGGGTTTTGTTTGACGGAGCTCCTTTTTGCAGTTCGTATATGGATTTCTGAGAAATGGGTTTTTTTTCTTTTCTTGGGATGCTTGATGTTGATTGAATTTGATTTAGGGTATGGAAAGTGAGAATACGTGAGTTGGTATTGAAGTGTTGGAGCTTGTGTTGATTTTGGGCAGAAACTTAGGAAGATGGTAGAATGTCATGATTTTGGTTTCTGCATGCGTTATAGAAAATTAGTTAAGATGATTCAGATGCTTATAATGTAAACTATTCTAAGAATTATTGAAGGATGGAGACGAAATGATATTTGAGCTTAGAGAGACTGGAAACAGATGGAAGACTGCATGTCGCATGACATTTGAGCTGTCTTAGGTGCATCATGTTGGTATTCCTGGTGAATTGATAGCATTTATATTGATTTGCACAGGGGAAATGGTAATGATTTTGATTTTGGCCCCCTATATGTGGGGGGAGTTAGTTCATTTGCGAGATGATGCATGGTTGAAATGGTTCAGATGCTTTTAATCTTGAATATGCAAAGAAGTAATGATTATTCAAGTGTTCAGAGAGAATGATTTATTTGACGTTAGAGAAATTTGCAGTAGATGGCAGACTTCTGGCAATATGATATCCCAACTGTTTTAGGTCTTCAAAATCTAAAGGGAATGAACAATGTGGTTGGATGTAGACCTAAATGCCTCGTTTTGAAGTATTCTTGCAACTTAATGGGCCTCGTTTTCTTGGACTGAAGTTTCACCCCGATCCACCTCGCTGTTTTATTGCAATTCTTGAACGGAAAACCCATAACAGGATGCTTTATTTAAATTGGCATATGATGTTGAATATGTTTCAGTTTATCCTTATTCGTGACTCAAAATACCTTGAGGCAAGGAGTGCACCAATTGTCTTGTAGCCGAAGGGAGACTCTTTACTGTCATGATAAGGACAATGAATCTGTTAGTATCTGATAATGGTGGCGCTAAGGGGCTGATACATTTGATGAAATAGATGGCATTTCTGTTGACTGAAAAGTCTTAAAGATGAGACACTAGAGCTTGCTGTTAAAATTGACTCACAATGGAGTATTTGTAAATGTTAGAGAATTCGAGCCTGGGAAAGTACTGTGGTAAAGGGAAAGGAAGAATTATCTTATTCGATTCAATGTGAAAAAGAGGGCTGGGCCACCCACATGAAAGAATGTTGGTGAGTTTATGTATGGACATTGACTTGCTGAAAGATGTTGCTCATCATGCATCACATAAAAAGAAATAGCTCGGCTTAAGAGTTAAGCCCCACAGTGTCACTCACCAATATGAAGTCTGGTTTTTAATGTTCCTTCAGGGGGAAAAGGAATTAAAAAATAGAAAATACTCTAGAGTGTCCACATAAAGAGGAGTTAAATATTCTATAGTAATGGTGCCTTACATTTGCACTCTTAGGCTCTTAGCAGATCAGCAACCCCTGAAGCCTCGGAAGACCTTGTTAACGGGCTCTGGGGCAACTTGAAACTGGGTTAGCAATGTTGGTGATGTCAGAAGGATGTTATTTCCTTGCAGAGTAATGTTATAGTTCTCTGCATTCAAACACAATTTACTTTTGATGCTTTAGTTTCATTGTTTATTAGTCTTCTGTCTTGTCTTGTAGTTCACCAATTCCATGGTGATGCTATTTTGCTACAGTGGACTCACTTGTATTTCCTTGATACTCTTTGTTCCTTAGGCTTTATGATCCTGATGTACCTTTTCGAGACCTACCTGGATGTACGCCAATATGCTGCCCACAAGTTACTCACACTTCCTAAACCTTTGGTGGGAGTAATTAGCCAAGAGAAATTTGAAAAGGCTCGAGCATACAGTATTGATAAAAGGTTTGTTCTTCTCCGGTTGTGGGTTCTAAGGTTCTTTTATTCCTCAAGTACTTGATCACACAACCCAAAGTCTTTTTTAATTCTTTAGCTGACCTTTTTTTCAGTGCCTGGCCTAATTATTTTTCCTTCCATGCAGTCGGTTCCATTTTGTCCATGAGTTTGTAACTATAGTGTTGGATTCTGGGATTTTATACTTTGGTATACTTCCATGGTTCTGGAAGGTGAGTGGCTGGTGCTCACATGTTTTTTTACCCATATACCAGGTTTAAAGTGTTGCATCTCATAGACACCCCTCTGTTTTTCCTTTTTCTCCTCTTGTGAATGCAGATATCAGGACAATTCTTAGCCTATACAGGTCTTAATGCAGAAAATGAAATATGGCATACCTTGGCATTCTTAGCCGGTGTCATGATATGGTCCCAGGTATTTTATTTGTGCTTGCCTATACACTCTATATTGGAATTGGTCTTCTGGTGCATACTTGCGCTTCCACCTCTTGGGCTTCCCCCCTTTTATCTTTCCTTTCACTAAGGGTTCTCTGTGTGATTATGCACTGTATGTTCTATCAACAAACAAGCTCCTTGGGGGGTATCCTAGTGGTAGGGTGCTTGGTTACCACAACAAAGACTGAGGTTCGATTCTCTCTAGGTTGTGCGCATGTGTAAATTTACCCATAAAAAGAATGTTCTATCAACCAACAATTGTTTATCTTGGAGAATTTGGAGAGCATGGTTGTAAATGAATTGTCTTATTATTCCTGATGTTTATTAGAACTATAGCCATCAGGACTGGGTTAGTTACCTGGATGAACATGTGTTGTCTAGAGCAGCAGGTGGCTCTGGCCTCTGATTGTATGATTAGGTTCTGTGAATTGTCACCTCCTCAATTTCGATTTTCGCCCACGGAAAATAAGAACGGTTCTCTCTGTTTTTTCTTTTCCTTGTTTTTGGGGGATGGTAAACAGGCTATTGGGCTAGCCTAGGTCGGGGTATTGCGGGCCAGGGGAGGGGGATTTCACATTTGAAGCTAGAGCTTTTAGTGCCGAGCAATTTCCTCAGCACACGAAGTATTGCTCCTCCTTTGACTTGAAGTCGAACCTGGAGATTAGGGCATAACACCAAGAGCCTCCTTGTAATGTAACTATTGTTTCAAAGGAACTTCGGTTACCCTCATGGTTTGCTTGGTAATAACAGAGATAGGTTTCTTTTGGCTCCTTTGCAGTGGAGTGAGCATGGTATGTATTTACTCCTCTGTGGGACTAGTATTGGTCAGGGTATATGAGTTTTGGACCTTGTTTTCAGCTCTTCTTGGTTCCTTTTGAGGTTTAAGCTCTTCTTATGAGGGAAGAAATGGAGATGAAATCAAATCACTCTCCAATAAGATATATTTTGGGGAGACTATTTTTGGATTAGTGTATGCCATTAAGACTATGTTTTTATCCTGGAAAACTTGCATTTAATCTAAAGCTTATAAGTTAGAGAACATTCTGATGCAGATCACTGACTTGCCATTTTCTCTATACTCAACGTTTGTGATTGAAGCTCGCCATGGGTTTAACAAGGTACACTTTCCTCATGTATTTTTAGTTTAAGAAAATTTTCAACTACAAACAGAAGCCTGAAGATAACTTGTCTTTGTTCTTGTTCTATCCTTTTCCTGTTGTTATGTATTGTGAATATCTATTGAGTATTCTTACTCCTTGATGCAGCAAACTATATGGTTATTCTTTAAAGATATGTTGAAGAGTATTGTTCTTGCAATTTTGATTGGACCTCCCATTGTTGCTGCAATCATTGTCATTGTACAGGTAATTGCAGCATTTTGCTTATAATGTTTATGCCTGATGTTCAGTTGGCTTTCTATAAAACTTTTCACTTCAATTTTGCGGAAGTGGAAGGAGGTTTGCTTGTATGCTTAAGCAATTTGGTGCTCAACAACCTGAAGTTCTAACTTTATTTCAATGCATTATTTCAGAAAGGAGGTCCATACTTGGCCATCTACCTCTGGGCATTTATGTTTGTCCTGTCTATTGTGATGATGACCATTTACCCCGTTCTTATTGCTCCACTTTTTAACAAGTTCACCCCGGTATGTATGTAATCTATACAGTATCGAAATACTTTTTACTCATTTAACTAATTCTTCTGAGCCTGAATTTAGTGGTCAAATTCTCACTGTTACGAGTGGTGTGAAACAGCTTCCTGAAGGAGAGCTAAGGAAGAAAATAGAGAACCTTGCTTCTTCGCTGAAGTTTCCCCTAAAAAAGTTATTTGTGGTCGACGGATCTACAAGGTCAAGCCATAGCAATGTGAGTCATGAGCTTTTGTGTGAATATGATGTCTCTTTTTTGCATGTGCCGTAAACATTAACAGGTTTCAATTTTTATTACTGGCATTTTGTGTTGCCATGTCACGAAGTGTTATAAAGCTAGACTTGATGGTTTTTTCAGATATATTGAATTAGTGTGTCATATTGTGCCCTCAAGTTGATGGTTGTGTTGCAATTGCTACCTTGACAGGCTAATGTAAATAATACAGGACTATTAGCAAATGGGAGTACTTAATGAAAAAAATATATCGTCGTGCGTGACATATCTCATTAAAATAGTTCCATCATAATGTCTCTTTATTGCTCACGATTTGCAGGCTTACATGTATGGTTTCTTCAAGAACAAGCGTATAGTCCTTTATGATACACTGCTTCAGCAGGTGGGTTCAGAACAGCATCTATTTGTTCCTGTTAATTTCTAATATTTGTGGTAATTATGCTTCTCCTACCCCATGGCCTTATGTATGCTTATCATTCTTGTATTGTCTTTTGGACGGGGGGGGGGGGGATATCATGGACGGATTCTTGTCATTAATGAAGTTTTAGCTTGTTTGCTGAACTAATTAAATACGTAAGTACTAAATAAAGGGTGTGGAAACAAGGAAATGAGCGACTCTCAGTGGACTGAGCTGGGAGAGGTAATGATATTGAGTTAAAGATTGGATGTCCAGAATCAGCTTTAGTCTAGATTTTGCTTTTGGTATAGGGGATCTCTTTTGGGATTTTATTTAGAAGGGTTTTACCTTTGGTGTGATCTGTTCTGTTTTGGTCGTTCCCTGTGTGCTTGTGGTCAGTTCTTGTAATGAATTGCTTTCTCCTCGGTCTTGGCTACTACCTGTCTCTGATGGTTTGTTTATTATGAATGTTAATAAGTTGGATCTTAGGCCAGCAGCCATGATTTTGTGCATCAGTGTTTCTGTGATCTTCCGCGTGGCAGTTGTCTCATGTCGTTGTGTATTAGACTGTGGTGGAATGCATTCATTTTCAAGCTTCCTGGTCCTTTGCCCATATTCAAGGGATTTGTGCTTGCATGAGGTTTTCCTGATCAAACTTCTTAGTTTTGGACACCAGTTAATTTATGTTAATTTCTAGTATTTGTGTTAATTATGCGTCTCCTACCCCATGGCCTTATTTATGCTTATCATTCTTCTATTGTCTAGGGGGAGGGGGGATACCATGGAGGAATTCTTGTCATTAATGAATTTTTAGCTTGTTTGCTGAACTAATTAAATACATAAACACTAAATAAAGGGTGTGGAAACAAGGAAATGAGCGACTCAGTGGACTGAGCTGGGAGAGGTAATGATACTGGATTAAAGATTGGATGTCAAGAATGAGCTTCAGTCTAGATTTTGCTTTTGGTATAGGGGATCTCTTTTGGGATTTTATTTAGAAGGGTTTTACCTTTGGTGAGATCTGTTCTGTTTTGGTTGTTCCCTGTATGCTTGTGGTCAGTTCTTGTGATGAATTGCTTTCTCCTCGGTCTTGGCTACTACCTGTCTCTGATGGTTTGTTTATTATGGATGTTAATAAGTTGGATCTTAGGTCAGCAGCCATGATTTTGTGCATCAGTGTTTCTGTGATCTTCCACGTGGCAGTTGTCTCATGTCTTTGTATATTAGACTATGGTGGAAAGCATTCATTTTCAAGCTTCCTGTTCCTTTGCCCATATTCAAGGGATTTGTGCTTGCATTAGGTGTTACTGATCCAACTTAGTTTTAGATACCAGTGCAGAACTTGCAAAAGTATGTGGAGCCAAGGTCTGAAACCCTCAGCTCTTACCCAAATTCAAGATATCTTTACCATATAAATTTTCTAGGTGAACACATTATATACATCTAATAAATCACGGAGAGCAAGGACAGTTCAAGATATCTATCTTGTCCTCTGTCTTCATAGTCAACTGATGCTCTGTTTTTGTTTTTGTGGTTTTTCTATTTGAATTTTGTGAATCTTCAGGCTTCTGTGTTTTCCTCCAACATAATTGGTATGAAAATATGTTTCAAGTTTTCACTGTCTGGTACTCTTATATTAAAGAATCGTCTATGATTTTGCAGTGCAAAAATGATGAGGAAGTTGTAGCTGTTATTGCACATGAACTGGGACACTGGAAACTGAATCATACCATGTATTCATTCATTGCAGTGCAGGTATGCCTTGTTATATCTTTTCTGAGCTTGTACTTGGTTATTTCTCTTGGGAAGCTGAATGCCCACATGGTCCTTCTTATCATGTCTTACCTGCATCCATTGTAGTACGAAAAATTTCACTGTACCAAACAGATTGAACTGCATCTGTTGCATAACACGTTCTGTAGAACTCAGAAAGAGTTTGCTTTGTGTTCCATGTAGGTTATACTGGTTGCAAATAGTGTCTAAAGTCTTGAGCTTGTGATATTGAGTTAATACTGCCTGTTTTTGTTTATACTCACAGCACTGGTTGATATTGTAGCAGTAATTTGTAACATGATATTGGATATACAGACAGGGGACACTTCCAAGAGAGAAGTATCCTTGTCAAGTTTTCTAAAACCTTTAATCAACCTAAGCAAACATAAAGGTCCTTTTAGGGCAGGGTGTAGGGAGCGGGTTAGGGTCTGATGTATATGTCCTTACCCCTACAATAGCATTGCCGAGAGGCTGTTGGCGTTGGACCCTAGGTTTGGGAGAGATTGACTGTTAGCTACGTAACAGCAAAAGTAGGAGATAGGTTTAGTCATTAGTGAGGCATCCTGGTTAGTCCTTTATAACTCTCCCTGAAAGATATGCCCCTCATGGACTCTTTCAGTTTCAGTTGGCCAGGATGTGAACATAATCTAGTGTTCTGATGATATTTCTTGATTCCTCAGTTTTCTGGAATGTAGTACTCTGTGTGAAGAGGAATATAGTGACTCAATGACTGAATGACACTGGCTTATATTGTTTTTTGCTTAAGTTTTGACTGATAGATTGGCTTCATAGGCACAAGCTTGACCATGGAAGAAATTTGTTTGTCTGACAGGCTTGGTAACTGAAAATGCATCTTCTGGTCTTTCTGTTCTTTTTTGCTGTCCCGTTTCTTTCTGTATTCTTCAAGGCAATCTAGCCCTTGATGCTACTGCTCAGGTGACTCCAACGCCTTGTGTTCTTAGGTCTGAATCTTTGAGTTGGAACATGGCAACCTGTTGAACTCGCTCTCATACACCCACAGCCACACGCAGGCGAACTTTTTTTCTTGTTTTGGGGGGGGGGGGGGGGGTTGTCTCGACAATGACCTTATTGTAAATGGCAATATTGTTGACTTTTTTCTAATTTATGCAAATGCAGATTCTTACATTTTTGCAATTTGGAGGATATACTCTTGTAAGAAATTCAAAGGATCTGTTCGAGAGTTTTGGATTTCATGACATGCAGCCGGTGCTCA
Source organism: Selenicereus undatus (assembly GCA_017589665.1). Classification (NCBI taxonomy): domain Eukaryota; kingdom Viridiplantae; phylum Streptophyta; class Magnoliopsida; order Caryophyllales; family Cactaceae; genus Selenicereus; species Selenicereus undatus. The sequence goes on along the minus strand of JACYFF010031954.1, from coordinate 366,997 downwards.
TTGGTCTCATCATTTTCCAGGTTTGTTTGCTTCATCAGCACTATTAAGAACCAGGCAACTTATGTATAATGTTTGGCTGACCAGAGAGTGGGTAGTTGCTTGAGCTGTGATTGTCAACAGTTCCTGGTTTTGTTTCTGGATTCAAACAATTCACTTGTAAAACAGGGGAGCTTAATTTTGCTGCATGAGGATTTTTGTGGGCACTTTGAGAGGCAACCGTATGTCTTGTCTGGGCTAGCAGTCTCTTGGATTTCTGATCTCTTGATTTTTTTCGTTCCTTTTTGGGGGGGGGGGGGGTTATTGCCCGAGTCTTAGATCTGTTTGATAGCGTATGCTCTAACTTCTGCTTCTTGCTAGTAATTTTCCCATTCAGCATACAGCTTTTGTATTTGTTTGTCTTATGCTGCTCTAAATGTGACCCTTCTACGTCCCTGTTTTTTCTCTCATTGTACTAATGCTCAAGATTCCTTTGTTGATGTAGCACACTGTGATACCTCTCCAGCACCTTGTAAGCTTTGCCCTGAATCTTGTCAGCCGATCGTTTGAATTTCAGGTATTTCTTTTGAAAATTTTAGTTTCGATCTCTCTTTGATTAATTGCTGTTGGATAATGTTTTAATCAATTCTTTGCTCGGCTGCAGGCTGATGCTTTTGCGAAGAAACTAGGGTATGCAAAAGAGCTTCGGGCTGGTCTTGTAAAATTACAGGTAATCTATTACATATTTTCCAAATTCATTTCCTGATAAGATTATATCAGTTTGTACCATGTGCTCTGTTTATATCTCCTTAGTGTTATCCATTCCCTCCCAGAGTCCCAGTCCTAGGCTCCTGGCCCATATAAAGCTAATGTTGAGTGTTGACCCTCTTGCGCATTAGCATAGCATATCATATCATATTGCCTTAACCATTACTCTTCTGGACTACAACTGACAAAGGGGTTGTTTGGGTTAGGTTAATATTATGTCAAGTTCATCTCATATCAGGCTTGGATGGGCCGATCGAATGTTGTGTGCCAGCCGGATCAGGAGGAGTGCCTTCTGGGTGTACTGTCTGTTATTTCCAATAATGTTGCCAAGAAAATGCAACCATTATTCGTCATGCGAATTTTGAATTGGTTAAATTGGGTTTGAGTCAAAATGGATGACACCTCATTTCAAACTCGAATGATATGTGTGTAGTGTTGAGTTCTTTAGGTCAGATAATAACGGATGAGTCAGTTTATTATTTCTTCTTGGCGTACAGTGGCTTGTTTTATGCTTTTGCCTGCCATTGTTGAATCGAATTACATGTCCATGATTACATCTAAATCTGAGAAGCGAGTTAGGTTTAAATTGAAGTTTTGCTGATGTTCCAGGAGGAGAACTTGTCGGCTATGAACACAGACCCATGGTACTCTGCTTATCATTATTCTCACCCTCCTCTCGTGGAAAGATTGGCTGCGCTCGATGCACCTGATAAGAAAATGGACTGATACATGCAAGCAGAACTGAGGGCGGAGAAAATGCCCAGGTGTGTTTGTGTAACATTTCAGAAAACTCGGGTTCTATTCAATCGGTTACCACAGCTTAGCCAACGTAAGATTTGTATCACACTTGAGATAGTTTACCACTAAAGGAGAGCTTTGGAGGGGGGGAAATTAGGAGGAAGGAGTGGACTTAGTTGGAACGAACTTGTATGAATTTTGTCCTAGTTCAAAGTTCATTTTTCCTGCTGTTTTTTTCATTGGGTGCCTCTGAGATTGAATCTTGTTTTCCCACAGTTTCCCAATCTCGTAACAGTCTCCTTGCTTTTCTTCGGTAAGTTTGTGTAATCCGTAAGTGCGTTTTGCGTTGGGCTCGTTCCGTTGTGTAGCTTCTCATGCTGTCTTGATCTAGGTAATTTTACCAATGGGTAAGGGCTTGTTTTTTTTTTGGCGTATTTTCCTCGTGGTAAGAAAGTAGGATAAATTCAATTCTATAGGAATTAAGAAAATTTCAGTTCATAAAATGAGTTTGATTTAGTAGAATTAAGTTAGATAAGTTTAGTTCCGCAGAATTAACTTTGGATAAGCTTATCTGATTTTGGTTTAACATAAATGGCTTCAAATTGGAAAGCGGGACCCACACTGGGAGTGTGTTGTTGTTGTTGTTGTTGTATAAATGGCTTCAAATTAGTAGAAATTAGCAATAGTTCCTGAGTCTACAATGTAAGTGTTGCAATGCAGGGGAGAAAATGTCTTAGCCTTGAAGTGGAATAATAATTATTATTTGAGCGTCGAAAGATTTAAAAGAGAAGTATGGTACTATTTATCATACACTTTTTAGGATTGTGTATTCTCATTTGTCACGCCTACGTATATATATTTTTTCAACGTGTGTTTGTCATACAAATAATTTTTAATATGTGATGCTGATGTTGTTTATGAGAGTATGTACTCTTAGGAATATAATATAGGCTTAGAAGAAGCATTAGCAATATGTAATTCTACCAAACGGTTTTCTTTCCTTGTATATATAGGATTCCTTGGATTTATAGAAAGAGTGTTGAGAAAGGATTTCTTTATGATACTCCTAAGTCCTAATCAATCAATCAATTAATTATTGGATGGCTTGCCCCACTCTCCTTTTCAATCCATGTTGATATGGCGATCATCGTTTTGTTTGGTCTCCCTAAATTGAGTAAACAAATGATGAAATGAGAGAAAGTCTCAACAATGCATGCTTTGGACATTATTCTTCCCATTTACAAAGTTAAGCAAAGTGACTTCCAAATAGAGACCACTATTGATGCTTTTGCTTTGCCTGCTTAGTTGAATTCAATGTTCTCAAAGTTTTTGTTTTCCGTTTCCATCCTTTCAAATGCAAAATAATCAATGTGCAATCATCTCTTGATCACCTAGCTGTTAAGTTAAGACTCGTCTAATCTAATATAAAAATTAAACTTAAATGTTTGTGAAAGGTACGTACTACTGTTCGATCCCTTAATCTTAGGCAATCAAGTTAAAAGCCTCCACCATCAACTCTTAAAGGTACTAGTTAATGTTTGAAAATACAGCGAGAAGAGGTGAGATTGATTGGTAAAAACACGATTAGTGGTACTGGTTAATGTTTGAAAATACGAGGGGTTGGACCGTTTGGTTTGTAAAAACTAGGGTTAGTGGACTCTTGACTATAGAAAGCACACACATGAAGTGGCTTATGGTGGTTTTTGCTTAATCTTGCTTCTTCATGAAGATTGGTCATTGGGTGTCAACTAAAGGCATAAAGCAAACACTAATCTTTCTTTTCTTTTCTTTTTTTCTAATCATGTCTTATGTTCAAGCCCTTCTGCCCACTTTTCCTCGCTTTATTTATTTTTCCTTTTCCCACCATAATTATGACTTTACTATCTTAATAGTTAATCTCTTACATAAAGTTTCCTAACCAGCAATAAAATTCTTATAAAAAACAGCACTATATAATATAATCAGAGATAAAAATCTTATTTAAAAAATAATGGCATAATTCAATATGTTTACAAAAAATTTTAAGGGTATTCATAATATAATTCCTAGTACAACGAACTTGTTTATCCAAAAATATGAGGATATTTTTTATTTATGTACAACCTGTATCGACAATTTTTTTTTTGTAGAGCTATTTAAATAGATAGATATTATCATGTATGAATTTAGAATTTTGTACAACAGTGTCCAATTTAAAATGTTTCAAAATTTAATAAATTAATTAAATTTTTATGAATGTTCATTTCTAAAGCCATAGACATTTCATATAAATTTTTTGAAGTAATTTTTTTCCAATCAATGGTTGCTCAAGATCCCACCACCTATAATTTGTGTGCTCCTATAATTGCAATTCGTAGAATTAGTATGTGTTCAACTGTTTCATCAAAAAACAATTGACAAAGAAAAAAAAGGAAGATCTACAAAAGTATAAGAACAAATTAAGTGAATCTCAAATAGGAGGGTAAATAGGTTAGATAAGAGACACTTAGTTGCGTTTAGGTTACTTTTTATCCATATTTATAACTTAATTCTTAAATTATTTAATTTATCGAAAAAATTAATTTTCATTTAGCTAGCAGAAAACAAATACATCTAAAAAAAGAAAAGCAAAACCTATCACACCCATTATTTATTGCAATGTTTTTTTAGCAATGTATTTTTTTTTTATAAAGAAAATAGATAGTACTATATGCAAAGTGAGCAGTTTTATTTATTACAACATCATATTTATTGCAAAATTTCAAGTACATTATTGCCATGTACGAGTACTTGCTCTACTATTTTTCTTACATTACATAATGCAAGTTTATTAAAAAATGTCAAGGCGTCCATTATTCAAGACTCCACAGTCAATACAGCACTACACTCACCCGAATCCGATTCCTCCTGTCCGCTGTCTCCACGCTCTCTCTCTCTCTCTCTCTCTCTCTTCCCCCCGCCATCTCCGGCGCCGGAAAGCTCGAATTTTCCGGCCAGTTCCCAAATGCCCGCTACTCCCTCTTGAGCTCCAGATTCACAAAACCCCGCAAAAACCCTTGTCTCTCTCTCTCTCTCTCTTATCTGTCGAAACAATGTCAGTGTACGATGCCACATTTGTGAACTCAGAGCTGTCAAAACCCACCTCAATCTTCGGCCTCCGATTGTGGGTAGTCATCGGAATCTTCGTGGGATCCACCATCGTCCTCCTCCTCTTCCTCCTCTCTCTCTGCCTCACCTCTCGCCGGACCAACAAAAAGCTCGCCGCCGCAGCCGCCATAGCAGACGTCACCCCTCCGATCTCCAAGGAAATCCAGGAGATCATCCCCACCGTCAGTCATGACCATCTCCACCACCACCGTCCGATCGCCGCCGCCCCCGAGATCCAGATCGCCATCGGGAAGCCGGAGCACCGGGTAGTGTTCTCCGACAAGGCGCCGTCGAGCGGAGAGAGTTTGAGGTCCAACAACGCCTCCGATGGTAATCAGAGTAATAATACGTCGTCGTATGGAGGTCCTGAGGTTTCGCACTTGGGTTGGGGAAGATGGTATACTCTCAGAGAGCTGGAAGTGGCCACCAATTACTTGGCTGACGAGAATGTCATTGGAGAAGGTGGTTATGGCATTGTCTATCGGGGAGTTTTAGGGGATAACACCAGAGTTGCCGTCAAGAATCTCTTGAATAACAAGTAAGAGCTTGCCTCTTCTGCGTTTTTGTTGCCTGCAATTTTCTGGGTTTTTTTGATCCCTCGTTTGGGTTTGGGTTTGGGTTTGGGTTTGTTTTTGTGGAGGTCTTTGCTTGTTGATCGAACCATGGTTTTGAGTTTAATCAATGTATACTTGAAAGATTGTTTTCTTTTTTTTTGGGGGGGGGGGGGGGGCGTCCCTTTTCTTTTCCTAGGTCCTTTGGTGCGTGGAGTAACGTTTGTTTGTTGTTTTTGTGATCTTTGGTTGTTAGGGTTTATGGGGTTTGAATTTTCTAAGGTGGGTTTGCTTCAATTGATTAATAGTAGATTTCTTATGCTTGTTTGTTGGTGTTGGGGATATAAGGAATGACTGGGCTGGGGTTATTTGCTTGAAAGTACCAGAAAAAACACCTCCCAGAACAGAAAGATGAAAAAGATTGTACATTTTGAATTCTGAAATACCTTAGGAATGAGATTAGGACGGGAGTTTATTGCTTCAAACAATTGAAATTCAATAAAACAGTGATGGAAGAAAGCTTGATTCAATTAATTTTCTCCTTTTATTCTTTTGATCTTGGTTACATTCTCATTGAATTTGTTTGTAATTTGAAAAGCCAGAATTTCAGTGGCTTCAACGATTGCAGCTTCTTCTCCCCCAGCCCGCCCCCCCCCCCCCCAAAAAAAAGGGAAAAAAAGAAATGGAAAGGAAAGGAGAGCAGAATATGTCGGTAAATTTTGCCCTTTATTTTCGTAGCATTCTGTTATTCTTGTCTTCTCTCGATAACAACTTGTGCTGTAAAGTGCTCTGATTTCTCTGTGACCAACTTTATGCGTTTTCAATTATTGTATTGGAGATCAGATCAGGACCTAATTTCTTTTATTCTTTGCTTTAATAATTTCTTAGTAATTGATGGATCTGCAGTAATGAATAAAACAAAACCTAATGATCTGTGATGGTTCTTCTACCAACTGGGATGCAGCCAGTGCATTCTTTTAGGGGGCCATCCAGTATGGGAGTTTGTTACTGTTGATATCAAATCTATGTTAATTTAGGATGGTTGATGTCTGCTCTGTTATTATAATCTTGATGAATGCATATATGGACACCTAGTGGTTTCATTTTACACGTCTTCCTTAGCACCTGTTGACTTATAGAATTAATTGATTGTCAGGGGTCAAGCAGAGAAGGAATTCAAAGTGGAGGTTGAAGCAATTGGACGGGTTAGGCACAAGAATCTCGTTAGGTTGCTTGGATACTGTGTTGAGGGGGCATATAGGTATATATCTTTTTTTGGGCCCCTGGATCAGAACATTGTAATTTGCTGCTTTTTGTAGAACTTGGTTATTTGACCGACTGCAAATCATTTCATTTCTCTGTTTGTCTAGGATGCTTGTGTATGAGTATGTTGACAATGGTAACCTAGACCAGTGGCTTCACGGCGATGTTGGTGAAGTCAGCCCACTCACGTGGGATATCCGTATGAACATCATTTTGGGAATTGCTAAAGGGTAAGATACATTCAAGGCAATATTGACATGAACTCTGTCTACAGCACGCGGGATTTTAGTTTAAACACTTAGCTTATTGGTGAAGTATTGTTGTTTGTCTTGGTGTAGATTGGCCTATCTTCATGAGGGTCTTGAACCAAAGGTTGTGCACAGAGACATCAAATCTAGCAACATACTTCTTGATCGGCAGTGGAACCCTAAGGTCTCTGATTTCGGCCTTGCTAAGTTGCTCTGTTCTGAAAGAAGTTATGTGACAACTCGTGTTATGGGAACTTTTGGGTGAGTACAATATATTTCGTTCCTCACAATTAGTCAAAAACTGCTATCGCTGCTCATCTCACGTTACATTTGAATGCAGATATGTAGCTCCTGAATATGCTTGCACTGGTATGTTGACTGAGAAGAGTGATGTATATGGTTTCGGAATCCTTATCATGGAGATAATTTCAGGCAGAACCCCTGTTGACTATAGTCGCCCACCTGGAGAGGTCAACTTTTGTACATTGTCTCGTAGCTTGGCTATATTATTTGAACTTGGTTGGAGAGTTTGAAGCACTTTGAGCAGGATGAAGACTTGAAATAGCATAGGCAGCTTAGACCTGTGCTTTCGTCGTGTAATATCGTATTTCTTTTCTTAAGAATAACAGTTGCAAGGTGATTGCAGGTGAATTTGGTAGACTGGTTGAAAACAATGGTCGGGAATAGAAGATCTGAGGAAGTCGTAGATCCTAAATTGCCTGAGATGCCAGCTTCTAAAGCACTAAAACGCATTCTCTTAGTCGCTCTTAAATGTGTTGATCCTGATGCACAGAAGAGGCCGAGAATGGGACATGTTATCCACATGCTTGAGGCAGATGATTTGCTTTTCCACGACGTATGTCTCCGTCTCCCTGTCTTGTCTAAGCGGTTTGATTTATTGGGATGTCAAAGTTAATTGTTAGGGTTCTCAACCTGGAAGTTAAGTATTAGAATTTCGTTCGCTGATCATTTCTGATTTGAAGTACTCTTCCGACCATATGCAGGATCGTCGAGGTGGAAGAGACTCATTCATTTCTACCCGGGAACATCAGCAGCAGGACAAGCCTCCTGCAGTTAAAGTTGATACTAAGCATTTTCATGAAGGCGGCGCAGATAGAAGTGATGCAGAAAGTAGTAGAGATCATCACCAACCAAATAGATGGAGATAGTCTTGTAAATGGGTACCCTGCACTTTCTTTGCTTTTTTTGTTTTCACTTGAAATCTCATATTTACTCACTAGTCACCCCGTCTCCCCTGTAATTTTATTTTCTATAAATTAATAAATATTATTCATGAATTGTATGCCTAATTTTTCCCATTCAATTTTCCCACTTCTTTTAGAGGAAAACTTTGACATACGTGTGAGGATGATATGCATTTGTAAAGTGTGCCTTTCACTTCTATTGGAAATTTGGAATCATTCCATTTTGATATCTCCCATCCTCTACATCACATTATATATATCATCTTGTCAAATAGTTAGCTTTTCAAGCTCCTTCCATACTAATTAAACAACTCTATTAGTTGAGGGGGTCACCATCAAACCCCACTTGGGCAACTGCTTGTCAGACTGTATACATTCCGATCTCCCAGACCCTATTTTAACACAGCCAACTATAAAAACCTGAGGGACGTGTCGTTTATGCTCAAGTTTGGTCCATCAAGGTAGTTGTGGACCCTAAAACCAGCTAATGCGAGTGAAGAGGAGTTGGCCAAACCCAAAAAGGACTCTGCCTTGTTTGATTGCCCACGGTGACATTGGATTGTGGGCACTCAACTTTCTTTGTGTCTCTGTCTCTGGATTTCGCATTCAGTGCCAGAGCATCATGTGTCCTGATACAGTGATACCCTAATAAATAAAAAGTCTTCATTTTTTTGGTATTGGCGGGATGGCTCCAGAGCTTCACCATGTGCACATCAAAGGGTGAGCTGTCAGTTTCTGGGTTTGATTCATGACATTTTGATTTTTGATGCATGAACTGATGAACATCCTCTGTTATCCTTTCGGCATCGACTCCTGTTTTTTGCTTGTAAAGTTGGTAACTCTGATCTGTTTTCCCAACCAGTACGGAACTTCTAAGTTTCTTCTTCGGCTAAAACGAGTTTACTTATCTGTACTGTATCTGCCTGTTTCTTGGGAACTTGAATATGGAACCACATCTTGATCTTGCTAGCGATATAAAATAAGGGCATCCCCAGTTAGAGTTCCAGTTTTTGGAACTCAGACCTGCCACGTCAGCAAAAGTTTCACATTTCTGGAACTTACATTCCATCACTTTTTCAACCCATGGAGCTCAAATCTAAATAACCCAATTACAAAATTTATCATGAACCCACCTTATTACACACAACCTATTTTTTAATAATATAAAAATTATATATTAACTCAAAAAAAAAAAAAAGGCTGAAGCTTGCACGCGGGATGACTCTGGGGACCGTTCTTCCCCGTCACATGCGAAGCATGTCACTGGCTGGCAGATTACCAAGTGACACGCAGGCAATAAACAATGTACGCATACCTTGGGTTGCGAATGCCCTAAGACATCTTGATTTTGACTTAATAAATCTATCTTACTCCTAAGCAGAGTGACATCACTCTAGAAATCTTCCTTACTATCTGGCGTGCATTCCGTAAACAAATTTAAATTGATTGGGTCAATCAAAAGTGCAATTACATGTGCCTGAGCACAAAACTGTCAGACGTGAACAGTTGAATACAACCTAAATTTAAACTAAGTCAACCCGACTTTGTGGGTTCATTTTTTTAACTTATCATAAATACTTATTATTAATATTAATTATTGATCAGTATTAATTCGTGTTTATCAGTATTATTCAATCATAAATAATTGATAATAAGTTATAAAAAACATACCTTAAACAGAATGACTTATTCATCAATTAGACTTCCTAAATTCTTACTCGGACGATAATCATATTTGGTTATGACTCGTTCCTAGCTAGAATATCTCTTGTCATGGATGGGATGCCGCCCGGGGGGGGAGTAGTTGAGTGTAAATATTTTTTTGTATGATAGCTGGGCATGTGACTGGATTTAATGGCCACTGCCAGAGATTTTGAAAATTGCATCAAACTACAAACACCGAATTTACGTAGATACGTTGAATTGATGTTGCAATTGTAAACAAACACCGCCGCGAAATACGCCATCGACCAGCTGTAACCCCTCACTGCTCAGTGCCCTGCCCGATCTCCCTCGTAATAATAATAATATAAATGATTATCCTAATAACATTATTTGTTTATTCATTTATTTTGATGGAAATAATATTATTTGTCAAACACGTAGTAATTATTTAAAATCACCGGCTTCACCAATTCAGGCATTAGAAAACAAAAAGGGGGGGGGGGGGTTGGTGAATGGTGATGGGGTTTGGTTGAGTTGGATTGGGTTGGGCCCTTTCAACTGAGACCTCATGAAGCCCATTATTGGCCATCGTGGGCCTCAAGTCTCCTCGGTGTTGTCAAACTTGCCTTGTTTTTTTTTTTTAAAATATTTTTTAGGGTTCTATTTATATCGATTTTGTAATTCTTTTTTGCCTTTTGAAACTAGCAGGGCTGCATGGGATATTTTAACCAAATTGCATTTGTACTTGGCAAGCTTGATTATGTCTAGTGTCTGGCTAAAACTATTACAACAAAAACAATAAACTCCCAATGTGGGTCCCACTTTCATGGGGTCTGGGGAGATCCAACTGTAAGCAACATTACCTCTACCGGTATTCCTACCTATAGAGAGGTTGATTCCATACGACCCACCAAAAACGGTTTTGGGGAAAAGGGTTATAGTGAAAACTTTTGCGAAACCATTTACCGAGTAAACGAAGGGTGGAGGAGAAAAGGGGTCGGATAGCAAATAAAGAGGGAGTAGAGACATACCTGAGCAAACCATGGGCGTTTAGTGCTGTCACAACCCAAACAAAGCACGACCTGAAGACAAGCACAAACAGAAGACCCTACCCACCCTACACCGCATAGGCTACTGCCCCCTACGGCGTCGGACTCTTACAATCCGAGACCTTAATCCTGACCCGCCACAGTCTCCTATCCTGAGCCATGTCTTCCGAAAGACCGACAACTCTCAGATCCTCTCTAACCACTTCTTCTAGACTCTTCTTCGGTCTACCCCTCCCTCTCTTACCACCAGGAGGGTTGATCAACTCACACCTACGCACGCCCCGGCCACGCTTCTCCTCTTCACGTGGCCGAACTATCTGAGCCTCGATTCCCTCATCTGCTCCTGTATGGGGGCCACTTCAGCTAAATCCCTGATTTCTTCATTCCTTATTCTGTCCAATCTCGTAAAACCACACATCCACCTGACCATTCTCATCTCAGCGACCATCAACCGTTGGACCTGCGTCTTTTTTAGAGGCCAACACTCTAATCCATAGAGAACAACCGGTCTAACTACCATCCGATAGACTTTGCCTTTCAAACCCATGGGCACTCTCCTGTCACACAGCACCCCTGACGCTGACTTCCACTTTTGCCAGCCTGCTCTAATCCGCTGGTTAATATTCTCGTCAATGTCCCCATTTTGCTGGATGATCGAGCACAAGTACTTAAATTTTGCGACCTTCGGTATGGCCCTCCCATCCAGTACGATTTCACCCCCCTCTTCTGTCCTCCCGCTGAAACAACAGTGAAGGTATTCCGTTTTCGACCTACTCAACCGAAAGCCCCTAGCCTCCAGCGTATGCCTTCAACTCTCCAACCTGACGTTCACCCCCTATCTAGTGACATCGATAAGGATGATGTCATCTGCAAAAACCATACACCAGGGCACCTTGTCCTGGATTCCTCTAGTGAGTTCATCCAGAACTAATACGAAAAGAAACGGACTTAAAGCGGAACCCTGATGTAAGCCCAAACTAACAGCGAAGTCATTTGACTCAAATTGCATATTTTCAAGACGTGGAAGAAGGCATCCCATAGTTCATAGCTTGAAGTTCACTAACAATTTGGATCGCTTCTCATTCGTGCATGAGCATAGGCTAATTGACTGGGCATGGCTCAGTACAAACCTAATATAAACAAAGTATATTCTATTAACTTATTATAATCCGACGCAATTATCATAAGTTGGTTCAAGTGGTTTGATACTTATATTTTTTTTAAAAAAAAATTCACTACTTGAATCCTTGCGAATAAAAAAAATTGATTATATGAGAACTCTACCTCTTATATGGATCCATATTAATTCAATTCCAGTATAATGGAGGATCAAAGAGTTTTCTATTTTCTTTTTAAAAAAAAGAAAATACATCACAAAATTAATCTACAAAAATCTGAATTGAGAGAAGATTGTATGTGAAAAACCAACCGTTACTCACCTTAAAGTGAATTGCATTGTTTTGTGCTAAAATGGAAAATGACATTACGTGTAGAGAAAGGTGATAATGCCATTGTTCCCCATATTGACAAATTAATCTTAGGCAAGAACAACGTAACCTGCCAAAGTGTTTGATCATCGTCAACCAAACCCATTAAATTTCACAATGTCGTAAGATTAGATCAGGCATCCATAATCTCAATTTTAATTTATTTTAGACCAATCGGCAACTAATCATAATAATCATTGCTCCATATTCGATAAAATTGTCTTTTCAACTGCAAATAATCTTATGTAAATGACAAAATAATATTACAATGAACTAGTAACTATTAAATAATTAGTATTTTCTAATATAACAACCCTTTTTTCGGGGTCTTATGCATTGGTAAGTAATCTCCTTGATATTTTGCTTTGCCCTGTAAAAATGGTTTGCTTGCAGCTTAATCCACACCCCCCCCCCCCCCAAAAAAAATAAAAAAAAAGAATGAGAAAAATGTGATAAAATCATAA
>JACYFF010031954.1:342214-354357 GCA_017589665.1 Selenicereus undatus | reverse complement strand
TTTATTTAAACGCTCTTTTTTTTCTTTTGTCTTCTTAAATTATTTTTTTTTTAGATTTATAACCCCCCCCCCCCCCCCCCCCAAAAAAAAATAAAAAAAAAGAATGAGAAAAATGTGATAAAATCATAAAAACACGGAAAAATCAAATCTTTACGCTGGTCTTTTTACTCGGCACTCTAATAATTATACTCGTTTTCATATTTTTTTTTTCATTTTTTTTTGTTTCTGTTTTTTTATGGGTATAAATAAATGTATAATAGTCGTAATTCTCGCAGAAATTTCGCTGCCTTTGTAGTTTCCAGTAGGAGCCAGAATCCTCTGTGCACAGATTCATACCAAGCATCCTACTCCATCCCATCAAGATAATATCTCAGCCGTTAATCCAATCAGAGCTTTACACGCTTTTTCGTCGGCGTTGTACGAGCTGTCAATGTAAAATTCGGTTGGCTGCTCCAAGTTTGTAAAGGCGTTCACTTCGTCAACGGTCGTCACAAAACCCGTCACATCTACTCTTTCTTTCTCTCTCCTCATCTTCTACCATTTCAATTTTCAAGCCCCCTTCTCTCTCATCGCTATCTCTTTCTCTCTCCTATCAGATTACCTCTTGCAGGTAAAGTTGCGATTTTTTTTCCTCGATAAGGTTTCGGTGGTGTTGTTTTGTTTAGATTCTTGATTGGTTGATCTGGGTTTCATCTGTTGAAAATTTTTAAAGATGGGGTCTCGATTCAAAGGCGGAAGCTTTAGGGTTAATATGTGGGAATCGCTGATTTGTTTGGGGTTTTGGTTTTGTCTGTTGATCTTGATGAAATTTGTCTGATTTTGTGTAGATATGCTCGATTTTCGTGTATATTTGGGTGGTAGGTGGGTGCTTTTATGGAATGAAATCAATTGTAAGTTGTGGGAAAAGATTGTTCTCTCTGGGTTATAGCCTTATAGCTTTGTTGACTAATTTGAATTCAGCTGATTTGATAATTTCCTTGGATACTGCTTGGATCTTGCCTGAATACCAAAAGTATATGAAAAAAAAAAAAATTGTAAGCGGAGATGATGGTAGAATCTTGGAGCTCTTTCTTCTTCTAGTTTTGTTCTGAAGTCTAAATAGGGCTTCAATTCATATGGTTTCAGATTTCTTTTAGTGGAGCTTCTTGATTGAATTGGTATTTGGGTTATTGATTGGGTTTTTGTATAGAGATGTTAGTTGCAGCAGTTGATGATTTGATTACTTTCTTTTAGATCTAGCATTTTGGTAGAGGGCCGTGGTAATTGGTCATCTACATGCTATATTGATTATTGTTTGCACCTTGTATTTCATATCTAGTTGTACTTAATCAGGTAGATCAAATTCTAAAGAGTAGAAACCTTTTCATGTTGTGATTCTTCTTATTCTGATTTCTCATTTGTGGCTGTGATTGCCAGCAATTTCTTTAAAGTTAGCTCACCCCTCTCCCATTGTGCCGATGTCATCTTGTCATGGGTTTTAGAAGGATTGATTCGAGAATTGGTTGATTCCTGACTTGATTGCCCATTTCCAACTCTCCCTTGCAGTTATTTGAAAGACATGAGTCGACCGCATGATCCCCACAGGGCATCTTTCCCACTAGGGAATCCTTTCCGAAGGATGCTTCCCAAGGGCTCTTATCTGTCTCCAAAACTTCTGGCGCTTCTGAGCAAATATGAGGAATCATTAGCTGGAAGATTGAGAGAACTTAAACCTAAGAGCAAAGATGATGTCTGCAGCTTTTCATGGATGATATCAGCGATGGGTCTCCTTTCTGATACACATAAAGATATAAAATCTTTGATAACTGAGCTTGAGCTGCCTGTGAACGAATGGGATGACAAATGGATAGATGTATACTTGGACAATAGTGTGAAGTTCCTGGATATATGCATTGCTCTCAGCTCTGAGATATCACGACTGAGCCAAGGGAAGCTCCTGCTCCAGTGTGTGCTGCATAATACGGAGCGAAAGAACTCAAGTGAACTTTCAAAAGCCAAATCTTCAATTGATAGCTGGAGGCAGCACATTGGTGGAAAGAACCCAAGAGTTGAAAATTGCTTTCCTGTTATAGAAAAGCTGATGGAATCACTAGAATTGCCTAAGGTGAAGAATTCTGCCAAGGGAAAGGTTTTGATGCAAGCTTTATATGGAGTCAGGGTGGAGACATTGTTTATCTGCAGTGTCTTCCTTTCTGCTTTCACGGGTTCTGATAAGTTAATAGATTTGCAAGTTGCTGGTACTCACTTGTGGGCAGAAGCCTTCAACGATCTCGAGATTTTTGTTAACAATGAGATTAGAAGTTTAATCTCGGGAGGGGTAAGTGTCCTGAAAGAGGTGCAGGAAGTGGATACAAGTGTGAAGTTATTGTATCCCATGACGCAGTCAGGGGCAGAGCCTGTATTAACTGACACGCTCCAGAGCTCTATCACCGATTTGGGAAATAGGGTGGATAAACTCTCTACAGGATTAGATCTTCTGGCGAAGGAAGTCGATGGATTTTTCCAAGTATTGATGAATGGACGTGATGCGTTGCTTGGTAATCTAAGAGGCTCCAGCAGTGTCCTTGACTCCCCAAAAAAGCATAAGATGGAGGCGCAAATTGTGAGTAGTTCTGGACATGCCAAGTTCATGTGTACATACAAAGGGGTTTAGGAATGGTGGTTGTGCTTATTATTTGTTTTATAGGGATATGCAAGAATCCTTAGTAAGCCATATTGTAATCTATAATATTGTAACTGTAATGCGTGTTTTTTATGTGCAGTTGTACTTCATAATGTACTACAGTGTTATGGTGATGAATGAAGCGTGTTGGTTGCATGGCACAATTTTCATCTTTGTAATGTACTATTGTTTTTACTATTTTTACACTAATGATATCATATTTAAGGCAACACATGGTTTCTAGCTGTTAAACTTGTGTAGAGGTGCTGATGTTCTGTCCTGTGAAGCCATGGATGCGAGCAGCCACACTGAACTGCTTCACATTGTTGCACAATACATATATGTTGCAGTATTACACTGTGACATTGGAAAAATGTTGGGTTCATAGGTAGATTTTGGTCATGATATTAAGGTGATGTTTAGTATTGGGTAATGTTATCCAGCAATGTAATATTGTTTGGGAGAGACGATGCTGTAAATACTGAAGTGTGAAGCAATGCCCTTGTAAATGCATATTCTTCCTCGAGAGTTCTCCATCATGGTGTGTTTGCATTGCTGGTTGATGTGTAATGGGGTTATGTCTACCATTCTTTGGCTGCTTGTGCTAGCTGTAACATAAGAGTCTTTACCTCTTATGAAATGTTTGAGGAAGTGTTTTGCTGATTATTTATTCATAATTGTGTTCTGAATGTGTCAGAACCTACTAAGGTTGAGGAATATTTCCACTATTTAATAGTATAATCTTGCTGCCTGTATTGATTGCGCATATTGAACTAAATCAAAGCTTAACTGATTTTGCTCCCTTCAGTTAATTCTCTTGTGATTTGATCTATTTTCTAATCAGATGGGAGACTACATATCTTCGACTTGTGGACATCAAGTACATGAAGAATGAACCAGTGCTAATTTCAGTGGTAGAATTAGGGATCTGCTTGAAACCGTGCATCGGAGGATGTTCCCAAGCTTACTTTAATTTGACTCTGAAGGTTGGTTTGTGTTGCTTTCTTCTTTCCTTACAGAGTGAGAGGACTTTAGCAATGAGGAAGACACCTTATTATCTCCAATTTTCTTCAGAATGCTGGGTAATACTTTGAAGCCCTGATAAACTATCATGCAATTGCCAATTTGCTATGCTTCGTTAATCCTTGCACATTCTAAGCAAGAAATGAAGAGTTTCGAGCATTCTTTTTAGTTCCTCTTACATGCTGAAATTCCTGCTTCATGAACAGACAGTAGCTGAAACTCTGTGCAATAGTTGGAAATTTCAGTATGAATTTTCATCATATGATATCAGCAGAGGCAGCGGATAAGGCTGGTAAATCATGCTTACTGTTCCTTATTTTCTTTACATACTGTCTTTGCTTGTTTCAATAGGTCTCTCAAACAGGAGTCCATGGCAGTGGTAAAATGACTGTTTGGGGTGAGCAGCTGGCACCTGGTTTTATTTGTTCTAAGGTAGTGCCGGTGTATCCAGTACCGACTCTAGGGGCGGATGGCCATCTTCGGCTTGACCTGGGGCCATTTGGGCTTGGGGTGGCATGCAAATTGGCTTGATCTTCAGTCAGGCATATGTCGTGCCAGCTTTACCAATTCGATATCCACAACCCAGGTCAGAGGATGGCCAGGCAGATGAAGAGTTCTTGCTCTGAGCATGATTAGTCCTGTTTTTCTGCAAATAAATGAAGGACTTCTTGTTGAAGTGATGAAGACATGACTTGTTAACTGTTTGAATAAAGCGTACGTTTCGAACAAGTGGTTATGGTGCATGGGTTTGCGTTGCAATAACAGATGTACTGTGCCCTCTTGTCCAACTCTCAAATCAGTGTATCGGTTTTAATGAATTGTATCAGTTGGGGGTAATTCAAGACCAGCTTCTGCTGTTGTTGGGTTCTACCATCTCTATGATTGTCGCATGAGATCTCATATATTTAAATTTCTTCGGACAATTCTGTCATCGTCTTCTTCTTCTTATTATTATTGGTAAATTTACATGCACACATAATTTAATGAAGATCGAACTTTGATCTCTCTTGTTACTTTTCACATGTGTGGGGTTTCCAAGAAATTTTCCATTATATGTGAGGGATTCTCTTGTGACATCCTCCCCAAAAATAAGATAAAGAAGAAGAAAAGAATTCTTAAAATAAATCCAAAGGAAGGTCAACAAGGAGCAGCAAGGGGTTGGAAATTATGAAACCTCCTTGTTGATTCCTTGGCGTGTGGCTCACCTAATGTTTAATGTCGACATTTTTAAAAAGAATTTCCTGTAGGCAATTATTTTTTCCCAATGTTATGTAGTTATTTTGGTTAAAAAAGAAAAACGTTAGTCATTATCAGTTATCTCGGTTTGTTTCTTTGAAATGTGTTTCAATTTATATAATGTAGCAGTAGTAGATTGTCAAGTCAAAATAGACGTGGGGAGAGGGGGGAACCTTGTTTGATGAAAAGGGTCAAGAGGAAGCAGAGCAAGCTAAATAGTTCAGTCTCGAACATTTAACCTTAGGTTCACCAAACAGAAAGTTTTGACTTAATATCCATCTCTTTGTTTCTCTTTTCATTTAATAAACAATGCTATTTTCCTCATATGATGTATTGAGTTTTGTAAGTAGATAAAAATCTATGCTAGCACTTGTCAGTAGGATTCTAACGTTGCCCAACCTTCGAGTTTGATTCAAACTAAGCTAAGTTGAGCTCGAGCAAGCCTAAAAGCTTACCAAGCTCAACTCGACTTAGTTGTTTTGACTCGACTGGTTCATTTATATAAAATTTATTCCCTTTTTTAAAATTTGTGTAATTTTTGGTTAAAAATGACTTTCATTAAAGGAGCAATCTTATAAAAAGTTGGTCTTTCTTTTTGTTGAATTCAATGGGTGCAATTGTCAAAGAGCTAGTAAGATCTTTTAGCCTTAGGCGAAACTTCAATTATGTTTGGTTTTTTTTTTTTCCCTTTCAAACCAGTTGAGAAAATCAAATTAATCTCCAAGCTTACTAGGATTCCCTTTTTTACTATCTCTACACTAATTGAAGAAGGGGCACCAAAAAAAAAAAAAACAAAAGAGCTTGAGCTTTTAGTATGGTCTTGTTTAAAGCTCAAGGCCGTTGAATATTGACTAACCTAACTATTTTATAAAAAAGTACTAGTAATGTAGTCAAGGAATTTGAACAAAAAAAAAAAACAGAGGAAAAGTCTAGGAGTGAAAATAATATTGTCCAGATGCGAAACTTGGTGAGTATACATCACATCTATCTGTTCTTCCGAATTTTAAAATTCTGGTTAGACTATGTTAAGCTAATGGAAAAGACTAAAAATTCTTTTGTTATTTGAACATTTTCATACCAAATTTAAGAATGTTTTTCTTTGGTGCTCTATTTACATATAGTTTCTCTCAATATTTTTCCATTTACATACTTTAGATTAGTTGAAAAACACTTAAATATAGTAACTTATAATTAATTATAATTATTGATAATTTAGAAATTTCAAATGATATGTTAGATTAATTTTCGTTAATACCAGATATAATCTTTATATTTTATTGTAAGAATTTTATCATCATTCTGTATTAATTATTATAAAATTAATCTTTCTTGCATTTATTTTTTGGACACCACCTCCCTGAACCAAATGCCAAGCAAGAAAATGGAATAATAAGGTCAACTAGCAATTCCAAGAAGTCAATTCAAGTATCACGCGTAATTTTTTTTTTTTAATTTTTAGTGAAAAAAAGGGGGAAGATTCCCTGGACAGAGAGGAAGGAGACTCGCAGAGGTTCCCCGACTACGCGCCAACGGGAGAATTAGAGAAGAAATGTCAAAGACTCGACTTATCACCAACTGCCATTTTAACCCCCCTCTCCACTCATCTGCAATCTCCAACTTCAAACCCTAATTCCCCCCCCCCCCCCAATTCCATCTCAATTTCTCTCTCAATCCCCCCCCCTCTCTCTCTCTCGGTTCGCAATTCAGCAGAATTGAACACTCCAAGAAGAGATTATGAACACTGAGCAGAGGTTCCCTGGAATCCCCACCCATGGCGGGCGATACATTCAGTACAATCTTTATGGTAACCTCTTTGAAGTTTCTAGAAAGTACGTTCCTCCTATCCGCCCCGTCGGTCGTGGCGCTTATGGCATCGTCTGGTTAGTCTTTCCAGTTCGTTTTCTCTTTCTACTTCTTGTTCTTTATACAAATTCTTCTTGATTTTTAAGCTGCTTTTTCTATCTTTTTCTTGCTGATTCAATCTGGTTAATTGATCAAACGAACTTGGTCTAATTTTTGTTTTCTGGGGTCAGCTTGTAATTGTTTTCTTTATTGTGCGATGCTATAACGGTTGGGATCATAACCTTGATGAACTTGTATGTGCTTCGATTATGGTGGGATCATAACTATTTGTATATTTGAAAATCTTTCTCTTATCAAAATTTCGGCTTGAATTATGGTGGGCGTGGGCTAAAGCATATTCTTGTTGAAACTATCGGTTTCTTCGTATTTATGGAACGACCACGAGTCAATTGTTTTTAATTTATAGTCCAAAGGAATTATGGTGGCCTACATGTAGGACTTGCAGGTTTGGATTGTTACTGGAGATGTTCCTAGGATACATTTTCCCCAGTTGATTAGGAGGTAGATAACAGAGAAGGGTGTTTCTTTGACTGTTGAAGAGTGATGAATGGTAGGGATGCAAATTGATAAGAGTTTGATGACTTATCTTAGATTTGACTTAGCTCTGACCAGCTTGTTTACTACTTATTATGAGGACATTTCCTTATGAATATTTTTCCCCATATAAAAAAAGTGAGAACGTATTGTGTTTGGGTGTTCCTTTGTTACTTTAGTGGGAGCTGGCTGTTGGATGGATTGATTCGTAGTTCTATCTATATTTATTAGGCGTTACATTTATGGTTCGCTGGCAACAATAAATATTGTGCCATTTTTATCTTCTCAGTGCTGCTGTCAATTCAGAGACAGGAGAAGAAGTTGCAATCAAGAAGGTCAGCAAAGCATTTGATAACAGAATAGATGCCAAAAGAACACTACGTGAAATCAAGCTTCTTCAACACATGAATCATGACAATGTAAGTTCAGAATATGTTGCGCTGGTAATTTTTATCTCAGATGGTTGTATGAGAACTGTATCTGTGATGACAGCATTGTGTTCTCCACAAAGATTGTGTTTTTTCCCCATTGGTACTAGATTGTTCCCTTGTCTGTTCTTTTTTTCCCCTCTGATAACTAGCTTTGTGCATGGTATAGAGGCATCGCAATTACCTATTTTGAGCTCCTTAACCAGTGACCTTCACTTCAGAACTTAAAAGCTGTCAAATTTGCTGAATATATCCCTGACCATCCCATTAACTAGAAAGCTTACCCAAAATTAACATCCCTACCTATCCCATGACAGGATAGGGTTTTGCTCCTCTGAACGTGTACGCTTCGTTTTGTAAAAGCATGTGTCAGTGAGCCTTGATTTCGTCACCTCAGTTTCTAAGG
Organism: Selenicereus undatus; assembly: GCA_017589665.1. NCBI lineage: Eukaryota > Viridiplantae > Streptophyta > Magnoliopsida > Caryophyllales > Cactaceae > Selenicereus > Selenicereus undatus. Next base: position 346,205 of record JACYFF010031954.1, on the reverse strand, counting down.
TGATGCAATCTCCTGCATTCATTGTGTAGTGTACCTCTGTGGCGCAAGTCAAAGCACAGGGGAGAGATGACATATTACCTCATCAAAAGCTTTCAATTTTGCTCAAATTGATACTTAACCGAGGCAAACATTGCAATTTTTGAGGGAACACCATCAAACAATTGCACGAAATTTGTTCAAATGAAACTCAAATTGAAGATCTCCATTAGTTTAAAACCTTACTCGTGAATTGCAAATAATAGAGTAGAGGAGCTTAGCATCCAGCCTAAGAAGATGGCTTCATCAAATTTTTTTGTTATTCATGTGGATTTTTAAATTTTCTGCTAGGCATGTGTAATTTCAATTGCTTATCTTGTTTTCTGCAGTCCCACATTTTTTTTTTTTTTGGGGCAAATTCTTTCAGATCCCTAGGGATTCCTATAGATTCCAAGTCCTAATCTTATTTTTTACAGAGCTCTACCTATTTTAGATGGAACAAAAACAAAGTTCCAGACAAGTCAAACATGACCTTAGAGTACTAAACATATAAAAATGAAGTATAAGCATTTTGGCAAAAAATATGGAGCTCAGTTCATGATGTGTGCACCATTATCTTGCGCTATGTGCCTCAGCTTTTGGGACCCCTTGCGCCTTCTAAAAGTAAGCATGTAACTGAAAAAATTGGATTGCTTATAACCTTCAGTTTAGGGCTCAAGTGTATTGGTGCAGGGTTCAAGTACTTTTTCCCTAATGTTTAACAAAATTGAGTTCGCAGTTATTAATCTATTATGCATGCAGGTTTTAGCACTCCGAGATGTAATACGGCCTCCGCAGAAAGAGAACTTCACTGATGTGTATATTGTGTACGAATTGATGGACACTGATCTTCACCAAATAATAAGATCCAACCAGTCGCTAACAGATGATCATTGTCGGGTACGAAGACAGTTAATCTTTTGCATGTTCTTCACATCTGTGATGCAAATAATGTAACTCTCTTAAGCACTTTAACCATTGTTAACACATTCTGTTGTTTCGGTATTAGAATATAAGACTAGCTTCTGCTTCCTTACCGGTTACACTGTATATGGTTGACCCCCCCCCCCCCCGCGCAGTAGTCGATTTTTTGGAGTAGGGGAATGTTTCAGGAGTTCAGCGGTAAAACTATAGTTCAATTTAATGGACATATTCCTGGAAGAAACTCTGCAAAATGGTTTTGATGAAGTGGTCTGGTAGTCTTTTAGTATGTCCTACAAGCCCAACTGAAAAGAATATTCAGTTAACCACATCTCATATCTGATTTGCATGAAAAAAAAAGGAAACTCATTTATTTTTGGCACTAGATGTTTACTATTAAGGACACAGAGTATCATTGTGGTCTGATTGTATATCTATAGAGAAATGGAATGTCAATGATTTCTTCGTCTTTTGAACTTAATCGTAGAAGAGATTGGCTCAAGACACACAACTTGAGATCAGAGGTTGTGCTTCACTAGCATCCATTCAGTCGGTCTTTTGCATCATCCATTTAGTTTAGGATTTGCACCCAACAGTTACGGATTATATGGATCTTTTGCAGTATTTTCTTTATCAAATACTAAGAGGACTGAAGTACATTCACTCTGCCCATGTGCTGCACCGTGATCTGAAACCCAGCAATTTACTACTGAATGCGAACTGTGACCTCAAGATTGGAGATTTTGGGCTCGCTCGAACAACTTCTGAAGCAGATTTCATGACTGAGTATGTTGTCACACGATGGTATCGGGCACCTGAATTGCTTTTAAATTGCTCGGAGTACACTGCTGCGATTGATATTTGGTCTGTTGGATGCATACTTGGAGAAATCATGACTAGGGAACCCCTTTTCCCTGGGAAGGATTATGTTCATCAACTGAGACTGATTACTGAGGTAGGTTCTTATGTTGAAAAACCTGATAGTTACAAGTCTTGGGATTTTGTTTATGTTATAAGTCTTTATGAGAATGCAGAGCTGATATGTGTCTCATTACCTCCTAGCTCCTTTTTGTTTTTGTTCGACAAATATTCTGATAGCAGGGAGTTGGGGAAGTATAATTGTCACTGTCAGCTTTTCTGAACCTTGGGAAAATGTAGCTACAAAGTTGACAATTGCACAAATAGCCTGGGAGCTATAGTTGGGTTAGCAATTATACGACTTGTATTGGATGTTGCATTCATTTTTCGCCCTGATAAAGTAGAAGCATGACGCCTACTTTTCTATTTGCTACCTATTATAGGTAATTCCACAGAGTTTGAAGGAATTAATGCCATCGGTTATCCAGTAGCTATGTACAATGTCATATGTATTCTCGGTTTTTAGTAGTAAAGTCATTCAGTTACGATGAAGAGTTTGTATTCATTATGAATTTGTAGACCTGTTTTTCTCCAGTGCCACCAAGGTGCCAAGTCACTGTGCATATGGTTTGGAAGGACTTAAATTTGTTGGGGTAAAAAGGTGGAAACTTTGTTCGATTGCCAACTAGTGCAACACGTGCATGATTCTACTAATCTGCTGCTAATCATGTTTAACATATATCGTATAATTGTTTCATTTGAACATCAGCAGGCTGCGTTTAATGTTTTCTTTTTTGTTTGGGGGGGGGGGGGGGGGCTGTGAATTGGGAAATTCCATTTTTGCATCTTCAGTTCTTCACTACTTATTGCAATCTTTTAACATATTACACTTTTCTTTCTTGGGTCTTGAAAGCTCATAGGGTCACCTGATGAATCCAGCCTAGCCTTCCTAAGGAGTGACAACGCACGAAAATATGTTCGGCAATTTCCGCAATGTTCAAAGCAACAATTCTCTGCAAGATTTCCAAATGCCTCTCCGTTGGCTCTTGATTTGCTGGAGAGAATGCTAGTCTTTGATCCTAACAGGCGGATAACAGGTATCGTCATTCGTTCCTTTCATCATGCTTTCTTTGTTGATCATGCATGAAAGCAGGTAATTCTTCTAAAAACTATGACCCAGAGTCGTCACTTCTATAATGTTAGATATCTAACAGATATTGGCCTGCTTGGCCAAACTGCGTAGGTCACATGTACAGGGCCATTGTTCTGCTACATGCTGATGCTGAAGAGTCTGTATCAGGGTTTCCTTTTTTCTGTCCCTTTTTTTGGGTACGCAGGCCGCCCAGGGGGGGGGGGGGTTGTTTTGGTTGTGTTGCGTCTGCCCAGTCTAATGGCTGCTTCACACACATGTTGAGGCCCTTAGCCTATGCTAACCGTACAACCCTAGAATTCAATACTCCTGAGATTTGAGGTCAAGGCTCTTAATTCAGACATTTACCGTTAAGTGTATTTATATGCATAAGATTTTGATTTGCCCCATTGGCTTCTGTGCAGTTAATGAGGCACTCTGCCATCCATACTTGGCCCCACTTCACGACATAAATGAAGAGCCCATTTGCCCACATCCCTTCAGCTTTGATTTTGAGCAGCCTTCGTTCACAGAGCAGGACATCAAGGAGCTCATTTGGAGGGAGTCTGTGAGATACAACCCAGATCCCCCAGTTGCCTAACTCTAACCTGAAGTTGCTCTTATGCTGCAGAGCAATTATCAGTGCCCTTTTTCATTCCCAGAAAAAGGGTTGAGAACCTGTATCAGAGTTTTTATAAAACCGCCCACTGGGAAAAAGGTCTAAATATGCCCTCCTCCATTGATGTATAAATTGGCAATGTCAATTACAGAGGGCTTTAAAGCAGGCATGTGTTGTATAGCGCCAAATTCTTGCTGGTGAATTTCTTGTGCAGATTGTTTAGATTGTATGCTGCATACCTAATTAGATGGTTGTATTCTCGCCAGAGGAACAGGGATTATTCTACTAGTGATAGGATGCTTGGTTTTTCACTTGTCTGAGAGCTTGCCCTATGCATCTTTCTCTTCGTCTTTGTTTCACTTCATTTGAAATATGAGCCAAGTCAGCATCAGCCTATCAGGTAATGAGCTCGAGGCATCCTGATTCCACCTCTGATCATTGCTTACACC
>JACYFF010031954.1:293248-317214 GCA_017589665.1 Selenicereus undatus | reverse complement strand
TATATATATATATATGTATGTATGTATGTATATGTATATATATGTATATATGTATATGAATGTACATTTATATAATATATATATATATATATGTATTTATGGGTGTGGGTGTGTATACACATATTTACACATGTGTGTGTGTGTGTGTGTGTATATATATATATATATATGTATATATGTATATATGTATATATGTATATATATATATATATATATATGTATATATATATATATGTATATATATATATATATATATATATATATAAGTTCTGTGATCTTAATAGAACTTAGAAAATGGATGGGAGGATAATAATGTGATTGAGTGTGCATGGGTATGGTAATATGGTAATCTACGAGTGCTTCGTACGAATTTTTTTTTAAAACTGTTGTTAAATCCCTATGAATGTTCATCAGTAGTTTGGTTCTTATGAGTATGGCGTCAATTGTCAAGGTTTAGACTCATGCCTAAACAAGTTCATCACCCCCCTCCCATGTATTTTGAATAACTAATCCGCTATGAATGTTCATTAAAACTAAATTTTTTTTAAAAAAAATTGTTAATCTTTTCAATTCCAAGAGTAGAATCTCACAATCCTCAATCCAGTTCTGTTCAAATCGCCAATTACCATGCATTGATCCTGAATAAGGATCAGGATTCAAATAACTTTGCACACGATGCACCCCAACCGGTTTATAATATCACAAAAAGGCACTCAAACATTTTTGGGGGTCTGAAGGAGCACGCAATCACCATTAGACAACTAACTTGACTTTTTCACGAAAATCACCAAAGAACCATGTGTAATAGCCTTCACACCCCCCCCCCTAAAAAAATGCACCTAGATATCATTTGACTAATCCTTGGCATATTGTTCGTAATATCCCCAAAAACAAGTGTATTAGCCTTCAGCGATCCTGAGACAACATGAATTGAGGTTCCCAAACAGATGTCAAATAAGCTGTCTGTTCAGCAACATCCTCCCTGCATGTTAAACCATGTACATCTTAACCTCCCCAGACGCTCAAACCCAAGATCCACTTCTGACCTGAGTAATACAGGGCCTTAACTACTCTAAAGATGCAATCCAAGTTACCAATTACGTAATCCAAGAGGCATTCCTGAAGTTGTAGACCAAATCCTGGGTCAAGTGAACTCATCCTGGAAGAGGCCACGACAATCTGGGTTGCTTGTCTCAGTCTAGATTCTAGAACCTGCTCAAACTGAAAAAGCTAGATTGTAGGTTCGTCTGATGCGGGCCATGGACCCAGCTACCTAATTCAGCTTGTTTCATTTGCTGGCCTAGTATCCACTTTGACCGAGGCCAGGCCAAGCTAACCAAAGAGCACGAGGTGATGCTGGGTTGTCACAGATCATGCATGCAAAACGGATCTATCATTGGTTTCTTTTGATTATAGCAAATTATCATGTTATACTAGCACTTGCACAGCCTAAACTATAAAGCTCACTGACCACGAGCACCAAACATGAACTACAGTTGCTTGTGATACAATGTGTTCCACTGCATTCAATTTATGGTTGACCTCATGTTACAGCACAGGAGTCAAGAGAGAAGTGCACAAAAAGGGTACCATGTGTTTAAGATTGCATCCAAGAGTCAGTTCCACATATGAAGCCTCTATTCGAGAGAGATAACAGTAAGGGCCCTCTCTTCCCAGAAAAACCTTGGGATAAGACTGCAGCATTGACTTTATCTTAGCAGAAATTTGAGGAATATTTTCCAAACTATCCAACTGCAATGGGATTTTGCTGACAAAAGCACGCCACTCTGCTCGGGACTTGTTCACAATCACCTGTAAATTTTACAGTGATTAACAAAGAAAGGACAAGAAGATACATCATACACTACAGTGAACATACTGACTGCACGTCCTGTTCCCTCATAACCAATATAAGTTATAATATCAATACCACATGAGAAAGATATTGGCAATCAACACAACAGGTTCAGTCCACTTCATATGAATTGGCAAATCATGTTACAGAACTATTCAAGAACGACGTTTAGTGATGACCCTGATGGGTATTTCAGAGGCATGAAAGTTGGAAACAAAAAATAATGGAAAGCATATGCACCTGGCTGGAAAACATAGAATTCGGAACTATCACAGGAAACTTTTCAGCATTCAGCAATGATGTAGTAGTTAAACCCATCTCCACCACTTGACCTTCTATGGATCCAGCCTACAAAGAATACAAAACCATATACAAGGACCAAGGAGCATATATAAATAAATAATTGATAACCAAATCTATCACTGACCCACAGCTGCTGCAGTTTTGCTGAAGCAAAGGGGTAAAGAAACTCAAAGGCACAAAACAGTGACTCTCACAATATAAAAGAAACAACAGAAGTCAATAGTTAGCAAGCTAGTACACAATACGGAACCTTATTCAAGACCTCAAAATGAAAATTACAATGAACCCTAAACCACTCTTCAGGAGAATGCTAGGCTCAATCTTCCTGAAGGAATCTTTCACCATACACACCATAAGATCAGCAAGTGATCAACAAAGATACATGCATTTGATGTAAACCACATAAGTATGCAAGCACAAAATGCAACCAAAAAGATAAAGTGTTGATAACATATGCCCTGTCATTGTATAGATTTCAAAAAACGGCTAACGGGCAACATACTTTGATCACCCAGTGAAAATGCAGCCACATAAGAATGCGAGCACTTGATGTGACCCACATAAATATGTGAGCACAGAATGCACCAAAATGACATAGTTGATAACATCTGCCCCGACAAGCACCATAACACTGACAATATACAGGGAATCACCAGACAGGTCATTATTGAGCTTTCAAAAAACTGAAACGGCTAGCAGGTGACATACTTTGATTGTGTCACCCAGTGAAAATGGCTTTGAGAACTGCATAGACATTCCACTGAGCACATTACCAAGGATGTCCCTTGCTGCAAAAGCAGTTGCCACCCCTGCATGGAAGAACAGTGGAGGTAATTAAACAGCTATAATACAAAAAATTAATACCCCATAAATCATATCAGGTGTGGAGTAACAAAAACTGAAAAAGCATGCAAAGAAGTGAAATCAGAACAAGCAGAGAAATGATTTTCTGTATGAGAGAAGTGCAGACATTCTGTTCCAACCATTTTATGTCCCAACTTTTAACTTGTCTGTGTTTGCATTTCTTTTCTTTTTATTTTTTAAAATTGTTCAAATCTGTACATATTAGACTTGCTACGCAGAACTTTATGCAATCTGTCTAGACTGTAGGAGCACACAATTATGGGTAGGGCCTAGGGGAAAGGATTGGGAGGCAAGCGAAGACGAACATCCACCAAATAGAATCTTTCTTACCAACACTATCATAATGACACATATTCACCCAAAAAAAAAAAGGGAATGCAAGGTTCTCTTCTTCCGGAAACAATTAAAAAGAAAATTGGCAAGTATTATGGATATATCAGAAAGCTCATCCATGTAGCATAAAAGAATGGACATATTCTACTTAATGCACACTTCATTACAATGACAAATAAATCAACAACGAAACAAGGAGAAAAGTGACACACTAAATAGACACTAATATCCTCATTTATGCCCACATACATATATACCACAACAAGACTCACACTATAACTATGCCCATATGTATTAACAATTGGTAATACTTCATGCTAAAGGATATTGTATCCAGATGAAAAACTCACCCCCAATACCACCAACAGTGAGGATGGACTGAACGGCCACACCACATGCTTCTGCTAATGCCATCACTCCAATGGCAAAAAGGCCAACAGAGGAAACTTTGTCTAGGGTAAGCAACCTTTCCCTGTCGATTAGCTGCACATTTGGAGCAGCCAAAGCACGAGCAAACAAATTTGTCTTCCAACGATGCAGAAACCATACAAATGACAGGACAACTGCGCCTTTCCAAGCCTGCACAATGAACTGTGATGCAACAGCGTTTGGAGCAACCAGATTACATCTGCACACACACAAGGTTAAAATTAGTATTGGAACAAGTAATAGGCAAATAAAACTAGAACCCCCTTCCCCCCCCCCCCCTTTCAAAAAACGGTATTCACTAACATTTGTGAAAATGCCATGAAAGTCACCAAGTAGCGCACCGGATCCTCCAATGCACCCCAAACACTCTTCTCGTAAGGTACTTCAACAGCAAATATACTTCCAGACAGCAAAGCAGCCGACCCTCGTGTTGAATACCTATGCAATCTCTTCAAAATTCCAGGCATCACCACCCACGCCAACAAAGTAGCGGTCAGTGTGCCACCAACAGGCACCACAATGTTTCTAAGATATGGATGAGAATCCAGGACTTGTTGGGCATGAGGAGTTAATTCATCGGAGGCTTCTTTGGCCTTCTCCACAATGACAGTAGCTCCATCTACCACAGAATTCCAGGCACCCTTAAGTTTATCCACCCACTCACCTACATTAATACCACCAGCACTAACATCAACTTCACCACTTCCAGAAGCTTCTGGAACTTCGAGACCCTTATCATTCCCTTTACCGCCAGCAAAGGAGGAATAGGGTTGGTAACTCAACATGGGTGTCATTTTAAGCAAAGGCAAGCTGCTACGAGCATGGTAATTCAACATGGGTGAGAATGCAGAGGTATAAGTGGATTTGCATAACTGGGCACTACCTCTGGGCTCAAAATTTGAGTTTCTATTACTAGTATTAGTGTGAAAATTGTGACCCAGAAAGCCAAACACAGGTCTGACGTGAACATGTTCACCAGTTCTCACAGAATTCGCAAGTGATTTCAACTTCGAAATTCTAATCCCAGCCATCAACATGAAGCTAATAGACAGCGAATTGCAAAATTTTCAAATCAAAGACCAAAACCCACCAGAAACCAACCAGAAATTCCTAGACTCAGAACTGCAAAACAGAAAAATGAAGATATGCCCGGCTCAGTGAAGCGAAACCCAGAAAGATAAAACTCCGAAATTTCAACATAATTAACGAAAACTTGATCTCAATTTGAGTAGATTAACTCATTCAAACGACAATGGCGATAATAATGTGAGTCAAAATTTGAATACTCGGATCAAATTACAGTGGAAAACACCAAATATTGAGCAAAACTCGAATTCACTGACCCAATTTGTTGCTGCCACCATAAATTCTGCTACACGTCTAAGACATGGGAGCTGAAACCGAGCATGAAGAAGAAGAAAGAAGGGAAGATGGGCATTTTTCTCTTTCTTTGTCATCAAGTCACAACATCTTCAGAAAATTTGATCTAAAAAAAAAATAATCAGAAAATAGGTCCATATTTAAATCGTAATTTTGGCTGCAAATAAAATGTGACAAGTTTTTCTCCAACAAGCCATGCTTCAAACCTCTTAGCGCTGCGGCCCAATTTATTTAGGGCCTCACTGGGCTTAACTAAAAGCCCACGTCGCAATTCCCTAAATACTTTGTAACCTGAACAAATTATGGCCCATTTCGTAACAATTTAACTACATGAATTTTTTTATGCACGTATTACGCAAATTCATCAAGTAAATTTATATATGCCCCTGTTGATGCATCAACATTTACGTGTAGCACACGTAAATTATTACTGAGAAAGTTTAGTTGATAGTGACCTAAAGAGGATAGTTTTTATGAGAAAATTTTCCTTAAGAATTGAAAAGGACTGATTTTTACATAGGCAATTTAAAACATCGCAGTAAAATCGTTGATATTATACGATAACGCATATCATTACTCTCATTTTATGATTTTTCTTCTAAAAATATAAAATCTTGACATGGCATGATAAAAAACCATATAAGTTCAATCCAAAATTATTACTTGATAATTACACATTTTTGTCATTTTAGTATAAAACAATGTTGTTGAGTTAAGTTTAATTAAAATTGTTTTGATCAAAAGAGATACAAAAGTGACATGGTTATTGAATGCGTCTGATGTAAACATTATTACCAACTTTATCGTTGCAAGTCACCCAACACACAATTGCTAAGCCTAAGGCCAATCAATATGCTTGAATTGTCGACGGAGATGTTGTCAAAGGTCAAATCCTCCATTTTTTTATGATTTGGAAGGATTGGCAAGAATTGAGAACGGTTAAATTATTTTTTTATGTGAGTAAAAATAAATTATAAAAAAATATAAAAATTTTAAAAAAAAAAAAGGGAAAAGACTGCAAAGAATAGGTCACAGTAGAAAAATTTTGATGATCTATAAGGAGCCGGTAAATGTTTTTGCCAACGAAATTAAAAGAACGTGGTTAGTCCTTCCCTCCCTTCCAAACTATATAGCTCACAATGACAATGCCATGGCTGGCCTTCTCTTTCTCTCTCTAGCCATGAAGCCAAACCCAAACAGCCCGTCCGATAACCACTCCCTCTTGTCTCTCCAAAAACCCATGATCTCCAGGCTTGCTTTCTCTCTCCTTTTCTTCATCTTCCTCTTCCTCATCAACCTCGGCTTCCTGTACTTCTTCACCTCCTTGCACCCCTCCCCCTGCCCCTCTCCCTGCAGCTACAACCCCCTCCCAACCCACCTTTCCGAACCCGACTCCAAACCCGTCTCCGAGGAGACGGGCCTCCGCCACGTGGTCTTCGGGATTGGATCATCGCGGAAGCATTTGGCCAGGAGGAGGCACTTCATCAGGCTCTGGTGGCGGCCCAACTCCACCCGCGGGTTCATCTTCCTAGACCACCCCGTCAATCTCTCTGACCCGACACATTTACCCGAACTCAAAGTATCGGACGACACTTCCCAGTTTGGGTATTCACATGACGCTTGGCGCCGGGCCACCCTCAGGATGACCCGGATAGTATTAGAGCTGGTCCGAATGAGGCTGGAGGATGTCCGGTGGTTTGTAATGGGAGATGACGACACCATGTTTTACCCGGATAATCTGGTTCGGGTCCTAAAGAAGTACGACCATACCCGAATGTACTATATCGGTAGCAATTCGGAAAGCCATTTTCAGAATATCCGATTTTCCAACGGTATGGCATTCGGGGGTGGCGGGTTTGCCATCAGTTACCCGTTGGCCAAGGCAATGGAGAAAATGCTGGATGGTTGTATCCAAAGGTATCCGGGTATGATCGGGTTGGATGATCGGATCCATGCTTGTATCTCGGAGCTTGGTGTTCCTCTCACCAGGGAACCAGGCTTCCATCAGGTCCGTTTCCCCGACCCATATATCTTTTAATGAAAGGATTGAAAGCCCAATAAAGATATTAATACATACAATCTGATGCAATCATGCAACAGCGATAAAGCCCATGAAAGTGATTTACATTGATATGTATTCTCATAGGATTGTTTACGGTTTGACACCAAGTGTCCATATACAAGCCATATTGGACAACAGTATTTGAAATAGCATTTAAAGCTTAATTAAATTCAAAAACTAACTGATTAAGTTAAATAGTATTTTTTTTCTTTATCAAAAAAATATACATCACTATTTTTAGTAAACCTACTCTTTCCCGACTTATTATATAGGGACAAAACCAAAGCCCATATCAAAGGTCGGAGGACATGAAGTAAACTTAATACTTTGATGTACCATAACAATTAAACCAATTTCAACCTCACCCAATTTATAACACTCTATTGCCGAAAAAATCGCTTGTACACAAAGATTCAGCGAGGTCATGACCAGCATGGCCACCTTTTGTCCGCTTCACCCTTCTTAGGACCGGACAAGATTGTCTTCAACTTCGGCATTATTGTGTTTTTCCATCAACTTGTACTAACTCCAAGCTGTATGGTAGTAGTCCTAGCTAATTGATGTGTTAATTTGCATTCCATGCATGCAGTTCGATGTCTATGGCGACTTGTTCGGGCTCTTGGCAGCCCACCCAGTAACCCCTCTGGTCAGCATACACCACTTCGAAAAGGTCCACCCCATCTTCCCAACCAGGAACCGCCTCCGAGCCTTCATACGGCTAAGTTTCCCAGCGAAGGTGGACTCAGCCGGGCTAATGCAGCAGTCCATCTGCTATGACCCGCCAAGGAACTGGACCGTCTCAGTCTCGTGGGGCTACGCAGTCCAGATAATCCGCGGGTGGATCCCTGCCCATGAAATGGAGCGACCCGCCCTGACTTTCCGCAATTGGAAAAGAATGAATAACCCGATTGGGTTCTCCATCAACACAAGGCCATGGAGCAAGCACCCTTGTGAAGAACCGCACGTGTATTTCTTGAATAATGTGGTCATGAATACTGCGACCAATGTGAGTTGGAGTGAGTATATTATTGATCGCCAGAATCATTCTTGGTGCTCGTGGAAGGTGGAGAGTCCTGAGAAGATTTTTAGGGTTGAGGTTTACAAGAAACCTAATCCGCATAAGTGGGATGAGGTAATCAAATAATTCTCCTTAATTCATGTGTTTTTGGCGGTTAGCTACATTTATCATTTTCCATTTGTTCATAGAATGGAAGAAATTTAACTCAACCCTAAACTTAAAGTAGGATTTGAAGAAGTGCAAGTATCGGTTAAGACTTGAGGAAATGAAATAGAAGGATATGAAGAAGAACAACACTTTTGAAAAGAAAGATTTTTCAAATTAAAATGGATTACAAACATATAAATTAACTATGAAATAAGATCGACACCGTATTAAGTAGTTTGTACAAAAAAAAGCGGTTGATATGATGTGCAATTATTACTATAGAAGTTAGTTATTAGATGCCTTAGTTTTTACAATAGATCCAAATATTGGTAAAATCTACCCATACATCATCATGACATGATTCGAATATGTAGTACAAGTATTGGTTGTCCAATTTAATGGCTTTATGTAAGAGGCTATGTTATGATGAAATTGATAGTTTGGAATTGATTCGTGTATCTATCTCCTAATTAATTATTCTATAAATTAATTGCTTATAAGTTAATTTTGCACCGATATTCAAATTATATTTTTCTTAATTAATTTGACGTATTTCTTGTCCTCTTAAATTTTTAAAAAAAAATATTTGGGGACAATTAATTAATTCTTGTCATGGCAGGCTCCACGAAGGGATTGCTGCAGGGTGCTACCAACAGAAAAGGAGGGTACAATGGTAATTGATGTTGGAGAATGCAAGGAAGGGGAAATCATTGCACCACAAATGCACAATTACAACAACAGCATTGCAAATGCAACCAGGTCGAATTCATTCTACTAATATATTAATCTTATGATTAATTACTCCCTATCGGATGTGCTTTTACTTTTTTCTCCTTAATTTGTAACTTGTAGCTAATTACACTTGAAGTGTTTATATAGATAAAGTGTGGACATTTTGGATATCGAGCCATTAGGTGTATTGTTTTCTAATATACATTGGCTTCGTGTTTTTCTTTTTCTTTTTTGTTGGCAGGTATCTCTAATTTGAGCTCCTATTTTGAGGTTGAATTTAACTTCTTAGGATATGTTGACTGTTATGGGTTTATTCTTTTCTGCGCTTAATATGTTGGAATATGAAAGTTGGTATTGTCCCACATTGATAAAATTAAAAGAATATGATAGTGGGTGTTGTCTCACATTGATGAAATTAAAGAGTTTGAGAATGTATATAAGCTTGTGAGTTACTCCATTCATTATCAATTGATTTTAGATTAGAACTTCATTTGAATTTATATACATGATTCGTTTGTTAATTATCCAATTAATATAAAATTTTAACATAATAGGGGCTAACTAATGAATGATTGAATAGTGGTGTCATTTTATTTGATGTATCAATCTATAAACAAACATACAAATGCAAATTGCTTCCTCGATCATAGAAACGCATGTGCTTTGTACATAAAAACCAGACTCGTCATAGTGCTCTATGAGATTTTTTTTTTTTTTGGCTTTTTTTCATGATAGCAAATTAAATGCCTGCTTCTAATGATGAAAAACAATATGTTAAATTTATTGAACGAAAAGTTTCAGAGATCATGTGAAACACAATACGGGAACTAAGACGTATTACAAAATACTAAATGGGTCTAAATTGTGAAAATGAGTTCTTTTCTTGGTTCAATCTTGTATTTATATGCTATTCGACTTCGACAATGTCAATTACTTGGCCTTTTTGGGGGGGGGGGGGATTGGTTGTTTTTAATCATTGAGTTAGGTCACAAAATTACCAAAGAGTACATATTATAACTTTTTAAAAAAACCCATTAAAACAATCATATAAAAGCAATATGCTACCGCAAGAAAAAAAAAAAATACCGAGAATTACCATTAATGAATATGAACATTTTTGGGTAAGATGACCAAAAACAAGAAGGCAAACGCAAAGCGTTACGAAATAGCCACCATTATCTCTTTATTGATGAATAAGAATATAAGATCATCGATCATCAAGACACGGCCCACCATGCTCAGCTCGAGAAGCAACTTCGACTTGGGGATCAATCTAGGACTCGAAATGAAAATGCTCAGAATCAAAGAGTATATTTTGTGGGCTGACATTGATGAGCTTGAAATGTCTTTCACACCCTCGAAAACGTCGAAATTTGGGGGTCATTAACGCGATTGAAGTTATCTCTGCTCCAAAAGACCTGATTTTAGATGTCGCCTAGTTCGTACATCCTGATGGGATGGTCAGAAAGATGCATTTGAAACGATGTGTAGGAATATAGGATCAATGTTGGAGGACTTCAACTTCCCATATTTAACGATTCTTTCCAGAGGACATGGCTTCCTGATGGTGGGTTCTTGATATCAATTGCTGTATCAAATGAATTAGTTGATTTCATTGGTAGGATTAAGTACCAAAATGGTGGGACAAGCCATGAAGTTTCACCTGCTAGTGTCTATAGGACTGCAAAGGTGATTAGTTCTTCAAATTCCACCCTTCCCAAGTACAATTTTCCATAGTCTTTAATTTTCCTAATGTTGATGGGTACCAATATCTTGTGAAACCCATTTTTGTGATGTTGCTAGCCCTGCTCTTCGATCCCTCTATTTCAATGTGTATATGGCTTATGGAAATCTGGACCTGCCTCTTGATGATCACAACCAGCTTGGCTTCTCCTTTCTATGCCAATTTCATTATTAATTAATGGCCGCAATGTGGGGCTTGTGACTAGTGTCGGGGTTGTTACTGCATGTGTTGGGCTTTCGAATTGGAGCTCTAAGTCTGGCTTTCATGCAATACTAAATGATGTAGAAGTCTTCAGGTCGGACAGTTCAATGAGTAGCTTAGATGGGTTGGTCTCTAATCTCTGTAGAGTTGATTGCTAGACCTAGTGTCATGGAGGGACTGGCCGTTATCTAGTGCCTCTAGTGGCAGCAATAGGGCTGCTAGTTGATGCTTCTGTGGTTCTGTGACAAAAATTCATAGGTATGCAGGGTTCAGTGCGATGGTCAAGGGTGTCATCGGATGCGCCTGAATAAGTTGAATTGAAGCCTGGCTATTGATAGGCGAAATTGGGGGTCTCTTCATTTTTGAAGATCATGTGTTGCTCTGCTTATGACTTGGCCATATTATGGTTTCCCTGAATGTGAGATATGAGACTTAGGTGGGCTCTGATTCCGGTGATGAAGAGCATGCTTGGACTGACTGACCCTTCTCAAATCCTGCAGGCAGAGGCAGCTAACCCCCCCAACCTGAAAAAACAGAGAATATCTACTGTTGTGGATAGCTGTGAAGGTAGTATTTGTATTTCCATTGTGATCATAACAAATCCATAGTACTGTCATATCTTGCTCCATTTAGCTTATTTAGGTTGACTTTCACTTTACTCATGGCACTCTTTGAGACTGAAGCATTCCAAGCCAGAGTTCCAATTTGTTCTAATTTGTGGAACTCTGGCTTGCCACATCAGCAAAAATTTCCAATTTGTTCTAATTTGTGGAACTCTGGCTTGCCATATCAGCAAAAATTTCACAGTTCTGAAATTTGCATTCCTTTACTTCTCCAACCCATAGAACTCCAATTTGAATTATCTAATAAAATACTTGCCATGAACCCACCTCATAACATATATATATATATTTTTAAATAATTTAAATATGAGTGAAAAAGAAAAAAAAAACAAAAAAGCCAGAAAAGACAAAAGAAGGGGCACGCGGGGAGAAATGCCCAGACGTTCTCCCACGCGAGCTGCCCCCTATTTCTTGTGGCTGCTAGCAGCCCTCTGACATGCCATGTGCCTCGCGGGCCCCACATGTTCCTCGCGTGGCACTGGCTGCTAATGGCCTAAGAGCATTCGCAGTGTGGGGTGAAAAGAGGAACGCGGGCGTCACAATGACATGTGTCACAAAATGAGAGGAAAAGAAAAAAAGTTACACGCGGGGGAGAACGTCTATGCATGTCTCCCCGTGTTGCAACTCTTGCAATATTTTAATATATTTTTTGTTTTTGAGTAAGTAAATAACGTTTAAATGATTAAAAAAATAGATTGTGTATTATAAGGTGGGTTCATGACAAATATTTTTATTGAATGGTTAAAATTGGAGTTTCATAGGTCGGAAAAGTGGTGGAATGTAAGTTCCAAAATTGTGAAACTTTTGCTGATGTGGCAGACTAGAGTTCCAAAAACTCTAGCTGAGAATGCTCTAATGACCAACGAGGTTGCCACCTATGATAGGGGGCACGCACTGCAGGAGAAGTTGTTGAGTTGAGTTGATTTGGGTTTCAGAGACTTTGAGTTCGAAAGAATAATCTGGTGAGTTCGATCTTGACACTCATAAAGGGGAGTTGGGTTCGGTACTCAACAGCTTAATTGAAGTTTGTGAGGTAAGGAGAGCAATGCATGGCTCATGCGCTCTTTTTGTTTAATTTGAACCACAGAAAAGTTGTCATTAAACTTCAAATTTGAGAGTAATTGAGACTACTTATTTTTTTTGAACTTAAAAATCTTTACTAAGTAATTAGTACACATTTTGCAGTGCAAATTTTCCGAGTATGACACTTTTTTACTTGCATTTTGAGGTGATTTTGAGGTTATGAACAGTCTCAATACACAATCAAGTAAGCTATTCATACTTTAAGTCTGACACTGCTCCCGGGCTAATTTATTTTTCCTATCTTCAGTTGAAAGTTTATTGGCAATAATAAAGGGCAGATATAAATTTTGATGGCTTATGAGGTTGAATTTATTGACGTTCTATGGTTGATGAAGAATGTGAAAGTAAGCATACATACATTGTAAGCTTAATGAAGCTAACACATGCTCTTCGGAGGGTGAAACTGGATAGGGAAAAAAGACCTAGATCGGTGTGACTTGTGAGAGTAGTCAAAATTTCTTCCTATGAATTGATGGACAAGTTGAGCAGTAAATGCGACCCCAAGCATTTCTTGTCCCTCACCCCCCCCCCCCAAACAAAAAAGAGAGAGAGTGAGGACATGGATATTTGTTGAAAAAAGGGTGAGACAGGAGAGATCAATGCGTCAAATATTATTATTTTTATGTGAATAAAAAAATTACTCTCCTCCTTTCATAAAAGGAAATTTTTTTAAACAGAAATATTTCTTCGCTCCTTATTCTCCCAAAGACGAAAAAGAATCAAAAATATAATTTGAAAAAGTACTTTTCCTTCACACATAAAACTGGAAAACACCATGAAAAAGCACACCAAAATATGCTCAAACTAGCTCATCATTCTTTTACATACAATGTTAGAAAGTTAATTGGAAAAGACGACATCATATAATCTATATATTGTGTAAATAAAGAATTAAATAAGTATTTATGGCTACATCAAATATTCTAATTAGTATTAAAGAATATGAAATGCCACACCAATCCACCCTCTACCATGAGTTCCCCACACTTGGACACGAGCCTCCACACGAAAAACAAACGACATGAATCGAAATTAGTACTTTACATATATACTTACGATAATCCGGGCAGCACTTGCCTAGAATCAACACCAACGGGGGAAATGTTTTAAAGAAAAAAAGTGTGAAGGCACCGAAGTCAGAGTGTAATTAATTCCCTGTGCCACTTGAATTTACTTACGATACGCACCACAAAAATTGCCACTATTAATTATAATTAGCGAATTATCTCACTGTCTTACAAAGTCAATCACATTTGATGGACATCCTAATGTTGATAGGCCTCATGCTTCCAAACCTTCAAACTTTTTAATTTTCACTTCAATGGAAAGCGACCCCTTGTCGTCTTCTTATCTCCAACCTCAAGCTTCAATTCATCGATGGAATGAAAGGCTACTTGTATTCAAAATCAATCGACACCTATAGGGTAGACTGTGTACAACAACATACTGAAAAATTTTCTTATTTCGGGTGGCATACCACCAACATACGCTACTTCTTTAAGCATAAGAAATGAGTAGTACTCATATACAGAGATAGAAATGTGATGAATAATTTCATAAACTAATATTTAAAAGTTTGACGATTAACCTTCAATTTCTGTTTGAAGTAATATTTCTTTTAATGTAAATTTAACTTAGCTAGAGAGAAGTTTGGGATCAGTATAGAAAAAAATAATATAAGCTTGAGAGAAGCTTGAGGCGACTCAACAAATGAGTAATATAAGCTTAAAGAATTCAAAATGATGATCACAGTAAAAGTAATTTTTACGGTAATTACATAAATTTTATTAATAATTAATATGAGTTTAATTAATCGGAAAGGAGAGTGCAATCAAAAAGTATATGACACAATTGATAGTGAAATCATGAATGAAAAAAAGTGGTTGCATGGACCTTGCGCATTTGGATTTTTCGGGAATGCGCAAGCAAAAGTGATTAGCAAATACAAAAACCACAATTAAAAATTGGGGGGGGGGGGAGAAAAAGACCAGAGATTACTCAAGGAAGGTCGCAAGGCCCACAAAACACACAACGCTTCTACTAATTAAAGAAACTAATTACTTCTGGGGTTTGACTTACGAATAGAATGTCAACTATTGTCCACTTGGATTCTGCAACGTAGGCAATGTGTACAATACGTGAAGCATGCCTTGTTGCCTGTCTCTCATCATGCACTCACCCCTTTTTCTGCCAAGTCAGCAAA
The DNA here is from genome assembly GCA_017589665.1 of Selenicereus undatus. Classification (NCBI taxonomy): domain Eukaryota; kingdom Viridiplantae; phylum Streptophyta; class Magnoliopsida; order Caryophyllales; family Cactaceae; genus Selenicereus; species Selenicereus undatus. Next base: position 302,237 of record JACYFF010031954.1, on the reverse strand, counting down.
AAAAAAATCTCAATTATATATATATATTTTAAAATAAATAATAGTATCTTGAAATTCCCCTATATATACGGATCTACGAGTCACATTCTCCTTGTCCAGCGTTCTAGGAGCAAATAACACAAGGAATTCTAGAGACAGAATTAAAAAGAAAGAGATGGATACAATTAGGGTGGAGGGAGAAACATGTAGTCATGGAGGAGGAGGAGGAGGAGGAGAGGTTAGAGAGGCAAGAAAAGTGATAATGGTGGTGCTTATCGCGGTAATGTTAGGGTACGCGATCATGTGGATTGTCATGCCCACCTCAACTTATCGGTACACTTGGGTTCCCCATATGAGGACTGAATTAAACTCCACTTATTACGGCACTCAAGGCACGTAGTATGAGTATTACTGATCACTTTATATTCATATTTCATTGTTCCTTTCTTTGTTATATATATGCACGTAGAAGTTTTGGGATTATAGTTATTAATTAGAGCACAAGTTATACTATACCTCTAGGACTATAGTATGATCATAACATGTTCTCGATCGGTCTATATAGACATAAAACTACAGTATAATCGGTGCAATTGGAGATAGAGGGTTTAATCACTCATAGTGCTTGTTGTTGTTAATTGGTTGCAGGTCCACAACTCTTGGTTTACACATTCCCTGTACTCTTGGTGGCTCTTTTGGGATGTGTTTACCTTCATTTAGGCAAGAAATCGCTTAATTATGGGTTAAAAAGGTAAGTCAATATCTTGTTCATTACACATTCATTTCTAAAACGATGCTCCATAATCAAGGGGGTTTACTTACAAATTTGGTCAGCACATTATTCTGTCGCTGTTTTTAAAAACCCTTGTTAATTAATTGCAAATTTAATTAGTTTTTACATGATTTTTTCGTACGTTATGTATTCAACTTTTCTATATTTAGCTCGTCAATTTCTGTTAGACTAGGGATGTATTAAAAAATTTCTTTCTTTTTTGGGAGCATATGTCTGACCTGGTAAATTAAATTTTATAAGTATAACTTTCTTTAAATTTTGTTATCAATGGTGTCATGGTATATAAACTATTTTGAGAAAAAAGAAATATATACTGTAGTGTAAATTTGGTTAAATCCCTGAATATGTTTTTAACTGTGATCTGGTCAGGAAAGAGAAGGAAGAGAATAGGGTACTAGCAGCATGGAGGAGACCAGCTCTGGCGAGAGGGCCACTGGGGATAGTCTCAGGGATAGAACTGTCATTTTTCATTATGTTCATTGCCCTTCTCATCTGGTCCTTTTCTACTTACTTGCATCTTGGTTTTTCTCGTATCTCCAAAGCTGAAGTTGAAGAGGAAGGAGGGCAAAGGTAAAAATCTACTCTTTAACATCACTCTATCGATCTCTCCGCCTGATGGTATTTGGAGTCAGCCACATCCATATCGAAGTGTCAAGTGTCCGATGCAGGTGTCATGTTAGATTTGGCAATATTTTTTTAAAAAGAAAATTAAACAAAAAACAAAGGGTCGAGTGTTTGGATATGTTTGAATGTCAAGTACGTACCCGACACGGGTACTAGTTGCCGAATGAAGGGTACAAACTAATTAGGTTTTGACCTTCATATCATATATTTGCACCGTGGAATCATATCTAATTCAAATGTCTGAGCTTTTTTGACTTGATTGCAGGTGGAAGGCAAAGTGGGAGACAACAGTGTTCATGCTAGGGCTAGTAGGGAACATATGCCTTGCACTCCTCTTCTTCCCAGTCACTCGTGGGTCGTCCATTCTGCCGCTCTTTGGGCTAACCTCAGAAGGGTGCATCAAATACCACATATGGCTCGGCCACTTGCTCATGGCACTCTTCACTGGTCATGGCCTTGGCTATCTCCTTCTTTGGGCTGTCACTGGCCAATTATCCGAGGTAATTCTATTTTCTATTTTCGTCTTTGTAAGTTTTACATAGAATGATTATATGAAAGATGTTAGGTAATTTAATTGGTAATTACATAGAAAAAATTCTAAATGGCTGGTCAATTTTGTACATCAGAATCTTGTATTCCTCAAGGGATTTAAAAATAATATTTTCATTTTCAGGATACGGTAGTAACACATCAACTATTTAAAATTTATACTACTTTGATTCTTACACTATAAAAGATTAATTACATAAATCATCTAACAGGATGTCAACCTAATACATATATATATATATATATATATATATATATATATATATATATATATATGTATGTATGTATGTATGTATGTATGTATGTATGTATGTATGTATATAATGATGTCTTTTTTGAAATATCCGATGGAAAACTTAAATTTTAAAAAAAGTCCAAATTCTAGACTCCATCTTACCATTGGTGGATTTGGTGTCGATTTCTTTCCCCAGACCTTAAAACATTTTCCGGCTAATATTTCATATCCAAAAAAAGAGCAAGACTCACACAAATTAATCAAATTATTACCGTGAAATCTTAGCAAGAATAAGGTTCTACAGAAAAGTTAAATTAGTAATAGTCAATTTAATTTATAAACTCCCTAAAATTGTGACAAAAATTACAGGTTATGATTTGTGTACTATTGGTGACAAACAATGTTTGTTGATGATGAAAACAACAATGCAGGCATTGAAGTGGTACAAAGTTGGCGTATCCAATGTGGCAGGGGAGCTATCCTTGCTAGCCGGACTGATCTTATGGGCAACAACGTACCCTCGCATTAGAAGGAAGATGTTTGAGCTCTTCTTCTACGCCCATCACCTCTACATCTTATTCGTCGTCTTCTTTGTCCTCCATGTTGGCATCTCCTATGCTTACTACATGCTTCCTGGCTTCTACCTCTTCATGATTGACCGTTACCTTCGATTCCTCCAATCAAGGCAACGTGTTCGTTTGCTCTCCGCTCGCGCCTTGCCCAGTGAAGCCCTTGAGCTCAACTTTGCCAAGAACCCTGCTCTCAGTTACAACCCTACTAGTATAATCTTTGTCAATGTCCCGAGCATCTCCAAGCTCCAATGGCACCCTTTCACCATTACTTCTAACAGCAATTTGGAGCAAGACAAGCTTAGTGTTGTCATCAAGGTTGAGGGGAGTTGGACTAGGAAGCTCTATGGCATGGTTTCATCATCGTCTATTGATAGGCTTGATGTCTCTGTTGAAGGACCTTATGGACCTCCCTCGAGCCATTTCCTAAGGTTCGTCTTCATTACTTCACATTTAGATTGGGTTTTTAGTCCATCTTTGTTCATTGAGGTCTTCTAGATATTAATTGCTGGAGTACACAACCAATTCTAGGTCCTTTGGCCACTAGCGTGAGCTTTTGGTTGAGTTAGTTCTTCAACAGACACAATCTTGATATCTGCTTGAACATGATATGTGCTTGATCTGATTAGTTGAATATGTGGTCGCAGACATGATACACTAATTATGGTCAGTGGAGGAAGCGGCGTAACTCCATTCTTCTCCATTATCCGAGAGCTCCTCTTTGCTAGCACCGTGCTCAAATGCCAGACACCGAAACTTGTCCTGATCAGTTCATTCAAGAAGGCCACTGATCTCGCAATGCTAGACCTCCTCCTCCCCATGTCTGGCACCCCTCTCGACCTCTCAAACATAGACCTCCAAATCAAGGCCTACGTAACAAGGGAGAAAGGCTCGCAAGGAGAAGATAAGCTGCCACGCAGCATATGGTTCAAGCCAAATGCAAGTGATGCACCAATCTCAAGTAGCTTAGGCCAAAACAGTTGGCTCTGGCTTGGCGCAATAATTTCCTCATCTTTCATCGCGTTCCTTATTTTCATGGCGATACTAACACAATACTACATTTACCCCATCGACAAAAACACAAACGACATCTTCTCAACATCCACAAGAGCAGTTCTGAATAGTTTAATCCTCTGCATTTGCATAGCTTTGACTGCCAGTGGTGCCGTGCTGTGGAACAAGAAGAGAAATGCGATGGAAACTAAGCAAATTATCAACGTGGAAGGGACAACCCCAACGGCAACACCGGAATCACGTTTCTATAATGCTGATAGAGAGCTTGAGAGCTTTCCTAATCAATCTCTCCTCCAATCTACTGAAATTTTCTATGGCGAAAGACCTGACCTAAAGCGTAAGGCCACCCACATTCTAGGAATAACATTTCTACCATATCCTTATGGACCTGTCTATGTTCATGTTAATTTTGTCAGGTCAGATACAGTCTAAACTTGTTCCTTGTGAATTTGGCAGGACTGTTGTTCGATTGCAAAGGTTCGAATGTTGGGGTGCTTGCTTGCGGTCCACATGGGATGAGACACGAGGTTGCAGCCATATGTGCATCTGGTTTGGCAGAGAACTTGCATTTTGAGTCCATCAGTTTCAGTTGGTGAGATGTATATATGACAATCTCAAGATCCCATCAGAAGCAATACATATGGAAGTGTATATGCATTGTTTGGTCTGAGTTTGAGTTTGATCCAGAAGCCTCGTGAAAGAGGCATCTGTTGTTGATTTTGTGTGCTTCATTTTCGCGTTCTGATTGAAACCCACATTAAAAGAAGTCATAAAGAAGTCCTCCACGAACAACCCTGTGTGTGAAAAATAGAAATGGAAGGTCATAACTTCCATGGTTACCAGTTGTATACATGAATTTCCATCTTCAATGCTTGAACAGAAAGTTAACAGAGAAACAAAGCCCAAGTTTGTCTTTAATTTGTTCTTCCATTGATCTCTTCCCTTCAAAATCTAAGACAATGGCATGTAATCAAATCAACCAATAATATTCCCTAATGTCGATTTACAGATGAACCATTTATCATGTCAGAGTTACTTCACTGAAAATCAAAAGGGGCTTGTTTGCCCTTTTTAATTGCAAAGATACAACAATGAAATAAAAAAAAGGGAGGTCACAACAGAAGAACTCAACAAGGGAAGCAGAGAAACACCTTGTATCCATTAAAGAACATATAATTGTGTAGAGTAATGCAGAACCAAAGCAATCAATTTACAAATGTTGGATTTCTGATCTGCATGTAAGGACTGATGGACAGGAGTAAGTGCAGCAGAATTTACACAGAGAAGCCTCTTTTTTTCATAAGGAAATTTGATTTTGTCTCTCAAACTCTTCACTGCATCTCATACACAACCTATATATCACACAAGCGAAACTATGATATTGTTAGATATACTAAACACTTTATTTTAGACCAAAAACAGATAAAAGCTATTGGAAAATGGAACGCCGACACGAGAAAACATAACCTATTAGACATTTCAGTCCAATTAAGGAGCATAGTCCTCTATAGAAGTAGATGAAGAGATTGAAAAGATTCTGACTTCTGAGCATCGCAATTACCTATTGTTACATTTCTGTCACAGCCATAGCTTGACATGAAGAAAATAAAAATAAAAAAGCATGGCCTACTATACCATAAACTGGGCCTGAGAAGTCCAATATGGGTTTTATACTGGGCCGGCCCATGCATCTGCATTTTCACCAAGATGACATAGCTACCCAATATACCGTCATTTACAATGTTTATGGAGTAGTATGCTGCTGTAACAGTAATGTTTTCGACCTTGATTTTCAGGACAATGTCCAGACGTACTCGTGAATGCTTTCAATTAATTAAGGGACCTTTTTAGTTATCGTGAAAATTAATCATTCATTTTTAGGAGTGATTTTTTTTTTTTTAGTATACTTACCGCCAATGATTTATTGAATTTTGGGTGAAATATCAACATCAAAAATTCATATTGCATTTTCTAAGAACTGACTCTTGGTCTTGAAATATAAATTCAAATTCATAATCAGAGTTCCAACCAAACAGGGTGGCTGGTTAGATGTAATAGTCATCTCCTTCACTTTACTTATAGAAGTGTTTATAAGAGTAAGATTGTTTACATTATATTTCTTTATGTCCGTAAAAGTGAGATCTGTACTAGAAATTGTTGGGAGATAAAAAGAGTCCAACGAACCAAGTAGCTATCTATTGAACAGTAGAATCACATGAAAATGTAGGAAGAGAACACGGCTTTAAGAGTGGCGGTGGGTCTTTTGGTAGTGGATGAGGAAGGCTGAGAAGTTCACGTCACACGTACAACACGCAAGCATGCATTTTAGGCTTCTTAGCTTAGCTTAGCTAGCTTGTTTATGATACGAAAGGACACTGAATATATTTCCTAACCTTTATATATATTGCGTTATGATAGAGAGAGATTGGAGGAAGGAGGAAAATCCAAATTAAATAAATAGTTAAAATAAAATAAAAAAGTGTCATGTTTCACTACATATAAATAAATACTTACATTATTAATTAGGGTACTCCCAAATATATAATGCTTTACATATGCATGCTTATTTATGCGTATGCACTTGTCCTCTGACAATACGTGCTCACCATCCCCCCAACATTTTTGGCCCCGCCATGATATTGATTTATCAACCGACACCTGAAAATTTATTTCTTCAATAAGAATAAATTCTTCGCCTCTTTTTTTTTTTTTTCTCTTTCATAATCAATATTCCTAATAATGAAGGTAGATTATATTGTATCATATCCTAATAGCATGTACTTTCATCAGTTTATATATTCGATAATAGTTTCTTATTAATGAAAACCTGCATACAATCGTACGAATTAAGTACTTCCATACATAGGATTTAGCATCTATAGAAAAATAATGGATCGATATCCTAATTAATTATGTCAACACATACAGCTGGTGAGAATTGTTCAAGCATTATTGGTGACCGATCGACTTTTTTCTTCGTATGTTTAGTCGATGCATTGCATGTACAACTAACAAATACAAAATATAAGCTCATCGTTCGACTATAAATAAGATGTAGAATAAACTTCAAATAAACTAGCTAGCTGACATGAATCCATGGCCAGGTACATCATATCATATCGAACAAATGCATGAGAGAGATAATTAATGAGCCAAGGCATACACACGTTGTGAGGAGGAGAGAGGGGGGCAATAGGGCCATGAATGTCTTGGCTTGGCTTGGCTAGGCACTTGGAAGAGGCAGACTTCAGCATTCATTTTTAACACTAAGGCCCCCCCACCCCACCCCACCCTCTTCATTTTTTTTTATGTGTTGTATATATACTATATTACTATTTAATTATTAATTGCTGTTGCTAGCCCACATCCAACAACAATGGTCAGATACGACTGCAGGTCCTGAATGACCCACTTCCTCCTCCCCAAAGGCCAAAACTAGAACCCCTTAGCTGCCTACCTAAGCACCCTCGAGATGAGAATTCATTTTCTTAACATTTTACCGTCAAGCTCATTCATTAGGCCTTATTCTTTTTCAACTGTAAGCAAATTTAGCTTCAAAATTTGTAATTTGTTTATCGTTTCTTACAACTTCTTATATGTTATAGCATTCTGCAGCTATTCATGATCATTCTTGCCACTTTTTACAATTTTTTTATTACTTACAACTCAATTAAAATTATGACGGCTTTAATGTATTTTCCTTTTTTTTTGAATATGTAGCTAAAAATGCTAATTTTTGATAATGCTTTCAACTTGGATTGTAATAGATTAAAATAAATATCTCTTTATTATCATTCTTTCTTGCCGTCAGAACAGTCCACGTTTTGGCATAAAGGGAATGCCTCACAACATGATAGGAGGAAAAACCATACATCAGATCGGATCGATTTGAACCCCCAATCTCTTCTATTAAAGAGAAAGTACTTATCACTTGACTTAGGTGGTGTTCGTCATCTTTTCATTATTATCATATCATTCCTGTGTATTGATTGTGGTACGTGTATATGCGTATTCAAACCATAGAAGCCATTTTCACGAAGCTAATCCTGTCTCCCTCATTTCCATTACATGCTCCTCCCTTTGTTTGTTTGCTTTTAATTATATTTCCTTTAATTTTGATCCATAATTCAATATAAGCTGGCATAATTCTCTTTGTATATGTACGTGAGGAGATGGCGGTGATAGTGGATGGTGGTGGATGTGTATGGTCCTCCTTATTTTCCGCATCTGTTCTAATCTTATTTAATTTTTAGGCTATGATTTTTGACAGGGAATAGAATGGAATGAGTGAAATTCAAGGCAAGGGACCCCCACTATTCTCTTCTAGCCTTTAACATGCTCCACCTTAGCTTTAATCACTTAGAGTCAAGTACAAATGTTTTTTTTTATATGAATAAATATGTCCAACTCATTAGACTCCTATCTCAGAGAGTCAGGGATCATCAATAGGCCACAATGGATCGGGAATAGGGAATCAATTTTGGATACCAAAGTTCGTGTAATAAGTCTAGAAATTAAGTCCAACTACACAACTGTGCACAAAACACAGAGAGTTTGCGAAAGACAGCAGTTGACCATCCGACCAAGTGTTGTTCGATAAGTCAAAGTACAAATGTACAATAGCTTAGGTATGCATTTAATCTGCACCGAACTTTGGCTGTGCACACGTTTTTCACAAAAGAGAAAAAGGTAAAAGAGACATGAATTGTTCGTACAATATCAGACTACGTATCGTCAAAGCTTTATGATAAAAATTTACGCGACCACGTACGCAAGAGAGTAATACGGGATTTTCGATTTGGGGTAGTGCTAAAGTTTTGATTTTATTGAATATTAAACTAACTTTTGTCTTTTTCGTTGGTCTAATTAGTTAACAAACTGGATTGTTTAAAGAATCATTGAATTAGTAATAGTGATAATTTATCATAATTAATTATTAAATGTTGAGTTAAAGGTTGCGCTAGCATGACTACGTTACTCACCTACTCACAAACATCTTCATTAATTAAGTATCAACCCCTTTGAAAAAAGTAATTATATATTACATCTTATAGTCAGATAAACTGATTAACATTTTGACACTCTCACTAATTTCAATGACGTCACTTTTGTCCTATTTCCCTAGTTTTCTTTAATTTCCTTAGGGTATTTGTTACTGTATTTTATCTAATAGTTTTTCATATATATATATATATATATATATATATATATATATATATATATATA
>JACYFF010031954.1:278366-293238 GCA_017589665.1 Selenicereus undatus | reverse complement strand
TATATATATATATATATATATATATATATATATATATATATATATATTATAATTTACACACATATACGTATGTTTGTTTGTGTATGTCTGCATGTATTGAAGCATCCTCTCAAAAAAAAAGAAAAAGAAAAGAGGAACGGATAATTTCATGTAAGAGTAAGGATAATATCAATCATGGTGACAAAAGAAAGAGTATTAAGAGATGAGTTAACGTAGCAGTTCAAGTAGGTTTCAATAAAGTCGTAATTAAAGGTGATAATCTGATCGCTATCTAAGCATTGAAAGGCATTATCCAATAGAAAATTTTCAATATCATAGAAGATGTCCAAACATGATTAAATGAAGAGATGTAGGCCACTACTAATCACATTTACAAGGAGGCAAACATAGCAGCATATTGACTATCTAAATCCGAACACTCGATCACAGAGTTATTCTTCTCATCAGATTGTTTTTTTTTTTGTCCTCGTATTCTTCAAGAAATTGTTTCTGACAATGTGGTTATGCGTATTCTGATGAGAAGACACACCTAACTTTTCTTTTTATAATTTACCTTTGTAAAAAAAATAAAGAAATTGTAAGACTAAGGCTATGGAACCAGCACACACTGCACGTACGAAAGTTTGGCAGGTTTCCAATTTTTGCTTTCAGGATCGATAAATAATTTAGAAGCACAATACGATCCTCGCTAGTGCACGTGTCAGAGGGAAAAAAGATTTTGATAGACACCTCACTTTTCCAACCACTTTTTGAGTTACTGTAGTTTTTTTATTTAATTTAAGAACATTTCTTTTCAATTTATTATAAGTAATATACGTGTTATTAGTCAATAATATTAATTAGTATTAATTAATATTAATAAGCATTAATTATTGTTTAATTAGGGATTAAATTGTACATAGAAAATATGACTACCCACTGATGAGTACGTGCATAGAAAATATTAACTTCTTATAAATCATCAAATCATTACGTCAAAGTACAGTTGACTCGGTGAAGATATATACAAAATAAACACCCTTAAAATATAGAGTATTAGTTGTTAATTCTTAATTAGTATGAATTATTATTAGTATTCCATACCCCAAAATATAGATTATTGAAATAAAAAATTCTAAGTTTTAAAGCAGAAGTATTAATATATGATATGATAACAAAGCATTAAATCAGAAGTTTTAAAATTCAAAGTAATTGTGATTATGATATCATCCAGGACAAGTTTAAGAGACAGAGAGGATGATTAAGCAGTCCACTTAGTTAACCTTCTTGCTAGTCGCAATTCTTATCAAAGCTCCGCGGTTCAAAAGGATCATAATTAATAAGTGATGATAATTGCCCCAAGAACAAATGGATTCACTATAATTATTTTTGCCATCATTATTGATTTCGTTGATTTCATCATTGTTAATTATCATATCGTGTTCTTTTGATCATCAAGAATTAATGAGATTTATTGATCTCTTTTCTTTCATTTAGTTTATTAATTTCATAATTGTTCATAATCATCATATTCTTTTGGTCATCGATGTTAGTTATGATAACTTATAACATTGATGATTAATTAAGCCACATTGTACGCAGTACAATGCTTAGTTTTTAAACTATAGAAATAATTAAAAAGCTAAGGCACTGTTCGTTTTTTGTGTTTTGATTTCTTTAATTTAAATGAGGCTCAGAGACCAAAATGATAAAGTGTCTTCAATAGTAGTAGACGAAGGTGATATTATTTTATGAAATTAATAATTCATTGCGCTAATATATAGTCCCCTGTATGTCTAGAGATAATCCAATTAAATTGAGCAAAATTAAGAGGATATACTATGAGGATTGAAGATCTCGATTCAAAATGATTTAATTACTATATTTGACGGGATTTGTCCATAGTTTATATAGTTCAAAAAGATAAATTTGCAGTATTTTTCATATTGAACAGTAGTGTACTAAAGTAAAATGATTTTCCGAATTTAATCTACTCCGTTTCTATGGAATAGTAGGTAATGCAAGGATTTCAAATCTAGGATCGAAGTTATGGAACCAAATTTTGTGCGCAATTTAAGGACATCAGACCCCTCATACTCATACTCCGCTTGATGGCGGAACTTTTGAATTATTGGATTTAAATTTGGATTTAAGGGGGTATAAATCTTACCTAAATTAAATATGGTCCATTTGACCAGAACCTTATTACTTGTTTAAAAAATACTATGAGAGCATGAGGAACCAGATCCAAAAAAAAATTAATTGCTATGTGCAGGTCCATTGTAAATCCTACCTACAGGGCGACCATTTGACCAGAACCTCATTACCTAAATAATTGGGCATCAAATTTAGCAAAGCTTTATCTTGAAAATAAAGCAAGGCATTAATCCCTAACATGTGATCCAGTTGTGACACACACATTATCATTTGTTCCTGTCCCTTCCTCCCTTCTCTCACGTCTCGCTCTCTCTCTATATATATGTATACACACACTCCCACCCGGTCCCAAAGCTCTTGCTGAACCTTTCATCACTCTCCAAAGGCCAACACCCCCCCCCCCCAACCATTCCCCCCAAAAAAGAAGAAGAAGAAGAAGAAATACTCAGAAATTAAAATGGGATTCCCAGTAGGATACACAGAAGTATTCATTCCAACGCTGTTAATCCACACCCTTACTTTGCTCACCATCATCAAGAAGATCATTTTCTCTCTCTTCAACTTCCTGGGCCTCCCCCCGGACTTCCTGGAGCCCCCCACCACCGACGCTCCACCGTCTGCCGCCGCCGCCGCATCCACATCCGGTAATCCGCCTATCGGCGCCGTGGTCCTCCGCGAGCTCCTCCCCCTGGCGACCGTGGAGGAGAGAGAAAGCACCTGCTGCGCCGTGTGCCTGTACGAGCTGTGCAAGGGGGAGGAGATCAGGTCTCTGTGCAACTGCAAACACATTTTCCATCGGGATTGTCTGGACCGTTGGATGGACCTCGATCATCGGACGTGCCCTCTCTGTAGAACTCCCTTCCTCAATGATCATCTTCTTGATGAGTTCAATCAGCGCCTCATGGCTGCTCATGCCTATGATCACACTCTGTACGTTGACCGCACTGTATTTTAATGTATCTTCTTCCCTGTAGAGTTGTAGATCCATCTTCTTAGAACACCCCCTCCACCCTCCCCCCCCCCCCCCCCAAAAAAAAAACTTTAGTTTTCCGTGGATATACTTAGTGAGATTGTACATCGACTGAATTTAAGGCTCAAAATTGACTATGGTGATTAGGGGGCTGATTGTATTGTATTTTTATCATGAACGACTTACAAGGAGAGAGAGAGAGGGAGAGATGTGCAAAATAGCTAGCGATATGATGGGATCTTGTAAGTAGGAAGGTGCACAGATAGGTAAGGGAGAGGGGGGGGGGGGGGATATTGCTTAAATTTGCAATTAATTAAAATTAATAGGAGAAGAGGGGGAGTTAATCCAAAACATGTGGTCCTGCCCTCCATGTTTTTATCTGCTGCCAAATTCAATTAAATTTCTCTCTCAACATTCAATTCATGTAATGTTCAACCATATACATATATACTGTGGCCCCCCGCCTCCTCCATATTCCTTCGTTCCTTCCCCCATTTATCCCTCACTCTATCAATAATATAATTTACCTACATTTTTTTAATTAAAAAAGCTACTATGTATTAAGATGACTAAAGAATTAAATACAAGAGGGTAAATAATTAAATACAAGAGGGTAATCGCTTCAAAAAGTTTCTTTTGTCGATCTCCTCAATCATCTTAGAATAGTCATACCTTTTTTTTTTCCTCACTTTTCTAACTACATAATTAATCGTACGTAAGTTAATAACCCAATCTATTATCTAGCCCGATCCAATTGTCCTAGACTATATTCAAAATCAAGTGCATGTGTGTGTTCAGCACATATTTGTTCATATGAAACAATTCCTAAATTTATCACATCAATAAATAAATTTAAAAAAAAAAGAAAAAGAAAAGAAAGAAAGGCGGTCTAATTTAATAAATGTTTTTTTATTATTATTTTAGGATATATATTTGAGTTTAAGAGAAGAAGATAGATTGACGTGTTTGCGCATATAATCCCCATGTTATGATGTGTGTATCCTCATGGGAGTTTGGAGAAAGGTTGATGTTCTAAAAATTGATCAGTAGTCCATTTCGGAATTGAAGGCCTTTTGCAGAAATCATGCGCACAAATGCTCTCTGTCTCTCGCATTTTCCCAACTTCAAATGACCCCAATCACATATGACCGATTGACCGGTGCTAATTAATGCTAATTAATGGCGATCAGGCTTATGTTTGTATCATGTAGCTAACCCTTAAATGATCATCAACTGCTTATCATGGTTAATCATTACTTAGTTTTATTTTATTTTATCATATGAAACATATATTAATTCCTCGCTGCGAAAGCACCTGTCAAATTCCTAATCATATATATAATTAACTTAACAATTAATTAATTAAACTGCCTTCATTCATAGTATTTTATTTTTAGCACTTCTTCTGATCAACAAATTTAAATTAGATACTAATCCCAAATCTATGCCTCGCTAAGTAGAAAGAGGAGAAAACGACATTGTTCCAGGTGTTTTTTCATCATTGTTTGGTGATGGAATAATGTTACAATTATTAGGATGATTTTAAAGCGACCAAATTGAAAGTAATGTTGGCATTATTCAAAGAAAGAAATATGCATAAAAATGGGTTTAGAAATGACACGATCAATAGTTGATTACACTTTTATTTCTCATGATAGGTGTTTTGATTGTATGATGAAGGAAGTATCTTTAATAAGTGGTCCAGTTTAGCTTCATGATCCATCATTGATTAGACGACCTTGTCTTTTCTTGCTCACGGATGTTTTGATCAATCATAATGAAAGAGCCCAAGTGCCCCGACTAAAGTAAGATGCTAACAGCTGTTTAGAAGGGCCTGCAGTTGGCAATTACTCCCATAATTGGAATTGGGCCAAAGATCTTCTTGATGTGGTGCCTCGACATGGCTTTGCCTGAACCACCCACAAAAGCCACTGGCTACGACAAGAGGCATTAATTGATTTTGATTAGTTCACCCAATTCAGCAGGCTTGAGCAACACAAATTCTCCACAGTCTACTTAGAGATCTTAATGTCACATCACTTACCTTACAAAAGCAATGTTTTATTATTATCACATGATCTCATCCAAATATTCACACTGATTGGTTTATCTGATGATGAGTTCATTCATTCAGGTCATGCAATGAAACCAAGGTCTTTCTTTGTCGCCTTTACATTCCAATTTGTTTTTCTTTATTTTTTGGTCGTCAGCATTATACTTCATGTACATGTGGCATGGGCGTTAAACAGGCACAATATTGGGCTTCTGGCCCATAATGCTCAGACGAGTTATTTACGCATTTCTTCTTCCTCCAACATAACCAGTTATCATCCATATTTGAAGTGTAGTCCAGTATCGGGCCCAATAACTTTTGTTGGATAAATTAAACCCTAACCTATTCTATTTTGTTGCCTATAATTTGAGGCAGTATTTGGCACTTATCTTTCATAATATAATAAACCAACAGTTTTTTTTGACATTATTTTATCGACCGAATTCTCCCATAACTTGATTGACAAATAAAAAATGAAATACAAATAATACTCCACAAGTCTCAACTACTATTTTAATTTGTTCTTAGAATATTATTTGCCGTCCTCACCATTGGAACTCGAATGTCTCCCTAAAATTTTGATGGTGCATGCCCATTAATGGTAGGTCCCCGGCCCCACAACCCCGCTCTCTCTCTCTCTCTCTCTCTCTGTTTAGATTGATCCCATATAATGATCTAAAGATTGCGACCAACCTTTGTAGCAGCATACTGCCCTACTTTTTTTGAGTTTTGTCTCACCCACACCTTGATATGATGTATACATACATTTTTCCATATTCAAAATAAGGAGATTGGCCCTGGGAGAGGGAAAAAAATACACATGGTTTCGCCTGTGTAGTGGTATCATCACCATCAACAAAGGAATATTCAAATACAGAATAGAATGCTGGTTACATTACTTTAATTGTCTATCAAAAATTAAATATGTTAGGTTTTATTAGAACGATATACAGAACTATCACATTAGAGAAAGGTACTATGCATAATGTTTTCGTAACACAATGTTTTGTTAGGATGCAATGACATGGCCTATTAAATTTGAAAATTGACATCAACTCGCTCCTTTTAAACCTATTACTTAACTCCTTTATCCATTCAAAAAAGAGAATTTTTTTCGATACGTACTTATATAGATCAGGGTATGAATACGAGTGAATGGTTGGGATTAATACTATCCGAGCAATATGTAGCAAAGCTAATGCTGCAAATTATTGCCACCTAATTTTTGTCCACACGGTGGATGCCCAAAGCCCTAATATGAGCGGTTTGCTCCATGCAAAGAGAGGGGCTTTTTTTGTTTGGGGGGGGGGGGGGTGAGAAAGAGTGGCAAACCAAAAACAAAAAGGGTTATTACCTTAAAGCAAAATTGTCATAAATTTCTTATTTCTTTATGTAGGGGGAAAAAACCCATTTCCTTGTAATAAATTAATAACAAAAACAGTGAATATCTATCTAATAAGATTTCTTTCCATCAGTATTTCTAATGGATGAACTCATATTTTTTAATTATGTTCAACAATTCTTTCTCATTTCTTTTTCTTTTTTCACAAATAAGTGTGTTTAGTAAATGAGAACTAATATTAATTGAAACTACTCAATAAAAATAATATACATTATACAAATATTTAAAAATCCTAGAAACGTATTTCTATATCTCATGACACTCTATATATTTACTCACCATCTCTCTACGGGTAGGAATGCCGGTAGCAGTAAGGCTGCCTACAGTTGGATCTCTTCAAACCTTGCGATAGCGGGATCCACATTGGGAGTTGTTGTTGTTGCTTCAATTACACATCATCAGTGGTAAGTCTATTTGTCTGTGCTAGTGTCCCGAGTATTCTTTTATAAAAACTTTTTTCATTGCGAATAAAAATAATTAAGGAAAACTTTGTAAAGCAATTATCACTCATCAAATTTTATATAAATAAAAAATAAAATATTTATAAACTAATTTTCTGAATTGACTACTATACGATTACAAATAAGCTAAACTTAAGGTAGACTCATTTATTTGATTTTCTCCCTTAAAAAACAATACTATATATTAAACAATAAGGTTACGTTATAGCAACGTGAAATCTTCCGGACACACCAGTGAGCAAGCAGTGACCACTCACTAGTCACTAGTAATAAGGCTGGCTCATAAATGGGTGACCGTGACGTGATTTTATTTTTCAAAAAAGGTTACAAGTGAATGACCAAATTGCCCCGATGAACCCTGGACCCGATGACCTACACTTTTGTAGAGCGAGCATGACGTGTCACAGCCGTAGTTCTCTTTTCTATTTGTATAAGCTAAAAGAGGGGCACTTCCGAAGTTAAATGACAACTTTAGGGGCATAATGGGTATTTCAAATATAAGGTAAAAGATATTACATATTAGATATATGAAGAGCCGATAACGCAACAGAAAACAAAAAATAAATTTATTTTGTTTTTCCTGCACTTCACCAAAACCCTGATATTATATATATCGACTTCTGTGAGAGGTCTGTAGAGGGAGAAAACCACCCCCCAAAAAAACTTAGAGATAGAGAGAGAGAGAAAGTGAAGAAGGAGGAAGCAGTGATTGAAGCAAAATCAAAATTAATTTTTGGCATTTTTGGATCTGAAATTTGTGGGGAAAATCATTAACTGGAAGAAATTAAGTGGTTAATTAAGCATGAGGATCAGGAAGAACGCGAGGCTTGTTCTTGGGGGAGGAAGTTCAGCGTCTTCTTCATCTTCATCGTCATCGTTTCTGGTTTGTCAGCTGAATCGCTCTCCTTGGGATGCCATCGATGCCTTCTCTCTCCTGCAGGTTTCTCTTTCTTTCTCTCTTCTCTCAGATCTATCAAGTTTTTTCGGCATTATTATTTTTTTTATTTTGCTTTTTATTATTCTGCAAGTGTTTTGCGTGAAGTTGCGATGTAGCGAAGGTAGCTGCTATATATCTAGGGTTTTTGACGGCTCATTTTGTGTCCCAATCTAGGGTTCATTATCCTCTATTTTAGTGTCTATTGACATTCATAATTCCCGATTAGGTTAATGCTTGCTTACTTCATTTTGTGATTTATTATTATTGTTTTTATTATGCTAGCTAGCCTGCCTGGGTAAATTTATCAGACTATGCGGGTTCGATTTCTTTTGGTCTAGGTTGACGGGGACGATGGCTTGGGTCTTAATGCCAACACTACCACCTACTTTGTTAATTCTATTCCACCTTCGGACAGGTAATCTTCCTTTGTTTTTTTTTTTTTTTGCTCGATTTTTGTCACCCTCATTTCCAACTAATTTTAGGGTTTTTTATTTTTGAAAACAATTTGGTACTTCAAATTTAATTAGGCTAGAAATTGGTTACAATGTTTTTCATTTTGAGTTTGGATGATTGGAAGAAGTACATACAGCCTTCCGAGTGGGGAGTCAATGGAATTATCGTTCGAATACGTGGAGAAGCCACCGGCAGTACCGCAGCCACCGAAGCGGGAGAGGGAAGAAGATGAAATTGCCGGGCTAGAACAAGACATGAATGGGTGTAGGTTCGAGCTCAATGAGTCTTACCCCACCCCTCTCCCTCCCCCTCCACTTCCTCAGAAGGTTGAGCCACCCCCGCCACCATCCGGTCCGAAGAGGCGGGGACGGCCCAGAAAGCCTACCTCAGGGTCAGCAGCAGCCGCCGCAGCCGTGGCAACAGCGCCCAACCCGTATGAGTTCTACTACTACTCGGGGTTCGGACCCCAGTGGGGCAAGAGGAGGGGCGGGCACAGGTCATCTTCTTCTGCCACTGCTGCTGCTGGTGCTAAGATTAGTCATGAATCTGAGGATACTGCTACTGCATTCGAGACACCGGGCTCATCATCCACCACCCACATGTACATGATGAGCGAGGTTGAAGAAGACTTCCATCATAGTAGTAATAATAATAGTAACGGGAAGATGAAGATGAAGTGTGCGAACAACAAGGACAATGGGGTTGATCTGCTGGACAGTGTAGCTGATGGAGAAATCGACTACATCGAGGACGATGACGATGATGAAGATGAGAGAGGGTTGTATGGCAGTGGAAGACGACCTCGGAAGCCCATCAAGGCCAGGTCCCTCAAGTCTCTAATGTGATCGATAGACAATAGCAGCCGATGAGAGAGAGAATAATTAGGAATTGTGTGTGGAAAATGTTTTGAGTAGGTTAGTATTAATTAGTAATACTAACGAGCTTCAGCTTAGTTAGCTTCTAGTGTTTCCATCAAGGGTTTTTCTTTTTTTCTTTTTTTTTTTCTCCCCCCTCTTTAATTTCTGTTTTTGTTGCTGGGTTTGTTCGATCTGGTCCTGTTAATTGTGGAAAGAATTATGGTCGTGGTTTCTGCTTTAGTTTTATTTGCGAGTTGCGTCTTTGAATAGTAATCATCAAGCTTGAGAAAAATGTGTCTGTTATTTGTGGTTGAGTGAAGTGGCGGGTGAGGATAGCATGGCCCATGGGTGACTTGGCAAGTGACCAAAACATCGTGCCTCCCCACATTTCCCAGTCAAAGCCATTTAGGCCGACACTGAGGACATTTTTGTTATTTCACTCAAAAATTAAATTACTGATACTTCCACAACCGCGCCATATTACCTTTTCTTTTCTTTTTTTTGGGGGGGGGGGGGGGGGAGTAGTACTTTAGTTCATAATATTGTTGCTTTCTTTTTGATTCATTGTAATTCTGTTAAGCTGGCTAATTTTTAAGTCAAATAATTGGGATCTTTGCTGATTTTTTGTTTTCACGTTTTATTTTCTTGATTTATTATTTTTCATTGTATTTTACGTGCCACATTTTACATTACAAGTAAAATTACGGTGGTGATTGTTTGAGCAAACATTGAAAATTATTTAGCTGTAGGATCAATACGATTGAGAGATGCGGTAGGATTTCATAACTTTTAAAGACATTTTAATCACAATCCATTTGAATCTGATAGGCTTTCATATCTTAAAATTTTGGTGATACTTTATTATTTCTCTATATCCACGCACATTTAACAAAGTGCCTTCAAAATTTTCAAGATTTTCATTGTGATTAGTGCAATGGAATCTAGATGGATTCCAATTTAATGTTTAACTTTGAAAGTGCTATAAAATATTATGTCCTCCTATATTTCAAGAGTTCACCCGAACTGGAGTAAAAATTGGGTTCGAATCAACGACCACCAGGCTTGGAAAATCCAAACGAATGGAGATGATTGCTCAACCTGGACTTTACACTGTCCAAACCTAATTTCCTACATATTTGCTTCCCAATATTCATTTGTTTTACCCTAAAACGGTCAAAAAATAAAACAGTTTTGTCAGATTTCCTTATTGTATTATGTTACATTTTACATTATGAAGTAAAATAGAAGTTCAAGAAGATAGCAATGGTGGTTGCTCAAGCAACATAAGAAGAAGGCTTACCTAGATCGACAAAATATAAATCTGATAGGATTTTACATCATATCATTCAAAGACATTTTTTTTAAGAGAATCTATTTAGATCCAATAGGGTTTCATGTCCTCAAAATTTTAATTGCACTTTATTCTCTATACCTAGATAGAATAAAGTACCTTCAAATTTTCAATATATCTTGGTATAATTAATTAAGGCTCTGTTCTTTTCGTGGGTCAATTTTAAAATACCAATGTCAAATCACTTTAACCTACTTCAACAAATCAACTCACTTCAACCTACTTCAACCCACTTTTACTATTTTAATCAAGTTCAATTTATCATATAAAAAAATGCAACCAACTTCAACCCATTTTAACCTACTTCAATCCACCCAAACCCACTTCAACTTACCTCAACCTATTTCACCCTTTTACCTACCCAAATTTACTTACGAAAAGAACAAGCCCTAATTTATCTATCGAAATCTAAATAGATTTGAGATTCAATGTTTAATTTTGTAATTTCTATCTTGTATTCTTTTGTATATATTTTAGACTGACAGTATTAATTTTGTAATTTCTATCTCGTATTCTTTTGTATTTTAGACTGACATTATTAATTTTGTAAATGTTTATAGCAATAACAACATGCTACAAGTAAAAATCGAGTTGAGTGAAATACTATCAGTTTTATTAAAAACTAAGTCCAATAGAAGATAACTAATAATTAGTCAATTTAAAGTTACATTGTCAAAACCTAATTTATGAAATCTTTAGCACCAATATATTTTTCATTTATTGTGAGCTCAAAAAGCCCAAAAACAGTTTCCGGGGAACCATCTAGAAAAAAAATGAACGCCTAAATTGCTAAGTTGTGTAACATCAATTTTGGATCTAACTTCTATTGACAAGACGTATATATTAAAATTATCCAAATGACTTGGACCAACTCATTTGAGATTGATAACTTATAAATTAAAATTTCAAGTAAACGACATCTGCTCCTCTTCTAAAAAGACCGGTTAGGGGATTGTGAAAAATTGATCGGAGACAATAGTTTTTTGCCTCTGTGTAAAGTCTTGGACAGGGTCCACATGAGGACACTTGCCTCTTTAAAAAGACAAAATTATTAGATACACTCGAGAGTATGTATTATATACTCTCACATTATATGTGTGTGTGCGTGTTTATCATATATTCTTATTTTTAGTATTTATTTGTTGATGTACCTTTTGAAAGTATGTATACCTACCTAGGTGTATCATGTAGGTTTTGTTTTAAAGTGGATTGAAAATTTACATGAATTGAAACAGGACTAATCCAAGTCGAAAGAGCACATGTAGACCGCCTAAGAACAAAAAAAATAAAAATAAAAGAGAGGCATCAACAATAATTTTTGCCAATTAGTAAAGTCGGCCCAAGCAGAATCGAAAATGGGACAAGGGGAATGGCGGATGTCTGGCCTATAATATAAACGGTGCTTTAATGTACCTTATAGGCCAGCACTTCACAAAAGGCACGGAAAGATGCCGCCGAAGGGATTTTGTACCTTACTAGCCTCGGCCCCACAACATTTAGTTTCGGCCCCTCTTCCAAAAAAAAAAAAAAAAAAAAAACTTGCTGGCATTTATATACCACCTAGCAGTTTGCACCTTCAATTCGTAAGTTAGCTTTGCTTCTCTCACTCAAGAATCCGCGGATTCATTCCCCATTTGCCGGTGATCAATCATCCCATAAAAATAACTACAAGTATATATGATCATGAAAATTTGTAATTGTATTACCGAATGGTTAAATTTGAATCCTACCTACATTGATTTATACCTCACATCTTTACATTGTTCACCCAATACCTTTTGCTCTGCCTTTCAGTCCAGCACTAGGTATAAAAAGTCATAAAACACGGCATTGTCGGTGGCTGTGATGACATTTTATGGCATAAATCATTGTAAATGTTTAGTTCTACAATGAATCAATCATTACAGGATTTGAAGGGCAAAATATGAAGCTACTTAGTACTTTTCTCATTTCTTCTACCAATCTTCTATTGTTTTGTGCTTGTATAGATCGAATGTAAATCAATTTGGGTGATATACTAATATCGTGAAAAGGTAGCTTTTTCATATCTATATGTTGGGAACTGGAGAATTGAACAATGCCCCACCATGCAAAGATGCCTAAATACAAGAAAATTGATATGACTGATTGCAGTATTTATCCATTATTTGTCAAAAACCAATGTTTGGTAATGGAGAATGGGTAGTGAGAAAGGTTAGTTGCTAATTGCTATGGTCATAAATAAGTATACATGATTGGATTTGCTTAGAGTTTTGAGACTTTTAGGACGTGCAAAGGTTCACCAAAATGTTTAGCTTTATTATGAATTTTTATGAATTTTTGAGAGTTTAGAAAAGAAATCTGTAACCATCCTTTGAAATATAGTAACAAAAATTTCATAGAAGACGAAGTGAATATATAACCAGTATATGTATGTTTATTCATAAGTCCCCCAGGGATCTCATTTGGTTGTGTTAATTCCCATGTATAATAATATAATTAAAGATATGCAAAATCAATTCAAGATTGGATTTGATTGCCCGTGGGGGTGTGCGGCAGTGCGGGTACATTAAAACAAGTAGGCCAAGTGTTCGATCTGGCTGTGATGACTATGAGCGACGTCTTATTGGTTTGCTATCTTTGCCAAATATTTTCATTCACAAAGCTCTAATCATCATGTCTTTACAGTAACAGCACAGTAAGTTTGCGGGAAATAGACAAACAGTAGTGTCAGTGGCTAATAGATGACATACCCTAGAAAGAGGCTGTTTCTTGCTCTAATTTTGTGCCGCTTTTATCCTCTTTTCATATGTATAGTAATTAAAGTTCATGTTACCTGAGAAAATTCCTACTAATATTTTAACGTTAGTTGTTGAGGTAATCAATCATCATGTAGAATAAAATTCACTTCATAATTTATATGAATTGTGGGGAGGTTTGAAGAAGTACTTTCATAGTACCCGACTTCGAAAGTGTGTAGGACCCTAACGCTCTTTCAATACTGTCAAACATTCGTCACTAGACACCTGCAAGTCACTTTGAAATTGTATATGCTATTATTATCTATGGTATTCTAATGTGTAGAACGCACAAAACTACCAACAATGTGTGGTTGTTTAGAATACTCTTGATTGACAACTTGCATTTTATTATCTGCTCTCTGGTAAGCTGTGTTCACAGTGAAATGGAGACAAAAGTTGCATTCATCTGCTAGTAACAAATGACAATTGGTGCTTTGGACGTAGATATTCCTAAAATATATGCTAGTCTTGGAGCAACCTTCTTGGGTTGGGTAAGACGATTCCTAATACTTCAAAGAACCGAGTCCTCCTTTTCACCCTCTCGATCTTCTTTCTCTTGTCATTCCTCCTTTTGTTCGATAGGTAGTTGAGAAAACTGGAGAGAGTTACCGTTAAATGGCCAATCATAAAACCTTGTCAGAACTTCTAGAGTGAATCCTTAATTAGTTTTTGCCCCTCTTCTTGGGAAGTAGAGATCCAAAACTGGTTGGCTTGATTTGACGTGGTAGTTGTTTACTCTTTACACTCATCAATTCACTGATTGGCAACAATGCTTTTGCAATACATAGTGAACTCTGGCAGACAGAATTGTCCTGGCCCATTAAGTTGGAAAGCACTACATCATGCCTAATTACTCACTGCATAACTGTAACTGATAAATCATACAATGACAGTAGATTGGTTATAGATGTGCCTGATGAGCTTCTTCTGGTGGAGTTTAAAAATCAATGCGTGAAACATTGAAAGCAGTTTAATTCAATATGTCTCTTGTATCCATACGAAAAGACAAAATGTCCTTAATATTGAAACTGAATTGATTTGTTTTGTCCTCATTACGTGTTTGATTGCCACGCGAACTTGAATGAATATCTCAAATTACAACACGCAAGAATCTGGTTATTTTGTTAAAATTTGTCAGTGCTAAGCATTTGAACTTAAAAAGAAATGCGTCCTTGCCTTAGCATGCGACATGCATGTTGAACCCCAAATTTGTGTTGTTCGAATTATGAAATGATCTACTGTCTGTTCGTTATCAATAGTGCATCTATGATCATGAGGAAGGACGAGGATGTGAGTAGGGATCAGGCTACAGAGGAATGTTTGCAGCATGATTGTGAAATTTGCATGTGTTGTTATGTCCGGCTTGAGCATCAAAATGTCAATTTGAAGAGTGTTCTTTCTTATGTAATTTTGGAGAGCTCTCTCCAATGGACAATGGCAAGTTTCGGACCAGATGATACACCCATTGTCCA
>JACYFF010031954.1:262943-277966 GCA_017589665.1 Selenicereus undatus | reverse complement strand
TATATATATATATATGTATACACACACACACACACACACACACACATATATATATATACACACACACATACATACATATATATATATATATATATATATATATATATGTATATGTATATGTATATATATATATGTATACATATATACATACACACACACACACACACATATAGATTAAAATTCATTTGTGTCCATTTATAATGTACATATTATTTTCATATATCATATTAGAGCAAAGCAACACACTTGAAAATAATTGTGAAATACAGAAAAATACTTATAAACGTTAGGTTGTGGCCCAATGAGAAAAGATTAATTTCATAAAAAGTTTTTTTTTTTTAAATAACCATGGCAACAAATTTTGAGCTAATTGTATATGCTATATATTATAGTTGTGTTAGGTAATAGAAGTCAACTAATTACATACACTATATATTATACGCTATATATATATATATTTTGAGCTAACAGCTACTAAAATAACTAATTATTATATTTAATTTTACCCAATATGCCCTATATGTCGACTGTAACATAAGTTAAAGTGAGAATGATGTGAGAGTCTCAACTCTCAATCGTACGAACGAAGCTGGTTACTTAACGCTTAAGACGAGTCCACTCAGTGAGCCATTCTTCTTTCTGGGCCAGTCTACTAAAAAGCTATTTTTTTTTTCCTTTAATAATAAAAAGGCTTTCAAAATCAAACCCACCACTGACCACACCACCGTAGAAGTTACACTAGACTGACGCCGGTCAACTTTTCTTATTTATATCTAATTTTCTTTTAATTTCTTAACAAACCACGAGCACATTTCCTCTGACTGATCTTACTTTAGTTTTGTTTTTCTTAAACCCGACTAAATTCTCAATCTCTCTCTTTCTCTCTCTGAGTAATTGAGTAGTATTATTCAATGAAACATGGCGAAACATACCACTCTCTGTTGGTTGTCCCTGGATCTCTGTCTCATATCATTTCTGGGTTTCTGCAATTTTGCATCAATGGCGGACCCAGCTTCCAACAATTCCTTCACAATCTACAGCTTCACCTACCCTGAAACAAGGCTAAAGCCTTATGATTGGCGTTATATTAGAGGTGGGTTTTCCTTTTTGTTTTCTTTTTTCTTTCGTTAGCGTTTTTGGGTGTGGGTTTTCGCTATCTTTTATGCTGCACTTGCTGTTTTCATGTTCAATTATTCATCATATGATCTTCTTTGTTGTAATTTGACGAGGTTGATTTGGGGCGCATTGATTAGCTTATGATTTGATTAATTTGTTGTTGGAGTGTTGTTGTACTAGTTGAATTATGATATCCCACAGTCTAAAGTTCATTCTTTAAATGTGATTTTCTGAAGGGAAATTATGATGTTATTTTCAACATGGAAGTATTGGGATCACAAACTAACTGGAATTGATTATAAGTTTTCTTCAGTGAATTGTACCCTTTTACTGGTGCGTAAGTTTTGATGCTTCAAGAAAATTTTCTTACCGAACTTCAATATTATGATTATTCGGTATACTCACAGAAGAATTAATTGATTTTCAGTTTAAGTTCTATGAATCTGATCTCTAGAATTTGCATAAAAGGGCTGAATCCTTATAGTCTTTTGTTTGCTTATTTTTCATTTTGGGGGGGGGGGGGAGTGAAGGGTTAGAGGAATCCTTGAAATCTCTTGGATGCACTGTGGAACTTTAATAGAGTTAATCTTCCGGAAGTAGGCAAAGATACTATCTTTACCATTCATAAGAGTGGAATGCAAATGCGGATTGAATAGGAATAGAACATGGTTATTGGTTTTTGGCTTTACTGCTTCACCGAAAACTGCCTGTGGGAAGTGCTTTGCTTGGCTAGTCCTGTCTATTGCTTACCAATGAGCAATGGGGATTGTCAAAATGTCATCTATTTTGATTGGAAATGTTTAGAGCAATATTATTATGATTGATCGAAAAAAATGGCTCATTATTCATCAAAAAATGTCCTGCTGTTGTGGAGTAATAGGCAGTCATTTCTTTTTGGTTCCAGGTCCAAGCTGAATTGTTTCTTTTCTCATTCAGGGTAAGGTTATCTACACTAAAGAGGGGGGGGGGGGGGTTACAGCTCGATGAGCCTCCATGGTATTGCTTTGGTTCAGTTTGGTCTACAGATTCCTTCTTGCTGTTTTGTGGGTATCTCATGCAGCTGGTGATTTCTTTTCGATTTTGGGCATGGTTGATAAGCATAAATAACTATGTTTTGTACTCTAGCCTTTATTTTACAAAATTAATATTTGGTATTTCTTCTGGGATCGGTAATCTGAAGCAAATTGCACTGTGCAAAAATCTGTTTCATTAATGATTCTTTCCTTGTCGCTTTTCCATTTTGCAGTTGACCTGCCACCGTGGTTCTCTTCGCTGTCTATTGCATTGGATTCAGATGTCGATCTTGTAAGTACAACTTGTAAGTCTGTTTTGACGCAGGCTCAATTTCTGCTTCCTTTTTTTTTTGTTCGTGATGGATGCTTGTTCTAGGAAAACCTGACGTATGACACCCTGCCAAGTATCTATATCCCATAGCCTAAACGCCTTTCCTTTTCTTTTGGTGAGAGTAGCTCCTTCTCTATGCCAAAGCAAAGAAAAAAAATGAATGAGGATATGAGTTTGAATATGATAATGTCATATGTATCGCTACCTAATTGTTGCACTTAAATTCATGGATCTAATGATATGCAATTCCACAGATGACAAGTGTCGTTGATTTTTAAGGATTCACTTCTAACAATGGTTCATGGTAATGAAGAGATAGAATGATTCTATGCTGTCAATTTTATGACAGATGTCATCAATTCTGAGGGTCTGCTTTTACCTGTTGATTTCCATAAAACTAAGAGATGAAATGGTTGTTTTGAAGTAAGACAATTGGTTGGGCTAGAAAATGAAAAGTTAATCTACATGGGCCTTTTTGTTTGCAGGACTTTGGGCAGATAGCGAAAGTAGGAACAACTCCTAAAAGCACACTGCCACTTATATGCTTCAGAGATGGAAGTCTCCCTCTGCCTGATTTCTCAAACAAGGCTTTGAACCGTTTAGGTGAAAATCAACATGATAATTCAATAAATTCACATGGATGGCCCTTTCTATCTGCCTTGGAAGTTTATTTTTTTCATTGCTTGATTAGTTTTGATCATACTGAACTATTGATTTTGGTAGGCTCATGTTGCAGTGAATTTTGTTATGTTGTAAATTGATCTTTTGGTGTTGCAGTTTTAGGTTCTCTTTCAAATGGATCAGTTAGAGCAATTGAAGGTGTGCAAAATGCAGAGCACTGCTATCCTTTGGAGAAAAGAATAGTTCTGAAACTGACAAATGAACAGGTTTTTACAGTTCTTTGTTAGTTGCCTCACTCTTGGACACCAGACTTATTTGAACTTTGACCTCTTACCCAAAGTATCTTCCGCAGATAACCCCTGGTGTGTGGTATGTTGGACTCTTTAATGGAATTGGTGCTTTGAGGACACAATCAAAGATGGTAAACTAAGCAATGCCCTTTTTTTGTTTTTCCTTTTTCTAGATAGATTTTTATCTGCCAAGCCATCTTTTTTTGTGTGGATCTTTTTTCATGTTGTTGGGGGAGTGGGGGTGGGGGGTGGTTATATATGTTGCATTGTTTGTTATTACCTGCTTCAGGATCTTTGATTCAGCTTATTATCTTCTACTATGCTGTTGCCTCATATGTATGCTGTCTATCTGCTGAAGTGCTTCCAGACATCATTCGTGGGATTGCTTCTTTGCATCCATTTGTGTAATTATCTATTAAAAAGACACCTTCAGAATTATGATATGATTACATAGTTGTCCACTGCTTACAACAGAAACCCAAGTCTGTGCATTTTATAATTCTCCTCTTCTAAAGTTTAGAACCTGTGGAGGTCTATTTTCAAGTTTATATTATGCAATGGTGGAGGGCTGATGAGGGCGAAATCACAGCTGGAGGAGATAATTGCCAAACATATTTTTTTGCAGGAGGTCAGCGAGAGTATTCTTGAATGCTATGCTATGTCTATTATATTGATGACATTGATAAGGATACTGGCATTGTAGCCCTGCTGTTCTTGACTAACTGCCTTGCTATTGCTTAACTGGAAAAAAAGATTCCCATTGCAGTTTTTCTTTTGTTTTCTTTAAAAAAGAAATAAATGCAGAAAAAAAGAAATAAATAAAAAAAGTAAAAAAGAACGAAACAAGCTTCTGGAAATTTAATGGTCTTTTCTCTTTCGAGGTGTACAGATTAGTAGGGGAAGTGCATACTCCTTTACTGCTAATGTGAGTGTGGAAGGATGTATAGCATCAAACTTTTGGGGCCAGTTTTGCAACCAGACCATTGAATCGCTTTCATGTTCCGCATCAGATGCTTACGTTTCTTCGACAGCTGATTTTGCTGGTGATTCATATAATGGGACTGTGAAAGATGTGGTATCTTGTAGTTCTGTTGGAGATTCCTGCCATGGAGATAATGAAACGAAGGTCTTCTCCTTGGAAATTACTGGGATGGCGGAACAGTTCACCATTTCGGGGAAAAACATCAGACTTAATGGAAGCCTATCATTTAACAACACAGATGAAGCTGGTGATGTTGTTTTGATGTGTTATGCTCGCTATGGCGCAATTGCTCTGGCGAGCTTGCATGATTATTCTCGTGACATAAGCAAGGGCCCTTTAACCGTCCCATTACCCAGGGCTGGGCGCTGGTATGTCACCATTGCACCTTTTAATTTAACCAAAGGATTTGACAGGGTTCAGGATAGCACTATGAGAGTCTGCTATTCCCTAACATGGCGAGTAGCTGAATGCCCATCAGGAAAAGCTGGATTCAACTGTTCTTGGGACATGTACACACTTCAGGTAAGAGTAGCATTCTCTCTTCATTATGTTTTTTTTTTTTTTTGATGTATAATTTAAAAACCGGCATGTTGCTAAGTGTTTTCTCTGTTTCCTTGTCGGATGTGTACACAGCACAAACACACCAGTGTGCTGTGTTGATTCCAATCGATAAGACTATGACGTCCAGGGGACGAATCTAATCCTGAGAGTAGAAATATTGTCCTTCCACTTTATTGCATCATCTAAGTCATGTCTCTTCTGGGCACGACCCCCCCCCCCAAAAGGAAAGAAAAGAAAGTGTTGTTAGGAAGGAGCCCTGGTAGGATAAAAAGCCAAATATTTAGAAAGTTGCGTGATGAAAAAGATATTAGAAAGATTAATGGAGACTGCTGCCTTAGGACAAAGGAAGCTATATTTAACTAATTGCTGGAGCATGCTGGTCAATGATTTTGATTTCCTGTCAGTATTGATTCCCTAGAAACGGTCTCTCTACATGCAGTCATGTGCGTAGGGATAAGATTGCCTACATCTGGATCTCTCCAGACCCCGCAAAAGCGGGATCCACGTTGGGAGTTGTTGTTGTTGTGTTAGTATTGATTCCCCAATCTAATTTCCTTCTGTTTTCTGTTTGAGAAGTGATGTGTTTTCCAATGGTGTTTGGGCTACTTTGAAGGACACAATTTAGGTCTATACTGTGATATATTAGAATCAGTGGCTTCTTTTTTCTACTGTTTTTATTGATGCATGAAGTATCTAACATGGAATAATCTATTAATGAGATGAGACTTGTCATGTGCAGACTGTTCTGAGGAAAAATCCATCTCTTCCATTTGAATCATATTATACACCACCAGATGGAAAAGTGTCTTCTGGTTCAGCGAATTTTCCACTCCAGCCCCTTCTAAGCAATTCCTCATTGGGAGGACAATTAGGAATCTCTTGGACTTATTTTGTGCTTGACATTCCTCGTGGTGCAGCTGGAGGAAATTTGCATTTTAGATTAAAGTCAGACAAAAAAGTTGGTTTTGAAATATATGTGAGATATGGTGGGCTTCCATCAGATGATATGTGGGATTACTATTATATAAACAAGACAAAAAGCAGCGATGGCTCAATGTTTTTTACTCTGTATAACTCAAGCAAAGAGATTGTTGATTTCTATATCTTATATGCTAGAGAAGGGATCTGGAGTTTTGGGTTGAAGCATTTGAATTCCACTGATGGATCCTTGGAGCAGAGCACAGTTTCCATTTCACTTGAAAGGTGCCCCAAGAAATGCTCTGCTCCTCATGGCTCATGTCAAAATTTCGTGGATGAAAGTGGTTTGACAGTATACAGGTAACATAGCAAGGCTGCATTTTTCTTTTTCCTTTTCTTATTTTTCATTTCCTTATGTTGTTGGCCCTCCTTCCTTGCTTCTTTTTACATGTTGATATTGGTGAACCTATTATATCAAGAGTCCATAGTAATTTTGGTTTGTGATTCCCTGCATCAATGGTACTTCTAATTCTTCAGCTACTGTTCCTGTGACCGGACCCATGGAGGCATTGATTGCAGCATTGAGATTGTGTCTCATCAGGGTATGTCCTTAATCTTTCATGCTAGGAGGAGTGCTTGCTGTTGGAAGAGTTCTATAGTTCGCCTTTTGTGGGTTCTAGTTCCAAATGTTGGCTGCTTGTCATCTATTTTCCCTTTTACTTTTACATATAGAACCTGAAGTTGTTTGTGTGGTTGCCATGTAAAGAAATTATGGGAACTAATTCGATTTGTATCTACCAGCAAAAGGAAATAGGAATACTAAAAACCTTTTGGAAATAATCAAATCTTGTGATATCCTATCAAATGCTTGATCGGATTTGTGAATGGGCATGCGTGCCTGTGCTTGTCAGTATTTTGGACTACTACTGTTTTGGTTCTGTTGGTTTGGTCTCTTCTTTTTACATCTTTTGTGATCTGGATTGTGTGAGATGAAAGTTGGCATCTCATTCTGCAAATATTTAATAACTGTAAAGATTATACTCTGGATGTCTGAACTCTGGTTACTTATGTTTGTATCTAATCAAAGAACCCTTGTCCTTGCATGATCATTTCTTGCAAAGTGTAAATTACCTTCATGCGTAGTATTCTTCTCTGAAAATACGGCTTCTGATGGGTGCTTTTTTCTCTGGTATGATGTATAACAAATGGAACCGAAAGTGATGCAGGGCATATGTGGCAATCGATTTCACTTATTGGATCAAATGCTGCTGCCATACTCCCTGCATATTGGGCTCTTCGACAAAAGGTACAGTTTGAGAGTTTGATGAATGTCTGAACTTACAGACCCATGCCTAAGGCAGGGAGCTTTGTACGGGGCACTAGGCTTTTTTTGCCAGCACGCTACCTTTATGATATGATATTGTTATCAATGTGTCTCCATTAACGAAGTAGTTGCATGTATAATAAATTCTGTGTGGATGCTGTTCTTCAATTTGTTCACAAGCAAAATTTGTTTTTTACAGGCATTTGCAGAGTGGGTTATCTTTACAGCTAGTGGAATTTCAAGTGCACTTTATCATGCTTGTGACGTAGGCACCTGGTGTGTGCTA
Source organism: Selenicereus undatus (assembly GCA_017589665.1). Classification (NCBI taxonomy): domain Eukaryota; kingdom Viridiplantae; phylum Streptophyta; class Magnoliopsida; order Caryophyllales; family Cactaceae; genus Selenicereus; species Selenicereus undatus. Next base: position 270,524 of record JACYFF010031954.1, on the reverse strand, counting down.
ACATTTCGCGTATTACAGGTAGGCACCATTCTTTAATTTCAATTTTCAAAACATATTCAGGTGATTTTAGTAATGTGGCTTTCTGTGAACTGTTCCTTGCTTTATTTATCGTGAAGTTGCACATTCAGTGCATTTCCAATGAAGGGTCTAGAGAAACAGCCTGTCTGTAGTAGCTTGAGCAGGACTTTCTAGATCTGAGCAGCTAACACCCCCCCCCCTGGGCCAAAACAAAAAAGAAAAGGAAAAAGGAACTGCACTGGCAAAAGTCTCGCCAGAGGGATGGAGTAGTAGTATGATAAAGTATTCACAAGAGATTGTCCTCCCTGGTTTGCTCAGTGACGGTCAGTGCATAAGTGAGTCATATCTTAATTTCTGCAATGCATTTGACTGCCTCTTATAATCTTTGCCTATATGATACCAGTTTATGGATTTCTGGCTGTCTTTCATGGCGGTGGTGAGTACCTTTGTGTTTATGGCTGCTATTGATGAAGCTTCAAAGAGGACAATTCATGCAGCTGTATCAATTCTTACAGCATTGATGGCCATAACTGGTGCAACCAGGTTGGTCGCATACTTTTGTTTAAAAACTTCAATTCAATTTGTTATGAATTTCTCTTCCTGACTGACACTGAAATTTGTAGGTCTACGAATATAGTTCTGGTTATTGCCATTGGGGCCGCTGGTTTGCTAGTTGGTTGGCTTATTGAGTTCGCCACCAAATGTAGATCACTGTCCTGCTCTGCTGGATTTTTTTTTAGTATACCTTACAGGTTAGTCAAAGCATTGTGCCTGCTTGTATCTTACACATATACTGAAGGTACCTTATCTCTGCTTGTATGTTACATGTAAAAACTAAAGGTGCCTTAAATTTCTACGTGTCAGACTAACTCGTGGATAGATGTCTAGCACTTATTCAGCCGTATGCACCCCCCACCCTGCTCTCTCTCTTTCGCTCTGTGTGTGTGAGTGAGTGCGCACGCGCGGTTATGCGCATTTTTTGGCTTTAGCAGAGTTTCTCAACTTGACACGAACCTTTTTTTTCTTCATTTCAGTTGGCAAACTATTAGAACATCAATACGTAATGTTGTCAAGGTACTCCTGAAACGTTTTCGTTGGGGATTTATTTTGGCTGGTTTTGCCGCGCTAACAATGGCTGCTGTAAGCTGGAAACTTGAAACCAGTCAGAGCTACTGGATTTGGCACAGGTGAGCAATATACCACACAAATATTGGCACAAAAAATTGAATCTGACCCTTGTCCCCCCCCCCCCCCCAAAAAAAAGGAACAAAAACTGAGGCTATGGTGTTAAATGGTTTGCAGTGTATGGCATGTCAGCATATATACGTCATCTTTCCTCTTTCTTTGTTCAATGGTAAAGCCTGCAGCTCCCAGTAATGAGAACTTAAGACCCCCAAATGGGGATTATGAATTAACCCGCCAGAATTCAATTCCTCGTGGAGGTGAATAGTGTAATAATCAGGCAGTTCCAGAAATTTTAGGTATGTTTACATGTATATACATATACACAAATAACCCTCTCCCCCCAAAAACATGCACGCGCACCTATGTTTATCTGTATAAAGTAGTATCCAATTATCCATGCCAACTTTTTTCTTTTCCTTTTCTTCATACATAACCAAGTATGCTTTTTTATTTTATTTTTTCAGTTGATGGCATCTAGGTGTGCTTATAAAGAAGGTATAGATTTGGCCATGGGAATAACCATAAAGTGTGGCTTATTCTCGTTTCAAAGGGAAATTCTGGCCATGGGAGAGTGGAAGGTAAAACATGTACACAAGCCAGACCTGAAAGCAATGAGTGATGGAAGGCGGGAACTTATAGCATGATAATTATCTAGATATATAGCTTTTATGGCAAGGTTGCACTCCTCCAAAAGCGGTGGGGAGTTGTGTGCAGTATTGGTTATATATGCCAAACAGAATCATGAGCAGCAGAACTCCAACAATTTTGCTCAAGAAAAGGATGAAGATCCTCCTTGTAAATGACAGTTTGTATATTTTCCTAGTTCGCAATGTATAGGATTGTTTTTCCCTTTGAATCTCATGTAATTTGACAATTGACATAAACATATATTCAGCTATGGCTCCGCTGTTCTGAAATAAGTGAACTTCTACGCCATTTCGGTTGTTTTCTTCTCTGTTAATTTTGTGTTCAAGAATGTGTCAGGTACATATCAAGAAAGAGCCCCAAGTTTGTGACCAAAATTGATCTTTAAATGTACAAAATAATTGACCAGTAAGGTGTGAAAGTTCGGTTACACCAAGGTACGAGGGTTAACAGGTGCAGCTCTTGAAACCCTGGAAGGTACAAAGCCCATTAGGAGTTGATCATAGTCCTAAGTCCTAACTGATATACTTGATGTTTCCCCCACATCGTTACTCTTGTATTGTGCTTCTCTTTCGGGATGTTGGGGAGAGAGAGCAGCTGTCTGAAGCCAACAACTCCTTGTAGTCCTTTCGGATGCTCCAAAGCATCTCTGCACATCGCTTCATAGTTGGCCGGTTTTGCCTTTGGGGGGCCAGGCATTTGAAGGCCAGTCCAAGAATCTTTTCTAATGCCACACAATTTGCAGTTGTCACTTCCAGCTTTGGATCCATGGTTGAAACTGCATCTCCTTCAGAAAACTGGGTAATGGCCTGCAATCATACATTGCTCTTAGTTGCAAGACATGGCCTCATACCAGGTCGTTCAGGGGAAATACAAGTCAGGGAGACCTGAGATTTGAGTCAAATAAAAAAGAATTCATGGAGCAGTTGGATCTGGTCTATTTGGCTTAGTTCATTCCGGGTTCAAGGTGTATTTGACGTATGTTCCCAACTGTCTGATGGGCTTCTCAACGGTGGAAAGAGCAATTCTTGTTTTTTTGACAAAACTCTAGATCAGTTGGTTCGGAATCGTTAGACTTGAGGGTTGAGGCAAAATCGGATCACCTTATTTCAGTCAAATTCGGTCTTGGCTGGTTATAGAGAATTGCAAAAAGCTTAAGTTTGTAAGATTTCATAAAGAAAAATAAGCGTCCCAATGAACAAAGACAATCCTACAGCAAACCCCAAACACCAGATGAAAAAGGCATACCCATTTCGGGGTGACGCGCTCCTTAGTCGTGCGTTTAGTTTCAATAGGCCGTCTTCCAGTAACCAATTCCACCAACAATACACCAAATGAGTAAACATCACTCTTCTCTGTGAGTTGGTATGTCTTCAGATACTCTGGGTCTAAGTATCCTGCTGTACCTTTAACTTGGGTAGAAACATGGGTTGCACCCAAGTCAGTATCTGTCACCAGCCTGGCAAAACCAAAATCAGCCACCTTCGCCCGACGTTTTTCCGACAGAAGAATGTTGGAGGATTTGATGTCTCTATGAATGATGGGATTATCTGCATCCAAGTTCCAAGGTTTTAGCAAACTCAAGCTCAATGATATTCGATGAATACATGTCAATTGGACTCTTAATTTCATCGCCTAGTATTTGTATTAGACAATTGGACACTTGATACTCCAATATGAGTGCCTGGAAATTTTTGAACCAATGAAGGGCGAACTTGTCAGAAAATGGCAAGCCCCATGACTATACATGAAACCTTGTTTGATGCTTATGCTAAGTCCGACTGAGATGAAAGCCCAGTTTTACAGAATTCAGCTCCAAGCACATATCTATGCACGGAATATCTGGGAAATCCTACGTTTTGGGCCAGCCTGAGGACAAAATGCCCAAAGGTTCGACAATTAGGTCAGTAATCTATCTAGACGCCCAACTTGTACTTGTTGGATTAGGGCGTTACAACCAGCCTCCACATAACTGTGCTCAAATCATTTACATATGCATAGACATACCTGTGTACATGTGAAGGTAAGTAATGGCATGAGCAACATCAATTGCAATGTCCAATCTTGCAGCCATGTCCAGAGCATCCCCACGTATTCCTGAATCAATTCACCACAATATACCAAAGTTGTTCCCTAATTAAACAACAGTGCTAAATATGAAGAGCATGAAGAAGGTTTACCATCCAAGTGCTCCCTAAGACTGCCATTGGGAACATACTCAACAACAAGGATTCTCTCATCTTCCTCCTCCAAGAATCCATACAACTTCACCAAGTTTAAATGCTCCACTTTAGTAAGTGCTTGGATTTCACTGTGGAATTCCGTCCCTAAATGTTTACCATAGTCAATCTGAAACAGAAGTAAGAGAAGAAAAGTGGGGGGAAAACAACCTTGATTACAACGTGAATTACCCCAATTTTCACACATAAGATCAGCTAATGTTCCACGTTTAACTATCATCTTCTGGCATACCCTTTTGGCACGTTTCACTGCAGCAAGTGTGCCATCCTCTAGCGTTGCTTTATAGACTGTCCCGAAACCCCCTTGTCCAATCTTAAGAGACGGAGAAAAATTCCTAGTTGCCTTATATATCTGTTCCATGGTAAACTTCATACTTCCTGGCCCCCCTTCGAGAGTCGAATTGTATGACCTGGTTGTTCCACGTCTCTTCTGCCTACCTCCTTCTGTACCAGATGAAAATGAAATCAACCAACCGTTAGCTAACTATTGCTTTGCAGAATCAGTTCTGACGAAATAGAATCAAGTGTTAGCTAACTATATGCTTACTGCCTACATTTGCAATGGCCTACTTCTTGTTAAGGTGGGATGCACATCGGCTGGAGTTGTTTGGCATGTGCCATTCTAGGAAAGCCATGCCCACTTGAAACTGGTAAATGGCCTCCTCCACTTTGTTTTCTTGGACAATTTCAGTTTTCAGACCAGAAATTCCCAGTGAAGTGAAACTTCAAGTACTAGTCTGTCTCTCTACTGAATTTCAAGGATCTACAAATACTTTTAGTGGGAAAATTTTCTGATCAGAAGAAATATGCAACAAGCCAGTAACCCTCAGAATTCCCATATCCTCCATCCAGTCAAGATCTTAGTCGGGTAGTCAATTGATCTGGTGAAACCACTAAAAAAGGTTTTTTAACAAACCAAAAAACCATTCAGAATTTTAGGACACAGGTAAATGTTGACAACCACTAAAACAGTTACAAAGCAAAATCTTCATGCCACATTCTGAATAATTTTCTCAGATCATATTCAGTAGAATTCCAATGCTCTGTCAGAAGATGAATACGAGGTAAGAAGTTTTCCCACTAAGCCAAAAGAGCTCAGAAGCCGTAACCCATTAATGGATGGGTTTTAAGATTTCAGCTGATAACATATGGGAAGATCTGTAAAGAACAAAATGTATTACCAGGAGGCGCCTTTAATTGCTGGAAACCATCCTGCTTCTTGAAACAAGTTTCGTCATTTTCAGGGGGAGTGAAGCATGTAATGAAAGCGCTGGCGACGATTTTGGCTGCGGATTTCACCTGATTCCGTGATCTGGGGCAATTCAGGGAGATGGAGATGTCAGAGGAGGTAGTGGAAACAGAGGACCGAGACAGAGTATCTGATGCCATGGCTGCTCCATCAGAGCTCCAGTCCCTCATGGCTTGCTGCTTCTTCATTTCACACACACACACACACACGCACTCACACACAGAGACAAAGAGAGAGTTGTGGGGATAAAAATGGCGGGCTGTTGACTCCACTTTAAGAGTTGAGAGTGAGGCCCTGTTTTCTTGGACGTATTTTTTAAAGAATAAGTTTAGATAAATTCAGTTCAGAATAAGTTTAGTAAATAACTTCAGAGTAAGTTTACAATAAGTTCAGCAAATAGGTTCAGAAAAAGTTCAACAAATAAGTTCATAAATTTGTGCTTAATAAGTTCAAAATAAGCTTAAAGTAAGTTCAGTAAATAAGTTCAGAATAGGTTCAGAATAATTCACCAAATAACTTCAGAACAAGCTCAGAGAAAGTTCAGTTTAGAATAGGTTTGGAATAATTCATCAAATAACTTCAGAACAAGCTCAGAGAAAGTTCAGTTCAGAATAAGTTCAGACAAAATAAGGCGAAGAGAACAGAAAGAAAAGGAAAGCTCCACACTTTGATATTTCAACGGGCTTGAAGCTTAGTCCCTGTAAGAAGTATTTAAATTAGTAAACTATAATTCCATTGAAAAAAATAGTAAATTTTAAATTAGTGTCACTGACAATGCATGTAAGAAATGTTACTAGAGATTCAGGGTCAAATTTCATTTATATCGACGTCTGAGACTCATTTGCACTATTAAAAAGAGATGAGGGGGGATTTTAAGAGGCCTTCAACCTTACAATAGAGAGATTTCACCAAACTAAAAATCATCGTCCTTGGAGGCTATCTACTATTTCGCAAGCTGTCAAAGTGTCACTCTCAATATATATTCTAAAAAAAATATACAATTGTAATTCGGATGGGTTGCACATCATGGGCATCTATCTCGCAAAATTTCACTATCTATGATGTCTCTAGAATTTAATTAAGCACTAGAAAAAATGGAAAGGTCAGTTGTTTGCAGTAAAAAAATTCCCTCTAAGAGATCAATTTAAAACCTATACTATTAGTTTGTTCAATTTGTTTTTGATTTTAGAAATTTATTTATGTGAAGTCCCTAAACTATAAGAATGAGATTAATCAAATTCTTCTCCAGTTGAAAGTTTTTTCAAGTTGGAATTTTATGTTAACCTCCAAATCAATTGACCTAGAATTTTTATATGATTGAGAATCTTAGATAATATGAATGAATAATGCCAACGTGTGGTCTAATCGAAAATTGACCTTGATATCTTTTATCTTTTGTGATTCAAATTGTAGATATAAGGTCTTTTCTTTTTCTTTTTTGTGGATGAAAAGTGGACCCAGATGGGCAGTGGATGGGGTCTCCGAAAAAATACTGGGCCTTAGAGAGGAAGGTGATCTAGGTGTGAACCAGCGAAAAAGAAGGGGAAATTGTGCTGTGTACATAAATTGTTCATGAAGAAGAGGATTGCTAATTTGGTATGACATTAGAATCACAGGGTTTATAGATGTAGCCTCTTGTCCTCAAGGCGTCGTTCGGTAAAGAAGTCTTTTCTGCCCTAGGATGCAAGTTGCATTAATATCCCATTCACTGTTTAGTAGACGCTAAGTTGCCAAATGAATGCAGCTACAAAGACATATAACTCAGATCCCTCTGCTGCAGTATCTTTTTCTTACCTTTTGTAATTAAATACAATTAAAATAGTTTTGATTACCAAGCCAAGCAAGACATAACAGTGGTTGCTAGTTGCTACTTGAGTGGACTTCTTAATGAAGATAATCAAAAGACATTGCTTTCCCATCCAATACACCAAACAAAAAATACAAAAAATTATTCTTGAGGAATTATCAAGTAGTCAACAATAGTTGCACATATCCTTGTTAAAAACATTAATAATGTTAATTATATTAGGAGTTAACATAATTGGTAAGGAACAAATACAATCTTGAGAAGGAATATATTTTTCAATTTCTATTGCCAACATTAGGGCCTTGAGGATCCATGTATGAAGCGTAGAAGTATATACACCCTAATTCTAGTTTAGTGACCAGCATCCAACCTACCTAAACTTTTTTTCCACAAACAAATAATTTGATTGCACCAAGCCACCCAACACTAGAAAAACT